>CM073000.1:16554415-16989415 GCA_037038555.1 Rhynchonycteris naso
GAAACCTTCTTTACCTATTGTCCTATTCCTTATATTCCTTCACTCAGCAGCTCTGCTCCTAGTTGTGTAATTACTACCTGGATGATACTGATCATTAATATCAGCAGTCTGTTTTTGCATCATTGGGATCTGCTTCTCTCTCTTGGCGGTAGGACAGGGGGAAATGTCCAGGAAAGGCAAAGAGGCACTCTACTTGCAACCGTCCCCTGCTTTCACAGTAAAGCAGGTCTTAACCATGGAATGTTCTGTTCCCCTCTGAGTCTCAGGAAGCCATCAAAGTAGCTGTTTCCAATGAGTTGAGCTTTTAATATGGAAACTTACTAGTTTACCCGTGGAATTTCCTATATTGCAGCTCCCTCTGAACTCTGACATCTAGACCACCTTTTCTGGGAATAGGGCCTACAGGAAATAAATGCATTGGTTGATATACCTAATTATATTTTATATTATATTATATTATATTATATTATATTATATTATATTATATTATATTATATTATATTATATTATGGTGACAAACTACAAAAGAAAGGACTGATTTATTTGAAGATGTATATATTATATAATTACTAAAACTAATTGCTATGAATCCCTCCCAGGGTGTTTTTTATTATGATACAATGGCTAAGACCTGTGAAATGTTGTCTGTGTATCATTTATTTTTTTCATGAAGAATGAGCATAAATACATTCAAAGGCTAAAGGTGGCTCTGAATTTGCTTAAACAAGTATTATTAAGACTGACATATTTCTTTGGAAACTGATTATTTCATGCAGATGAAGTTTAGTTGCAAGATTCAATTTACAAGAGTAGAGTGAACATAGAGCAAAGTAATACCAGTGAATACCTATTAAAAACCATCAAGCTGACTATTTAAAATATATGTAATTGTTGTATTCACGGGATTACATTTACTAATCCACTATCATGTTGCTAGCAACAGTGACTCATGATAATTGCATAGCATATTTCATTAAAATTAGATAAGACAAGGGGAATTTGAATTTACATGCAAATATACAGGCACACACACTACATCAGAGAAGGGAGAAAATTACAGAGTCTTGTACTTCTTATAAAACTAAAGGTCCTGGGATGATCTGTTCTATAGTCCACATCTCATTTCAGCAGAATAGAGCAATCTCCCAAACTGACACCCTTTTATTTCCAAATTTCTGCATCAGATTCTCTAATTTAGGTTTATTTCCAAAAAGAAAAAAAAAATTGAGAATGCAGTATTTACTTGGCGCTGCACTAATTGCTTTCAAATATATGAAACCTATATATAAATCTAATAGCAAATTATGTCTAATTTATAGATGAATAAATGTCATATTATTTTTTGAACTATACTGAACAGTTCTCTTTGAATGTCAGATTCTGGGTTTGATATAAGAGATACAAAACCAATAGAATATCTTCCCTGCCAACAAAGAACAAAGATGTCATAGGAGAAGATACATGGAAATAGCACTGAAATATGTGATATGATCCATGGGCACCAATACATATTCTCAACATATGGAAGTGGATACACATTTAACCTAGAGGCTCAGTGAAGTTCAGGAAGAAAATAATTCTCTTTCTTTCTCTTTTTTTTAAAAAAATTGAAAGTTAGGGAGAGAGTGAGACAAAGTCCTGCATGCACCCTGACCCAGACCAACCAAGCTATCCTCAGTACCCAGGACCAGTGCTCAGACCAACAGAGGCACTGGCTGTGAGAGCAAAAAAGAGAGAGAAGGGGTACAATACATGAAGATTTACCTGACAGCACTTAGACAGAAGCCTTGCTCCATTTTAGATAAAATAATGTATCCAAATATAAAGAAGTCCATATAGCAGTTACTAAATCAGCAGGTTAAATCTCCAGAGCCACTTTATTCAAGTCCGATGTGTCAACTATTCTCCTTAAAATTTTTCCAACATGATTAGTCCTGAACACCTTTCAGTAATGAGAAAAACATTCTTTCTACTTCGTGTTTCAAGAGTTCTTACTAATACCTCTTTGTTCATTCATTCATTTGTTGCTTCATGTAATTGACTTTTCTAGAATAAAATGCCAAGTGCTAGGCATAAAGCAGTGCAGGGCACATCAAATTAATTAATTAATTAACAAACAAACCTGTGCTATTTAAGACTGTGTAATAAATTACCTCACTTTTCAGTGACTTACAACAACTTAAATATTTATTTTTATTTTTAATTAATGTAATAGTATTATTTTTTTGTAGACAAAATAATCTTACATAACTAAATACTTAAATAAATACAATTAGCCAAGGATAAGCTGACATGTTTTCACTCCCTACAAATACCTTGTAAAATAATTCTGTTTCCCAGAGAAAGCAGAGCAGCATTCACACGTGAAGGATACATTTTATTACTGTATAGATTTACTGTCAGAAAGTAAATAAACAGAAAAAATATATACTGGAATGGAACACAGTTTCAATAACACACAAGAGAATATTGATTCTGTAAAACATAATCAGGCTAATACCAGGAGAAAACAGGCTAAAATTAGAAAAGACTATTAGAATTTTTTTTAACGGTCAACTTAAAAATTGACAGTAACTTGGCTGTTTAATTAATCTAGAATTTGTTTTATTGTGAGATGTGTGATATAAGGTGAGACTACAACTTGGTTTTTGTGTTACGGATGGTGATGCACTGCCCATTCCCCACGTTGAGGGAGAGTATGTTGCCTCAGCTGCATTTTGGCCAACCATGAGCCAACTTTGTCAGACCTTCATTGGAAATGCTCCAATGTACCCATAGGGTTGGCACAGGTTTTAATGAGCTTACCTGCCAATTTGGTTTCTATGTTTGCCCAAGCCTGTTTCCTACTCTTCCGCCCTTTTCCCTATAGATATTATTTTATCCCCCGAAGATACTCTTATCTAATGATTATCCTGCACAAAAACTCCAGCTCTGAATCTGCTTCCAGGGAACCATACTATATTATTTAGTACCAGGAATGTTCCAAAACAGAAAGTGACATGATGTGGTTTTGCAGCTAAATAGCTCATTCCCCATAAGGGAGTAAAGACGCTGTTACTGGTGGTAGGTAGAACTCAGGAAGTGCCTGGCTCAAGGTGAGCATACAACTGTTCAAACTCTCACTGATGGTAATTTGGAATGATTTGTCAATGGAGGGAAATGCTCTAACTACCACAATGTTATCAGAGGTTTATAGTATGGGAGATGTAAACATTACTGCTAAGCACCACTGACACCCTGAAAAAGATAGTGAAAAGTTATGGACAATCAACATATAACTGAAAACCAAATATTGTTGACCATTGATCCTCTCTTTTAGTTTACAAAGTGCTCATCTGTGACAGCATGGATGTACCTGGAGAGCATTATGCTATGTGAATTAAGCAAGACAGAGAAAGACAAGCACCATATGATTTAACTCATATGTGGAATCTAATGAACAAAAATGAATTAACTAGAAAAATAGAAACAGACTCAGAGATAGAGAGCAGGCTAACAGCTGTGGTGGGGAGGGGGCACAGTGAAGGGGTAGATGGAATGAAAAAATTAAAAGGAGCCTGACAAGGCAGTGGCGCAGTGGATAGAGCGTCGGACTGGGATGTAGAAGATCCAGGTTCGAGACCCCGAGGTCACCAGCTTGAGCGTGGGGCCATCTGGCTTGAGCAAAAGCTTGTCAGCTTGGACCCAAGGTCGCTGGCTCCAGCAAGGGGTGGCTCAGTCTGCTGAAGGCCCATGGTCAAGGCACATGTGAGAAGCAATCAATGAACAACTAAGGTGTCGCAATGGCAACAAAAAACTAATGATTGATGCTTCTCACCTCTCTCCGTTCCTGTCTGTCTGTCCCTATTTATCCCTCTTTCTTATTCTCTATTTGTCCCTGTAAAAAAATAAATAAATAAAATAAAAATGGTTAAGATGGCAAATTTTGTTAAAAAATATAAAAAGGAAAAGTAAAACACAGACACAGGAAACATGTGGTGATTGCCTGGGGGAGGTGGTTAGGGGAGAGGAAAGAGAATATAGGATACAGGGGGATAAATGGTGATAAAAAGAGACTTGACTTGGGGTGATGCACACACAATACAGTGTACAGGTGATGTGTTGTAGAATTGTGCACCTGAAACTGGTATATTTTGTTAACCAGTGTCATGGCAATAAATTTAATTAAAAAAAAAAATGAAGCTTTCATCTTCTGTAGCAGGAGGACCAAGAAATTGAAGACAAGGACCAGGACTTAATATAGAGTTGGATTAGCTCCACAAAAAGTTAAAGCCCAACAAAGGCTGCTTCATTATGCTCTGGATAAAAAAATAAATAACATTTTGACAGTCTGGGTAGATACATCTGGATATGTTCCCCTGAAAATTTTGTATATTTAAAATTTCTTGTCTTACAGAAGTTATCCACCCTCTTGATATTAAGAGTTGACATCTCCTTTGCTTAAAAAATACAGAGGCCTCTCTGCCACTAAATAACTTGTCACACACACACACAAACACACACACACACACACACCACCTAGGAGTCACCCCATCAATAGACCTTCTGGTCAATAGACCTATAACGTGACCTATGAATGACATTCTGGGACTGATAAGACAGGAAAGGGATTTAACCTTAAAGAAGCAGAGAGACCTAGTCAGCATGGGCCAGCAGGAGCCAGAGGATAAGAGAGAAAAGATTTCAAAAGTGCTCAATCAAAAAGTCTAATACATAAAATTAAATAGCTATGTATGAGTGTGAATTGGAAGTATACACCAGAAATAAAAGATTTAATACTCTGGCAAAATCTTCAAGAAATGTTACTAATTGAATATTAGGATGGCTCATCCAAGGATGGAAAATGAGATGGTTCATGCTATTCAGAATCAAAATGTCAGAGTATCACAAGCTACCAACTTTTAGCTTCAGTTGCAGCCTTTGCACCAGATGAATTTCTTTTAGAGTAATTAATACAGACTCAGGTTCCTTGTATGCTATCAGACTGTTGATGTGGCAAATTTATACTTCCATTTGGAAAAGGCAATTGGATACATTTTTATTCACATGGAAGGGGCATTTACCATTTTCCTCAAGAGCTACATAAACTATAGTTCTCTGTCATAATATAGTCTAAAGATCTGGTGTGTCTTCACACTTCCCATATAAAACCTTAATGTTTCACTTTGATTATATGCTAATTGAGCTGAACATAAAAAATGTTGCTAGCATTTGCAGAGAGGTGTGCTTCAGAGAGTGGAGCTTAAACCCTGTGAAAATCCAGGGGCTTATCATGTCTGTAAAATGTTTAGGTGTCCAATGGTCACAGTCTTTTTAAAATAAAATTTGAATGATTGAATTCTTCACATCCTACCACATTGAAAAGGAAAAAAAAACAACAAAACACAAGTGTACCTCCATCTTTGAATGGGACCTAGAACAAGAATAAGCACACCACCAAGTCCAGGTTTTAGGGTTAGCAGCACGACCATTTGGGCCATAAGACTCAACAGATCCTGTAACACTAAGCTCAGAACATCTTAAGGTTCTCATGATGGAAAAGGATTCAGAGAAAAAATTACATTGCAGGCCCCTGGGATTCTGAAGATACAATTTGTCATCTGCAGTGGTAATTAAGAGATAATCTGAAAAATAGCATTTAGCATGCCATTGGGCTCTGTTAGAAATGGAACATCTGATTATGAGATACCAACTAAACATCCATCTGAACTATTCCATGCTGTGCTGAATTGTCTAAACTTTTCCAAGTCATAAAACTAGACAGAGGTATCAGCAATTAAATAAAGTGATCTACTCAGATCAAGCATCAGCATGTGTTATGAACTGTGTTCCTCTAAAATATGTGTTCAAATCAAAATTCCCAGTACCTCAGAATGTGACTACAGTTGAAGAAAGGGCCTTTCAAAGTTAATTAAGATATTATGTGTGGGCCTTAATTTAATATGATTAGTATATTTGTAAGAACAGATTAGGACCCAGACACAAACAGAGGGAAGACCATGTGAAAACACCCAGAAAATGATGGACATCTACAATGTAAGCCAAGGAGAGAGGCCCTCAAAAAAAATATAGCAACCCTGTTGACACCTTGATCTTAGACACCTAGTCTCTAAAGAAATGAACTTCTATTGTTTAAGCCACTCAGTCTGAGGTATTTTATTATGGTAGCCCTGACAAACTAATACAGCAAGAACAGAGGGTATACATAATCTGGAGTAGCCCAATTCAGACCCACATGTTCTTCACTATTTCACAGTGGTCCTCCTCTAATTCCCACCCATGTCCACATGGAGGATTCTGTACATCACCTCCCTAGTATTAATACTTCATTGTCATTCATGTAATTTGTATTCTGGGGGCAGTCAATGTAAAATGTCTGACTCATATATTTTTTCAATCAGATGGACCCAAGACCAGGTTTAAATCTTGAACCTGTCACTTACCACTTTGAGACTCAGTTTCTTCATTTGTAGAACTGAGTTAATAATGGTAAATACCCATTATCTCAATGGGTCATAAGAATGAAATGAGGTAGCATATATGCATAGCTTCCTACAGTACTTGACAGTTAGTTAATAATCATTATATATACACACATATTAATGATCACATTTTCACTATAGAAACATAGACACATACAAACAGGTTACCCCGACTATAAATCCCAGTAAAAAAACTTTGCATTTTGTAGCATATATTTTATCTAGTAAAATGATGAAATTAGATCTGATATTTCAGCCTGTCAAGATCTTTTTGAGTCCACATTCTGTCATCTAACAAGCTCAGGATTTCTTCCTATTTAATGTCATACGCAAATGTGATAAGTATGTCATCTTAATCCTCAAGAGAATAAATTATTATTTACTAAGCAGGTCTATGGTCATTTTTCCCCATCTATTCCAGTTTCTAAATATAAATTGTTCAATATTATTAGTAGAAAGTTACAGTTATGAGGAATCAGAAATTTGATTCCAAAAATACATTTTGGACTCATGCTATTTCTCTTACTGTTTTTTACTTTTTCTCTTCTCAAAAACCCAAGGTGTCCTCTATTCCTGTAGCCTAAACTCTAATTTTATATGGAAGGACACTTTTGTAAACTATGAAGATTATCTTCAGCCATGAGATGGGCCACTTTTGTCATATTTATATCCAACCTTAGTTTGTTTTTTTTTTGTTTTTTTTTTTTTATTTTTTAATGTTTACTTTATTGATTTTAAAAAGAGGAAAGGAGAGAGCAAGAGATAAGAACATCAATCTTTTTCTGTATGTGTCCTGACCAGGGATCAAACTGGCCACCTCTGTGCTTCAGGACTATGCTCTAACCAACTGAACTATTGGGCCAAGGCTCACTAACCTTTAAGACAGTGGTTCTTAACCTTTTTTGAGGTACCGAACCCAACAGTTTCATATGCTCATTCACTGAACCCTTGTTTAGTGATAAGTAAAATATGATTTTTTTTTCCAAATTCAAGACATAGGTATATGTTTTTTTTACTTGTGCACAAAATGAGCCATGCATGAACATCACCTTGCTCAAAGAACAAAACCAACAAAGTGCATGAACTCACAACAAATTACGGTATTACTTATTCTGGCCTCCGTGGCAGAGGCTTCTCGGAACCCCTGAGACCGACTCATGGAATCCCTAGGGTTCGATAGACCCAGGTTAAGAACCACTGCTTTAAGATGAAGCAAAACCAGCCTCAATCTGCTGAAGTGAGCACTTCCTGGGTAGTTTAAGTGTAAGAAAAAGATGTTAATTATACTGCCATGTTTTTCACCAAAGTTTTTGCCACCTGGTATTTAAAATGTAGACTAAAAACTAAGGTTGGAAAATAAAAAAATTAAAAAAAAAAAAAAAAGAATTCCAACCTTAGTTTTTAGTCTACATTTTAAATACCAGGTGGCAAAAACTTTGGTGAAAAACATGGCAGTATAATTAACATCTTTTTCTTACACTTAAACTACCCAGGAAGTGCTCACTTCAGCAGCACATTCAATAAAATCAAAATGATACAGAGAAGATTAGCAGGGCACCTAAAAAAATAAATTAAATAAATCAAGCTATCCACAAAAATTTCCTAGTAACACATAGTTCTATGACCAAATCATTACAAAAAGAAATAAATAGTGATATGAATCAAAAATATGTCAAACAGCTTGAAAGCTACCTAAACAGGGTCTTACATCTCAAGGATTTCTGTGCACTAAGTCCCAGTCTCGTCAATCTATTAAGTTACTGATGTTCCAGTCTATGAGGTCAAAGTTATAATTTCCACAGTTATGCCAAATAGCCCAGAAAAGCTTGTGACATTTGCACCATAAAACACTTCTCCAAAGAATTGATGATTCATGTACAGACAAGAGGGAATAAACAGGAAACAGGACCGGCCGTGATTAAATACTGAAGTATTTTTGAACCACTATCTATAATATAACAAAGTTTATTTTCAAGTCTGAAAAGTCTCTTGGTGCGAGCAGGCAGGCAATAGTCATATGAGTGTCTGAAGTCTTAATGAACCTACATCGTACGTTGCTTCTACCTTGTATGAAGAATTTAGTTTGCAGTTATATTTGCTAGAAGCATCAAAGAATTTTGTAAGGTATAGCACAGAAACCAAGAGGGCTATCTTCACTGTCTGTGGATTGTATGTACCATTACCAGGTTTTACTCCAGAGCTATGTAAATTCAAGAAGATTAATTTTTTTTGTTGTTTATTAGGCCTTTAAACCAAACTGGTCCTACCATTTAAAAAATTGCACTAAATATTTTAATCCAATCAAATTAGGCTATGTCATTCTGGCTTGTAAATTTATGCATGTTGATTGATCATTGCTTGTTAATTTATCATGATTTTTAGATACAAGTTGGAAAAATCTAAATTAAATTAGACAAAAAAGAAATTTCTTGGATGGACACTGGAATCGTTCAGAGAATTAAGGGATAATTTCAGTAGCTAACTTGTGAGAAATAACATCCAATTCTGGCCAAAATTAAGAAACAGGGATTGGATTTAATCCCCTGCATTTAAGTAAACAAACAAAACTATACTGGGAATATGTAGAAAATAACAGTTTTACAGACAGTGGGTATCAGACAACTAAAGATAGCAATTTCTGAGAGATGGGAAACAAATAAGACATGCCTTATGGTAGCCTCAGTGAACTGTCCTGACCAGGTTTCTAGCCTGCACCACAGTCAGAGGGACCTGGAGGCAGAGCCCACATAGTCCCTTCATTAAAGAATTAATAGTCTAGGAAGAGCCAAGGTACTAGAGTGTGCAGCACAAATATTGGAGAGAAGAAAGCTGCAAAGAGAGGCTTGTGGAGCATCTGTCTTTCACATTTAGAAAGTACTGACTGGTACATATACATGAGAAAACTATCCAAGGTTGGGAAGAATCATCTGAGATGATTAGATCAGACAGTGCCTGTCACTCATACAAGGCCAGGAATAGTATATGTTGCCATCAGCTGAAATGAATGAGTCATGGGACACTGAGTAGAGCACTCAGAGACTTGCCTCAGTAGTAAGGTTTATTTAGGCCTAGACCTGAGTGCTGCTCTGGTCCTACTAAACAAATCTTAAAAGCATGACCCCAAAGGACTAAGCTATTTCCAAGTAATTTAATAAAGTACCAGCAAAGTTCAAAAATACGTAAAATGATACAAAAATATCCTTCTCCAATAAGGCAATATTCACAATGTCTGGCATCCCATCGAAGATTTTCAGATTTGCAAAGAAAAAGAAAAATATGATTCATTATGAGGACAAAAATTAATCAAAACCAAATAAGAACTACATAGATATTAAAATTATCAGATGAGACTATTAAAATATTTATTATAACTGAATTCCATTTGTTCATAAGTTAAAGAGTTATATAAAGGATGTAAATCACTACCATGTGTGATGAATAATACATTGGTTAGAACTGATGGCAAATTAGACTTTGGAGGAGAAAAGATTAGTGAAATTGAAGATAACAAAATCAATTATCCAAAATAAAACTCAGGAAAAAAGAAATAAAATATGAAAGAATTATCAGAGAACTGTAGGGAAATATTAGACAACCAAATAAATATATAGCAAGATTCTGTGAAGAAGGGGGAGAACAAAATAAAAATATAGCTTTGAAAATTTAAATTTGATAAAATTACAAATGCAGAAATTTAAGATGTTCAGTAAACCTTATGCAGAAAAATATATTTTATTAACAACACTGCTGCTATGAACATGCATGCATATGTACTTGTTTGATTATTTTCATGAATACACGTGCTCATAGCAGTGCTGTTTTCAATAGCCAAACATGGAAATATTCCAGCTGTCCATTAATGAATAAATAACTAAATAAATTTGGCATGTACATGTGTGAATATTATTCATCTGTAAAAATACATATAATACCTGGATAAACCTCTAAAATATTATGCTAATTGGGAGAAGCAAGACACAAAAAGACAAATATACGATTCTACTTCTATAAAGAATTTCTAGGACAGGCAAGTTCATTGAGGCAGAAGCTAGGGGGAGTTACTGCTTAATGAATAACAGATGTTATTTTGGAGTGATAGAAATATTTTGGAACTAGATAGAGGTGGTGGTTGCACATTATGAATGTACTAAATGTCCTGAATTGTTTACATGTAATTGACTAATTTCATATGAATTTCAACTCAATACATTTTATAATAATCAAGGTAAAATTAACATTGAAAGTGAAAGCAGAAGAATTAACATCATTAAAATGTCTATACTACTCAAAGCAATCTATAGATTAAACCCAATTCTTATCAAGATATCAATCGCATGTTTCATAGAACTAGAACAAATATTCCAAAAATGTATTTGGAACCACAAAAAACCCCAAACAGTAACATCAATCTTAAGAAAAAAAAACAAAGTAAAAAAAAATCATGCTACCTGATTTCAAACTATACTACAAGGCCATAGCATCAAAACAGCATGGCACTGGCATAAGAACAAATAGATCAATAGAACAGAATAGAGAGCCCAGAAATAAATCTATGCCTTTATAATCAATTTATATTTTACAAAGGAGGAAAAATATATCAGAGGGTAAAAAACAGTTTAGTCAATAGTGTTGAAAAAATTGGACAGATACATGATGAAGGCTTTAAGCAAATATTAATAACAATAATAATAATGATAATAATAATAATAAAATTCATATTAATTAAAAATAAAATAAAATAAAAACCTCATAGACATAGACAACTGTATGGTGATTACCAAAGGAAAAGGTGGGTGGGAGAAATTGGAAAAGGGTACAGCGATGATAAATGATAATTATTATAAATATGTAATAGAATACACAAGGGGTTATTCAAGTTTAAAGAACTATTTGCCCCTACACTATATGGTTCTATAATGAGCTGTTTTAGGTTCTTGGATTTGGTTTATTGTATCTTTTGTTCTGTGCTGTGTTATAAGGTTCCCATATAATAGAGACAAGAAAGGTGTCTGTCCCTTTATCAGGTTCTTCTGCTTGATAGAAGTCTTAGTGATGCCCACAGCTACATGTCCTGCAATATACCAATCAAGCATAGGACAGACCAGGTGCCTCCTTTAATAAATTTATTTTCCTAATAAATAGCACACTTGTGTGCCCCTGAGAATGTTATATACTGACTATGATAAATGTAAGGTGGTCACAATCTACTTTTACAAAGTGAGCAATCATAGACAACAGTGAAACACTTGAGGCATCTGCAGTTCGGTCAACTGGACTATTTGGACAATACAGAAGCAGGGTCACAATAAAAAAGAACTGAAGAGATGAGAATGATGTTGGTCACTGATTCTGGTTGCTTGTTGAGTTCACACTTGGAATGCAATGCAACATAGGTGACAGAAATGGTGTTATACTCACAACAGGGAATCTTGGTAAAGGTGAAGCTGAGATTCAGATGTGCATTTTTAGACCATTTCTCTCTTCCACCTCTACTTCCCTGCTTCCACCAAGTTCCTCTCTCTGCTCTGGGTGGTAAGTCTTTTTACCTGGTATTTTTGAGGTAGCAGGTTCTTAAGTCTGCATAAAGTCTACGAGTCCCGTGGGAAAAATATTGATGTCAACCTTCATAATTTGTTATAGGGACAGACGTGGACATGCCTGGCCCACTCAGTGAGTGGAGAGATGGGAAACTGGAGGCTTGGAAATCACATATTAAGGAGATATGACATCCGTCCTGAGTATTGTCTCTTCTTGGCAATAATGGGCTGATGCAGTAAAAGGACCTACATGTCAGAGAAAGCAACAATCCAGGTATACTGTAAAGCTGCATTTGACAATGTCTTGACCTGACATCATCCTTTTTGAACCTCTGTGTGTCCAAGAGAAGAGAGGTCTGGAGAAAAAATGTCGCAACTTTTATAACTAAAGCCTAAGCAACAATGTGACAGAAAACCTGAGAACAAAGTATTTTGGCAAGGAAAAAGAAAGATATTTTAGTACTAGCCAGAAAGAGAAAGAAGTGAACAAGGCAAGGAGACCCAAGCAGTGGAAAGAGAAGATAACCCCAGTCCCAGGGAAGTCAGAAGTCAAGCATAGGTGAGCAACATTTATGAAATAGAAAAAAGCAATAGCAGTCCTAGGACTGTAAGACACGATCACTAGTGGTACAAGCTTGTGTCAATGGGCCTTGCAAACAACAGCCTCCAAAGGAGACCAGCAAGTGATACAGGGACCCAGGATGATCAAAGAACATGGAGCCAAATGTTAAGAGCAATAGTAAAAGCAGCAGGACATAGCCAGGAAATGTGAAGAGTAACAAACAAAACCATAGACAAAGAAGACTTTCATATAGTGACTAGACTTGTATGTGCCGCATCCAATCCATCCCTGGCCATGAATATTTAGAGAGATGACAGATGAATAAAAAGGGTAGTTTGCCTCTTGGGAAAGGAAACTATTATAAATCCAGAAAACTCTGCGACAGAAGGCAGAATGATCTTACCTCAGTAATCAGATACACAAATTAGCAGAAGTGATCATTTTGATATTAAGTTTCATAGGAATACAATGTAATCTCATGAAGTGCCAAGGCCTAGAATATAATTGTTCTATTTGTGAGGGCAGAGAGGCATCTAGATTTATGATTTGAGTCCTGGTACGTTACACATGTGTATTGCTGACTTTTTAGTAATTCTAGCGCTTGAGCAAGTTGACTTTGGAACAATAGTCACAACAGAGTGAAAAAACAATTGCAGCTGCCAAGTACGTGTAAAGGTGCTCGACATCACTCATCATCGGGGAAATGCAAATCAAAACCGTTATGAGATATGATCTCACACCTGTCAGAATGGCTATCGTCAAAAAGGCTAGAGATAACATGCTGCTAAGGATATGGGGGAAGGCAGCTCCCGCGCTATTGATGGAAATAAAAACACTTGCTGCCACTATGGAAAACAGCATGTAAGTGCCTCAAGAAATTAAAAATAGCCCTACCACATGATTCAGCAGTCCCACTTCCGGGTATATATCTGAAGGAGGCAAATTCGCTATCTCACGGAAATATCTGCACCCCCACACTCATTGCGACATTACTCACAGAAGCTAAAAGAGGAAACAACCTTAGTGTCCACTGACAGATGAATGGATACAGAAAATATGAGTCATCCAAATATAAGAATAAAATCTTTCCTTTTGTGACAACACGGATAAACCTTGAAAGCTAAGTGAAATAAATGAGACTGGAAAGATACATATTGTGTGACCTTGTTTATATATGGGATCTAAAAAAGCTGACCTCACAGAAACAGAGGGTACAATGGTAGTAGCCAAGGACTAGGAAGTGGTAAAAAAAATAAAGATAAAAAAAGAGGGAACAGTCAAATGGTAAAATCTTTTCCATTATAAAATAAATAAGTTCTGGTGATCTACTGTACCATATGGTGACTGTAGTTAACAATACTATATTGTGTACTTTAAACTTGCTCAAATGTTTCACTATAACAACAACAAAATGGTAAGTGCTGTAAACAATCTATTAACTATTATTTTGGTAATTGTATATATACCAAATCACCAGATTCACACCTTAAACTTTATGTAGTATTATATGTAAATTATATTTCAATAAAGCTAAGGAAAAAATAACCTTCATATCACTAACAGACATAAATCCAGAGAAGGTGCTGTTCATCTTAGACTCAAGCAGTGCACCCAAATGATACTGAAATGACGTCCTGATAGGCTTCTTTAAAGCCCCATGGAGAGAAAAAGGGAAAAAAATGCAACCCTAGCTTAATGTAGGAATCATTATTTTTTATTAACATTATTATATGAAAAAAGGCTTGTCTGGAAAGGGATACTTAATTTCTCTGTGCTGAACAAAGAATTGCTAAAGAATTCTCATAAAATAGAAGTGGACTGTTGGTTGTAACATAAGATTTAGTATAAAAATACCTCTCCATCATGGACTCTAAGAAAAACAAAAGCAAGCTCATAGATACAGAGAACAGAGTGGTGGTTGCCAGAGATCAGGAGCATAAAATGGGTAAATGTGGTCAAAAGGTACAAACTTCTAGTTATAAAATGAGTAAGTCCTGGGGATGTAATGTACATCAGGTGATTTGAGTTATTAGTACTGTACTGCATATTTGAAAGTTACTAAGTAGGTCATAAAAGTTTTCAAGCCTGATCAGGTGGTGGCACAGTGTATAGAGCATCAGACTGGAATGCAGAGGACCCAGGTTCAAAACCCCAAGCTCACCAGCTTGAGCTCAGGCTCATCCAGCCTTAGCATAGGATCATACACATGACCCCATGGTTGCTAGCTTGAGCCCAAAGGTTGCTGGCTTGAAGCCCAAGGTCACTGGCTTGAGCAAGGGGTCACTTGGTCTGCTGTAGTTTCCCGGTCAAGGCACATATGAGAAAGCAATCAATGAACAACTAAGGAGCCGCAACAAAGAATTGATGCTTCTCATCTCTCTCCCTTCCTGTCTGTCTGTCCCTATCTGTTCCTCTCTGACTCTCTGTCTCTGTCAAAAAAAAAAAAAAAAGTTTTTAATACAAGAAAAAATGTTGTAATATATTTGGTGATGGATGTCTAGTAAACTTATTGTAGTGATCATTTTACATTGTATACAACTACCAAATCTTTATGTTATATTCTTGAAAATAATATATTATATGTCCATTATACTTCACTTAAAAATAGAGATATTATCTTTGATTACCCAGTGTAATCACAAAATCCTTAACAGTGGAAAACGTTGGCAGAAGAAGAGTGAGACAGCATGTCAAGGACTCTCCTGGTTTTGAGGGTGGAGCACTCCACATGCCAGAAAATGTAAGCAGCCTCTAGAAGCTATAAAAGACAAGGAAATAGCATTTCTCCCAGAGCCTCCGGGAATGCACTTCTGCTGACACCTTGATTTTAGCTCAGCAAGACCCATTTTGGAATTTTGAACTCTAGGACTGCAAGAGACTAAATTTGTGTTGTATAATGCCAAAAGAAAAATGTCAAAAAAGAAAGGATCTCTCCATTTCTCAGCGTGAGGAGGCTGCAGGACTCTTTAAGAGCCTGTATGCTCGGCCAGCCAGTTCACATAGGAACTTCTATGCCGGGAACTGTTCAACTTCTGATGGCAACCGTGTGGCCCTAAAAATAGAGAGATATTTTGTAGAATATTGTGTCTATCCCATAGGTGGAGACCTTGCACTCTCACTAAAACGTGTTAGTGAGACACTGAAAAGGTATACGGGAGAATAAGTGAAATGATTAATGAAAATTCTGTGTGACTGTTCTAGAAATCATCCATGAGCCTGAGAAGGCAGGGCGTCCTTAAATGTGGCAGATTTATAGAAATATTTAAATAGGAGTTTAAATAAAATGAATGAATTGAGAACCACAGAGGCTAAATTTCCTGAAGCCTGTCAGAGAAAAGAAAATACCCTTCCCAGAAAGCCTTAGAGAATAGTGCCACATCTTAAAAAGAAGTCAGGGTAGGCTCACCTCTAATTAAATACTTCCATTTATTTTTAGACAGCAAAAAAATGTAAGTATGGTTGATAGCATTCCAGCGAGAGAAGCTAATGTGAGAGGAGGCAGGGGGCAAGCCCCTTTGGAGAACCAGGAGGAGAAATGAAGCACTGGCTGAAGAACTCTAGAAATTGGTGCAACAAATACCCCTGAATCTCAAAGTTTTACAGGCAACTTCAAAGAACATCAACTAGAGAAAACACCACTCAACTTTGGAAGGAGATTGTGTCTTTTGCAAGCATTTGAAAATCAGTGATTCCCATTTTGGTATTGTTGAATTCACATTTAGGTTTGAAAAACAAAATTAGGCTGACACTTGCTTGGATAACACATGGAATGATCCACTGCCCCCCATTAATAAGCACTTGTTTCCAGGTCAGTAGAGCTCTGGAAGTACTGTGTATATTCATCTAGGTGGTGGATGTGAGGGCAGACTCCAATATGATAGGATAGGGCAATGGCGGGGGCAGTTGACATCAGTTTCAAAACCTTACACTCAGCTGAGAACCAGCCTCTCTCATCCTGTTCAGGAAGAACTGTGTGATAACAGTATTGAACATATGAGTGATAAAATAGAAGCAACTGAGGAAGCTGAATGGCACCACATAACTAAACATATATAAGCTGCGCTAAATATAGCTTGTTTATACTGTTTCTCGCGTTCTTGATTGATGCTACTTGTGAAAATAAAGTCTCCGCCTCTGGAAAAGTACCTGGTGTGCCAATTAAAATAATGTATTTTCTTTACCGCACAACTGATTGGAATGGTGTAGAACTTTGAAAGAGACTTGAGGGTTTCACATACTGTGAATAGAAGAAAGCTTTGTCTGGGTCGTAGCTAAGACTTAGACAGGCTGGCATATGGAATAGGAAACACTATCCACCCACAGAGTCATTTGTATGTGTATATGTGTAAGTTCTCACATAAATGAGCCATACACACTTAAATGTTATGGAAAGCTCATAGAAAAACTGAAACACCGAAAGAGACATAAATGTTATAGAAAGTTCAAAGAGTTTCTAAGTGCCCAGAATGCTTGCATATATTATATAAGTGTCCAACCACATTCTTTGACTTACATATAAGCCAATATGTTCATGAAAAAGATATTCCATTTATTCCATAATTCAGTAAAGTTTCTGCTATGGACTGAATCATTCTCTCCAGCACCAAATTCATAGTTGAAGTCTTAACCCCCAAAATTACTGTTTGAAGACAGGTCTTTTAGAAAGCCATTAAAGTTAAATGATGTAAGGGTAGAGACCTAATCAGGTAGGACCAGTGGCCTCATAAAAAGAGAAAAACTCTCTCTCTCTCTCTCTCTGTAAATTCCATATCCATTCACTGAAGAAAAGTCATGTGAGCACTCAGCAAGAAGGAAGCTGTCTGTAAGCCAGGAAGAGAGCCCCTCTCCAAACCTAATCATGCAGATACCCTTATATTGGTGTTTAAGCTTCTAGAACTGTCTAACAACAAATTTCTGTTTAAGCTGTCTAGTCTATAGTGTTCTTTTGGCAGCCTGAGCAGACTAAGACGGTCCTTGTTCTTGAGAAGCTTATGTTGCAGAAACAAAGACCAATAAATAGTTCAATGTCACAAAATCCATGTGTAATATGTTACATGGCCATAACAGATCAAATAAAAATTAAGCAGAAAAAAAAGGATGAAAAATAATGAGGCATGGTATTTTCTAATATACTAATGAATGTGTATTTTGAAAGGTAAAAACTAAGTGGAGAATGAAAGAAAATGAAGGCAAGAAAGCATGAAACAAGTAATGTAATATCTGGGGCAGAACATTCTGGAAGGAAACCATAAGTTCAAAGGCCCTGAGGGGGAAACACAATGATGATTTAAGGGCAGCAAGGAGGCTACTCTGTCTGTAATAGAGTAGGTGACAAGAGGAATGGTAGAAAATACAGTTGGTGAAGTAGCTAGGGTTTAGATCACCAAGGCCTTACAAACCATAGCTAGTACTTCGAATTTTATCTAAGTGAGATGGGAACTTTTGGAGGAATTCCTTGATCCTATAACAAATCCCTCTAGCTGCTGCACAGAAGATTGATAGTAGAGAAGGAAGGATAAAGGCAGAGAGAGCAGTTAGAAACCTATTACATTTGTCCAGGTGATAAAAGATGCTGTTTTAGATCACTGTGATAGTATTGGATGGGAGTGGTAAGAAACAGTTGAATTCTGAGAATATTTCAAAGGAAGAGTCAAGAAGATTTGCTGAAAGATTAAATATGAGGGTGTAACTGAGAGCGAAGCATAAATAAATTTGTCTGGTTAATTGATACAGAGGAGGAAGATGTGAGATAAATGGTAGTCAGAGTGCTTGCCAGAGAATCATTTAAAAGAGTAAGGAAGTCTATTACAGTGGATCATTTCATGAATTTCTGGCATTTGAAGTGAATTATTACTCCTATACAGTGTGAAGCTTTGTTTAGCTACTTTATTCCATCCTCTACTGAAGTAAGAGAAGACAATTGGATATTAGGAAACATGAAATAAGAAGAATATTTAGATAAAAGTAAGAGAGAGAGTACAGATACCCCATTCTCCAAGAAACATTGGAGGTGGATAACTTGGCAACAGCCACATAAATATCAGAGTGAAATATTAGCAATGTCAATAATTCCAATGTCAGTTAAGAGAACTGTATGGGAAGTGTACAATAGATAACAACACAATTGGTAGTTAAGATGAGACAATAAGTAGTATGGACAGAACATGAGCTAGAAAAACTATACCAATATGAAAGATACCTCGAGAGTGTTGGAAAACAGAAGGGAATATGTAAGTAGCATTGGTAAGATGCTACACAACCTAAGCAGAGGAATTACCTCAAAGAGGCCTCATATAATTACCCTCATTCTTAAGGACAAGTAATTGGTGAGAGCTGAGTATTTAATACTTGGATGATGAGTATCAAAAAAATCATCAGGAAACACCAGAAATATTTTTTTAATTTTATTTAAAAAAATAAATTTAATGGAGTGACATTGATGAATAAAAGTACATATATTTCAGGTTAAAATTTTTATAGCATTTGAACTGTTGGTTATATTGTGTACCCATTTATACAAAGTCAAACCATTTTCCATCACCTATATTTGTCAATCTTTTATTTTTTACAGGGACAGAGTGAGAGGGACAGATAGGGACAGACAGACAGGAATGGAGAGAGATCAGAAGCATCAATCATCAGTTTTTCATTGCAAAACCTTAGCTGTTCATTGATTGTTCTCTCATATGTGCCTTGTCTGCGGGTCCTCAGCAGACTGAGTAACCCCTTGCTCAAGCCAGCGACCCTGGGCCCAAGCTGGTGAGCTTTTGCTCAAGCCAGATGGGCCCGCACTCAAGCTGGTGATATCGGGGTCTCAAACCTGGGTCCTTCACATCTCAGTTCGACACTCCATTCACTGTGCCACCACCTGGTCAGGCGATCACCTAAATTTGTCAATCTTTACTTCCCTCCACCACCCTCCTCCTCTCTATGCACTCCCCTTGGTAACCTCTTCACTTTTATTTACAATATGGATGTACCTTGAGATCATTATACTGAGTGAAATACGTAAATCAGAAAAGGTGAAGAACTATTGAATTTCAAACTTAGGCGGTATATAAAACTGAGACTCATGGACATAGGTAAAAGTGGAAAGAATTTTACATGGGATTCATAAATTGGTAAAGAGATCATAGCTTATAGTTAGTGTATAGTTTAATGTGATTTGGAGGGAAGAAGAAAAGAATACCATTATGTAGATGATTGGATGAATAGATGAAGGGGTCAATGAAATGATACATAAATACTCAGAAATTGGTCAGATACTGAGATAGCTAGCTAATTGGCTAGATGATAGATAGTAAGATATCTCTATAGTTATATGGCATTTTATATATATATATATATATATATATATATATATATATATATATATATATATATATATATAGAGAGAGAGAGAGAGAGAGAGAGAGAGAGAGAGAGAAGTGAGAAAGACTATTATACTACAGATGGAAATAGGTAGATGTTCATTTGTTTAAATTTAACCCATCCTGAGCTGTTTGATTCATGCACATAATGTTTATTTACAGTATTGTTTAGGTAAGATAAAGGACACTACAGTTATTATGGGTAATGAGAAAAATAGTCTAATGTGTAGGGTAAGTTTATGTCATTAGAGGAGTCTAGGAAAATATAATAAAGTATAACTTAATAGGTATAAATGCCTTTGTTTTAGGAATGATAAGTATATATGAGTTTGTATTTATTTGGATGCATAGGCCTTGCTGATTTTGAGATGTATTAACCTATTTATGAAGATATTCTACAAAAGACCCCAAACCATCAAAGACTTTGAATAGTTAAAGCAATTTGAGAAAGAACAAAGCTGGAGGCATCACACACTGTAATATTAACTTTATTACTAAGCTACAGTATTAAAAATAGCATGGCATTAGCATAATAACAGACACATAGATTAATAGAACAGAATAAAGTGTCAAGAAATAAATTCCAGCATATATGGTCAATTAATTTATGACAAAGGAACCAAAAATATACAAAGGAGAAACAATAGTCTTCAATAAATGGTGCTAGAAAAAGAGGATGATGAATGCAAAAGAATAAATTTGGGCCTCTGTCTTATACCCTTACTAAAATCTACTTAAATGGGTTAATTCCTTGAATGTAAGACCTAAAACCATAAAACTCCTGAGAGCAAACCTAGGAGGTAAGCATCTTGATATCAGGCTAGGAAATAATTTTTTGGATTTGATCCTAAAATCAAAGGCAACAAAAGCAAAATAAACAAACTGAAAAGCTTCTGTATAGTAAAGGAAACCATCAACAAAATGAAAAGACAATCTACTGAATGTGAGAAAATATTTGCAAAATATATAAAGAACTCACAAAACAACAGCAAAAAAATAAAAATCCCATTTTAAAAATGGGAAAAGGAACTAAATAGACATCTTTCCAATAAAGACATACCAATGGACAACATGGAAAAGTGCTCAACATCACTCATCATCAAAGAAATGCAAATCCAAACCTTAATGCAATGATATCATCACACATCTCTTAAAATGACTGATATCAAAAAGACAAGAGATAAATGCCAGCAAGAATATGGAGATAAAGGACACCCCCCTGGTACACTGCTATGAAAAGCAGTATATTTCTTCAGTCTGATGAGTGGAGGGACAATAGAGCATAGACCTGGAATGCTGAGGTCCAAGGTTCGAAACCCTGAAGTCACTGGCTTGAACGGGGGCCCATCAACATGATCCCATGGTCATTGGCTTGAGCCCAGAGGTCACTGGTTTGAAGCCCAAGGTTGCAGGCTTGAGCCCAAGGTTGCTGGCTTAAGCAAGGAGTCAGTGGCTCTGCTGGAGATCTCCGGTCAAGACACATATGAGAAACAATCAATTAACAACTAAAGTTCCACAGCTACAAGCTCATGTTTCTCTTCTCTCTCCCTTTCTGTCTGTCTGTCTGTCTTTCCTTCTCCTGCTAAAAAAAGAAGAAAAAATTCGGAATAGTGCTACTACTATGAAATCCAGTAATCTCACTTTTGGATATAAATCCTAAAAACAACAAAAGAAAAACAGAATCACTGTCTTGAAGAAATATCTGTATGCTCATGTTTATTGTAGCATTATTTACAGTAGGCAAACATGAGAACAACCTTTTTTCATTGATTGAGGAGTGAATGAAAATGTGTTAAATATATACAATGGAATTTTTTTTTTACCTAAAAAATAAGGAAATCTTACTATCTGTGGCAATGTAATTGGATCTTGAGGGCATTATATTAAGTGAAATGTGGGATGAAAAAGAACAAATATTGTATTATTTCAATTTATGTAGACTTTAAAAGTATCAAACTCATATATACAGACAATGGTGGTTGTCAAAGGCAGGGGATAGGGTTGGTGAAATGGATGAAGATGGTCAAAGACAAACTTTCAGTTATAATAGAAATAAGTCATGAGTTTATATGTACAGCATGTTGACTATAGTTAACTATACTGTATAGTATATTTGAAAGTTCTAAGAGAGTAGATCCTAAAAGTTCTCATCACACACAAAATGTTGTAACTGCATGAGGTGATGATGACCTACCAAACTTACTGTGATAATTATTTTTATATGTGCAATATATACACATATTTGATATGTGCAATATATACACATATCAAAAGGCCATGTTGTACACCCAAACCAAATGTTATGTTATATGTTAATTATATCTCAATAAAACTGGGAAAATTTTGAAATACATTACAGTTCTTTTTTGCTGAGATCTCAGCCTTGAAGATATATATGCTTTTGTATTTGAGTTACTTGATCTGACAGTATAGAAAAGGACTTTTGTTACTAAATTATTAAAACAGGGAGGAGGATCATGTCTGTTTCCATTGGCACACTTGCCCTTTATAACCATAAGAATAAATTCCTGAAATAAGTCTTTTTTTTTTTTTAGAAAGATCTATTAGTTCTGTTCCTCTGTCTAAGACATTGTGCACTGTAGACTTAGAGCAAAATAGAAGTTTTTACACATTCAGGAGGTCTACTTCCCTGTCTTCAAGGGGGTGTCTAAATGCTTGTTACAGAGAATTGAAGAGAAACATAAGGAGATAAGATAAACACTTGGATCACATCAATGATCCATCCAATTAAGTGCCATGATTGCCAGACTGCAATCATAAACAGTAACTGGTTTTTCAACTCCTGAGGAAAAAGGAGAGAAGAACAGCGAGAGATGTGTAAAACAGAAACTTTTAAAGTGCAATGCCAAGAGGAATATTTCCAGGTCCTATATCAAACAGGGTTTGACTCTGTCTTTTACAGAAGTTTAAAATGCCTATTTCTTTTAGCAAAAGAGGTATTAGCATTTTGGTTGTGGAGAGGAATGTAGAAGTACATAAAAACAAATCTAAATGCCCAAGTTAAATAGAGACATACATCTATATTGTTAAACATTAAATAGGATTATCAAGTAAAACATGCCAACAAAATTCAACAGAACACATTTTAAAAAATTAAAAAGTTGAGTGGATATCAAGTAAGTGATTTTTTAGGAAGGTCATGTGAAAAGACTGATATCTACAAATACTACAAAACAATTGACAACCGAATACAAAATTATGTGGGTCAAATTTTATTTTATAAGATCAGAAGTAAAATTTCTGAGAAGAATAAAAAATAAGGGGTGGAGATGTGTAATCTTAACCACAGTGGCCAATGTTTATGAGCAGATTCTCTTCTCCCAGAGGAACTGAATGTTATGGATCTGAAGACCAGTGGATAGAGCTTAGGCTGCCTCTGTCATCCTTGCTTAGTGGGAGGCCCTGGAACTGGCCTATTATGTAGAGGCTGCAATATGAGCACAGGCCTCAATTACAGGATGGCAATACCTGTTGTACATCAGAATGTCTTCACTTCCTTCGGAAGACCAGTTAATAAGAACAGAGATTTCTCCTCAACACTTGTTTACTCTCTGTCATGTTACTAGATGGCATTTATTTTTACAGACATGTGAAATAACAAAAAACTGTCAGGGAGCCATTTCCAATCAGCTTACTCAAGTAGTTTAGGACCTTAATGAGTCTTTGCTCAAACTCATGTAAGGTCCCTCTGAACATAATTTTGTTATCTGAATTCACTATTTATATCTCCTTAGCAGTTACTATAAGTCAATGGCTAATATCAAAAATAATCTGATGTAATTGAACAAGCAAACATAATATTCATACATAAATATGACTTGGAAAACCAATGAACCATATAGAAATACGTAGAATTTCAGAGTCTGGTGAACTAGTAATAATCATGCTGTTTAGGATACAATAATCTATACATATTTTAATTTTCCTTCATTTGCATTTACCTTCTTTTGTATTTCAAGGATGTGCAGGACTTTAAGACTTGGGTCAAAGGCATCAGAATCCTTTAACATAGCCCCCAGTGTGACCTCTGATACAATTGTTCATATAAACTCATCATAAAGGCTGCTGAACTTATATCCAATTGACCTTTATTCTTCTTTTCATAACTCTTCATATATTCAGTGAAGGAGAAATAAATTTAGCTTGAAACTGATCTTTTAAGCTCCTCTTGTGTTTTTCACATTTTGGGGTAAAGCAGAACTTTGTGCAAATTTAAGATTATTTTTCAAGGTCTATGAGTAAAGGGAAGTTATAATATTACCACTCATTGCTGATTGTGTGCATCAAAAAGCAGGTAAGGAAACCTGTAAAATGCTGCTCTACAGTTTGCAGTAATCAATGGCAGGTTCATACATATAAGATGCAGGGGCGCAACTATTTGGAACAGACCTGTCTCCTGCCTCTCATGATTTCATCATCCACACAGTGCTGTCTGCACTCAAGTTGTAGAGACACAACCCTTGTTAGACTCCTCAGAATGACTGAGATGAGGGTGACAACAATTTCCTGTCCATTTGACCTGATCTGGTTGTTTTTGTAAGTGATGATCCCTCTGTCTGAAGGTTATCCATATACAGCTAGTGCTCAACTTATGACCATGATTGGTTCCGACAGACCGGTTGTAACACGATTTGGTGGTAAGTTGAGTAGGCTATATGTGCAGTACTGTGAAATGATGTTATAAAAATCTTTAAGTCATATTTTATCATAATTTTCTTTCATTATTGTTATATATCATAATTTTCTTTGTTCATTTTATGCCAATTGTATCATCTCTACAACATTTTGTTTCTCATTTTTACATTTGTCAGGTTTAAGTAAAACACTGCATTACCAGTACAACTGGTTTAATATTTGCAAAACATACAAAATTACAAAATACAGGTGCATACAAAAACTGCTCCAAAAGCAGAGCAGTCGTGGCTAATGATTGTGGTCGTAAAGTTGAACGGTCGTGAATTGCATATGTCGTAAGTTGGTCAATACCTGTAAAGAAATGTGTTTGGGGCATGAGCCAACAGGACCATTTGCCAACTCAGTGTCTACCAAAAGGTGTTTACTTATATTGAATCCTTTTTTTTCTTTCTGTGTTCTTTGTGTAAATCCCTGGTCCTTCTGCTTCCCTCCTCCATCATGTCCCTTTTTCTCACTTAACTAACTTCTAACATGAGCCACCACTCATCCTCTGTCCATTAGTTATTCTGCAACAGTGGTGTCCTGGTTCTCTGGGGTGGGCAAGAGAAGGGAGAAAGTGCTTTTTACTATCTCATCTCAGGGTGTAGTATGAACAAAAAAATCCAAATATTCATACTATTGAGAGCTATCATCTCTGGTCCTCTTTATCTATACAGTGTTCCCTTGTCTATTGCAGGGTCACATTCCAGAACTCCCCATTAAAGGCGAAAATCCACAAAGTAGCAACCTTATATTTATTTTATTATATATATATATATGGCTTTATAAACCCTCCCCGCACTCTTCTTATAAACCTTTCCCACACTGTTATTAACCTTTCCCACACTCTTATAAACACTTCCTATGCTCTTTTGTTTGTTTGTTTGTTTGTTTTTTTCCAGGGACAGAGAGAAAGTCAGACAAAGGGATAGACAGGGACAGTCAGACAGAAACAGAGAGAGGTGAGAAGCATCAATCATTAGTTTTTCGTTGCCATTGCGACACCATAGTTGTTCATTGATTGCTTTCTCACATGTGCCTTGACCACGGGTCTTCAGCAGACTGAGCAACCCCTTGCTGGAGCCAGCGACCTTGGGTCCAAGCTGGCGAGCTTTTGCTCAAGCCAGATGGGCCCGCGCTCAAGCTGGCAACCTCGGGTTCTCGAACCTGGGTCTTCCGCATCCCAGTCTGATGCTCTCTCCACTGCGCCACCGCCTGGTCAGGCCACTTCCTATGCTCTTAAACACTTTCTATGCTCTAGAAAATGCTTATTTTACCACAAAAATAACTAAAATAATAAATATATAAAAATACCTATATACCGCAAAATCCTGGTATATAGAGAAAAATCCGTGATTCAAAATTAGATATATACAATTTGAAAACTCGCAATGCAGTAAGACTAGAACAAGTGAACTGTGATATGGCGAGGGACGACTGTATTAGTATGTTAAAAGTACCTATGTACTTTGCCATGTTGACTACATTACAAATGCCGCCTATCTTTGGAAAGTATCAGACACAATTAAACATAAAAGAGAAAAAATATCCCCATGTTTTTATACAACATTTCTAGTTCAAACTTTAAAATTAATCATTATTTAAGTATTTAATTTTATCGATATCAACCCAATATTACTGTGGCTACTCAGCCTTCTATTGATTATGTTAAATATTACTACAAAAATTCTAGCAATCTATTTAAATACTCCTTTTGAAGTATTTTACAAGACAGAAACTCACTAGATATAGTCTTATATTTTTTGAAATATAAGTCAGAATGATGTGTCAATCACTTTTATTTCTATCAACCAATATTATTGCTAATCTTCCATTTTTGTTGGGGATATGATATAAAGGTGCTTTGATTCTGCTCTTTCATATCCATAGTTATTCTTGCCAATTGTCTAATTCAATTGCTAAATGGTTGTCTTGTTCTGTTTCTGAATGAATAAGCTATCAGATATCTTTCTGGTGACTCTAATGAGGTATATATCACTCTAAATTGTGCTAAGTGAAGTTCTGGAGTGAGTGAGATGTACACTAGATAATTTTAAAATTCTCTACAGAGATTAGTCATTGGAAATCCAAAATAAAATGAGATGGAAGTATGACCAAGTTGCTGATGTACATACATTTTCTTTCATGCTTTGTTTCATCTATTAAAAAAAATATCTTATCCAATGAAGCAATGAATTTATTTTTAGGAAAGACAGGGAGGAGGAACAGAAAGTGGAAACTGGAGGAAGAAGAGAAAGATTGGTTGATGAATAAAAGGAAAAGTTGAGAAAAAAAGAAAGGGAGCAAGAGAAAAGAAGGGAGAGAAGAAGAGAAGCAGGAAACAAATTACAATGCAGGAAGAAGGGAGAAAGTGAGAGAGATATATTTCTCTCCGGAAACACTAACTGACTCTTTCTTACCTAAAATTATGAAACAATCCAACTGTGCTTGTCTCTCTAGCCTCCTCTGCACACCCCATCTTAAACCTGACACACAGGCTAAAGCCCACTACCCACTGATCGTGCTCTGCTTTTGCTTACTCTAAACCTTTGCTTAGGCTAGTTTTTTTAAATTACTTTTCTTTTTCTTTCTAGTCAATTGTGCTTTTAATTTTCTTTGTTTTATTGAATTTATTGGAGTTATTAATAAAGTTATATAGGTTTCAGTTGTATATTCTATAATATACCATCTATTTTTGGCATTGTGTGTCCACCACCGCATGTCAAATCCCTTCCATCACCAGTTATTTCCACTTACCCTCTTCAACCATTGGCTCAAGTATCAAGATTATCTCTGCCTGTTTGTCCCAGACTTTGGCACTATGCTTTATTTTTATAATTATACCAAAGACTTTTAAAAAATAGATGCATTTGTAAGGAATTATAAGTATTCTAACATATCAGCAAGACCATGACCAAGAATTTATCATAGTATTTAAAAATGTACTATTATAATCACAATCTTCTATATAAATAAAAATGTAAATGTTTGTTTGTTCAAAATCTTTTTAAATTAATTTTAATGGGGTGACATTAATAAATCAGGGTACATATATTCAAAGAAAACATCTCCAGGTTATCTTGTCATTCAATTATGTTACATACCCATCACCCAAAGTCAAATTGTCCTCTGTCACCTTCTATCTGGTTTTCTTTGTGCCCTTCTCCTCCTGCCTCTCCCTCCTTCTCCTCCCTCCCCCCAACCCCATAACCACCACACTCCTATCCATGTCTCATAGTCTCATTTTTATGTCCCACCTATGTATGAAATCATGCAGTTCTCAGTTTTTTTTCTGTTTTACTTATTTCACTCCATATAATGTTATCAAGGTCCATCCATGTTGTTGTAAATGATCCGATATCATCATTTCTTATGGCTGATTAGTATTCCATAGTATATATGTACCAAAGCTTTTTAATCCACTCATCCTCTGACAGATACTTGGGCTGTTTCCAGATCTTCGCTATCGTGAACAATGCTGCCACGAACATGGGGCACATTTCTTCTTTTTGAACAGTGCTATGGTGTTCTTAGGGTATATTCCTATAAGTGGAATAGCTAGGTCAAAAGGCAGTTCGATTTTTAAGTTTCTGAGGAATCTCCATACTGTTTTCCACAGTAGCTGCACCAGTCTGCATTCCCACCAGGAGTGCAAGAGGGTTCCCTTTTCTCCACATCCTCGCCAGCACTTGTTCTGTGTTTTATTGCTGATGAACGCCATTCTGACTGGAGTGAAGTGATATCTCATTGTGGTTTTAATTTGCATTTCTCTAATGATTAGTGATGTTGAGCATTTTTCATATGCCAATTGCCCAAATGTATGTCCTCTTTGGAGAAATTTCTATTCATTTCTTTTCCCCATTTTTGATTGGATTGTTTGTCTTCCTGGTGTTCAGTTTTATAAGTTCTTTATAAATTTTGGTTATTAACCTCTCATCAGACGTATTGTCAAATATGTTCTCCCATTGTGTGGTTTGTTTTTTTAATCTGTTCTTATTGTCTTTAGCTGTGCAAAAACTTTTTAGTTTGATATAGTCCCATTTGATTATCCTGCCTCTTATTTCATTTGCCCGTGGAGATAAATCGGCAAATATACCGCTGCGACAGATGTCAAAGAGCTTACTGCCTATGTTTTCTTCTAAAATGCTTATGGTTTCACTGCTTACATTTAAGTCTTTTATCCATTTTGAGTTTGTTTTAGTGAATGGTGTAAGTTGATGATCTAGTTTCATATTTTTGCAGGAAGATGTCCAATTTTCCCAACACCATGAGTTAAAGAGGCTGTCTTTACTCCTTTGTCAAGTATCAGTTGTCCATAAAGGTGTGGGTTTATTTCTGGATTCTCTTTTCTGTTCCATTGATCTATGTGCCTGTTCTTATGCCAGTACCAGTCTGTCTTGAGTACAATGGCCTTGTAGTATACCTTGATATCCGGAAGAGTGATACCTCCTGCTTTATTTTTTCTTTTTAAGATTGCTGAGGCTATTCCTGTTCTATTTTGGTTCCGTAGAAATTTTTGGAATATGTGTTCTATATCTTTGAAGTATGTCATTGGTATATTAATTGGTATTGCATTGAATTTATAAATTGCTTTGGGTTATATAGACATTTTAATGATGTTTATTCTTCCTAACCATGAGCACGGTATATGCTTCTACTTGTTTGTATCTTCCTTGATTTCTTTTATCAATGTTTTATAATTTTCCGAGCACCAGTTCTTAACCTCCTTGGTTAAATTTACTCCTAGATACTTTATTTTTTGGTTGCAATAGTGAAGGGGATTGTTTCCTTAATTTCTTTTGCTGACAGTTCATTGTTGGTATATAAAAATATCTCTGACCTGACCGGATGGTGGCGCAGTAAATAGAGCATCGGACTGGGATGCAGAAGACCCAGATTCAAGACCCCGAGGTCAGCAGCTTGAGCGCGGGCACATCTGGCTTGAGCAAAAAAAGCTCGTCAGCTTGGACCCAAGGTTGCTGGCACCAGCAAGGGGTTGCTCCGTCTGCTGAAGGCCCGCAGTCAAGGCACATGTGAGAAAGCAATCAGTGAACAACTAAGGTTTGCGATGGCAATCAAAAACTAATGATTGATGCTTCTCACCTTTCTCTGTTCCTGTCTGTCTGTCCCTATCTATCCCTCTCTCTGACTCTCTCTCTGTCCCTGTTAAAAAAAAGTATGCCTCTGATATCTCAGTATTAATTTTATATCCTGCCACCTTGCTGAATTCATTTATCAGGTCCAGTAGTTTTTTGACTGAGACTTATAGGGTTTTCTATATACAATATCATATCATCTGCAAAGAGTGACAGTTTTACTTCTTCTTTTCCAATTTGGATGCCTTTTATTTCTTCTTCTTGTCTGATTGCTGTGGCTAAGACCTCCAGAACTATGTTGAATAAGAGTAGTGAAAGTGGGCACCCCTGCCTGGTTCCTGATCTTAAGGGGATTGCTTTTAATTATTGCCCATTTAGTATGATGTTTGCTGTGCATTTGTCATAGATGGCCTTTATCATGTTAAGGTATGTTCCCTGTATTCCCAATTTATTGAGAGTTTTGAGCACAAATAGGTGCTGGATTTTTATCAAATGCCTTTTCTGCATCTATTGAAATTATCATGTGATGTTTGTCCTTCCTTTTGTTTATGTAATAAATCACATTGATTAATTTCTGAATATTGAACCAGCCTTGCCTCTCCAGAATAAATACCACTTGATCATGGTGTATGATTTTTTATATATATTGCTGGAAATGGTTGGCTAATATTTTGTTGAGAATTTTAGCATCAAAATTCATCAGGGATATAGGCCTATAATTTTCTTTCTTTGTATTGTCTTTGCCTGGTTTGGGGATCAGAATTATGCTCGCCTCATAAAAAGAATTTGGAAGTCTTCCTTCCTCTTGAATTTTTTGAAATAGCTTGAGGAGGATAGGAGTTAGTTCTTCTTTGAATTCACTTGTGAAGCCATCAGACCCAGGACTTTTCTTTGTTGGGAGTTTTTTGATAACTGTTTCGATCTCATTTGTTGTAATTGGTCTGTTTAGGTGTTCTGCTTCTTCCAGATTGATTTTTGGAAGATTATATGATTCAAGAAATTTGTCCATTTCCCCTAGGTTGTCTAATATTTTGGCATAGAGTTCTTCATAGTATTTTCTTACAATACTTTATATTTCTGTTGTTTCAGTTGTTATTTCTCCACTCTCAATTCTAATTATATTTATTTGAGTCTTCTCTCTTTTTTTCTTGGTGAGTCTAGTTAAAGATTTATCAATCTTCTTTACCTTTTCAAAGAACCAACTCTTGGTTTCATTGATCCTCTATTATTTCCTTAGCCTCTATGTCATTTATTTATTCTCTGATCTTTATTATTTTCTTCCTTCTACTACTCCTGGGCTTTCTTTGCTGTTGTGTCTCTAGTTCTTATAGATGCAGGGTCAGGTTGCTTATTTGAGCTTGTTCTAGCTTCTTATGGTATGCCTGTAGTACTATGAACTTCCCTCTCAGTACTGCTTTTGCTGTGTCCCATAAATTTTGAGTTGATGTATGCTCATTATCATTTGTTTCTAAAAACTTTTTTATTTCTTCTTTGATCTCATTATTAATCCATTCATTATTTAATAACGTGCTATTTAGTTTCCAAGTATTTGAGTTTTTTTCAGTTTTTCTTTTGTAGTTAATTTCTAGTTTCATGGCATCGTGATCAGAGAAAATGCTTGATATGATTTCAATCTTCTTAAATTTGTTGAGACCTCTTTTGTGTCCTAACATGTGGTCTGTCTTAGAGAATGTACCTTGAGCGCTTGAAAAGAATGTATATTCTACTGCTTTAGGTGCCATTTTATTCTTTAAAGCTGTATTCTTCCTTTGCTATATTCCTTTACCCCTTTGAACTGCTCACAACAGGCCCCTTAGAATCTCTTGTAGACTGAATTCCTTTAGGCTTTTTTTTGTCTGCGAAGCTCTTTATTTCTCCTTCAATTTTAAACGTTAGCCTTGCTGGATAGAGTAGTCTTGGTTGTAGGTTCTTGTTCTGCATTACTTTGAATATATCTTGCCATTCTCTTCTGGCCTCAAGTGCTTCTGTTGAGAAGGCGGATGTCATCCTTATGGGGACTCCTTTGTAGGCAATAGCCTTTTTTCTCTAGCAGCTTTTAAAATTTTCTCTTTATCACTTAGCTTTGGTATTTTAACTATGATGTGTCTTGGTGTAGATTTCCTTGGGTTTCTCTTTTATGAAGTTTTCTGTGCTTCTTAAATATGTGAAATGTTTTCCAGCCTTAATTTAGGGAAGTTTTCAGCTATGATTTGATTGAACAAAGTTTCTATCCCTTGTTTTTTCCCTTCATCTTTGGGAACCCTTATGATGTGGATGTTATTTCTCTTCATGTTGTCACAGAGCTCCCTTAGAGTTTTCTCACATTTTTTGAGTCTCTTTTCTTTTTTCTGCTCTGCTTCTGTGCTTTTGTTTATTGTGTCCTCTAACTCGCTTATTCAATCCTCAGCTTCATCCATCCTGCTTTTAATTCCTTTCATTGTGGTCTTCAGTTCTAATACTGTATTTGTCATTTCTGTCCAAATCTTTTTTATTATTTCAATTTCCTTTTTTATACTTGTTATCTCTTTATTTAAGTGTTCGTAATGACTATCCATTGTTGCTCTAAGCTCTTTGAACATCCTAACTATCATTATTTTAAACTCTGCATCCAGTAATTTGGTTATATCTGGTTCATTCAGGTCCTTCTCTGGGGATTTCTCTTGATTCATTTCAGTTGCTTTTCTCTGCCTGCCCATTTTGTCTGTGTATGAGAAGGGTGTGGCCATTGGAGTCCAATGGGTGCTGCCTTTGTATTCCCTAGGTGTGGTCTGTCTGCAGGCCCATCACCCCCTCTGCCTTTGCCTAGGGCGGTTGGGTATGGGCATTGCCGGCGTTGGCCCACTGTGACTGTTTCTGTGATTTCCACCTCTCCTCCATGGGAGGGGCTGTGTTCTCGTGCCTGGCTCTGCAAGCCTTAGCCTGTCTGGGCCTTCACCTCGCCCCCACAGGTGGGGTTGCGCACCACACTCAAGCCAGAAGCCTCAGCACCAAGGGTAGGGGTGAGCAACTTTGCTCAGCTGCTGACCCAGCTTGTGTCCGGGCTTCCACCTTGCCCCCATGGTCAGAGCCAGCTCACGCAGGATTGCAAACTGTGGTTTCTCGGCCGGGCGGGGCTGCTGGCATGCACTCAGCTGCGATCCTCCGCCTGTCCTGGGCTTTAGCCCTGCCCCTGCGGTCAGGGCCGGCTCATGCAGGGTCGCAAACCTTGGAGGCCGGTTGATGCTGCGCGCCCACAGGGTCCTGCTCAGCAGCAGATCTCTGCCCATTCCTGCCCTCCCACTTTTCCCCTGCAGGTGGGGCTGCAGGCGGGTCCGCAGCTGCTGGACTGCTTTTGTGTGTCCCCTCTGACCCTGCTGGACTAGACCGAGCTCACGCCGGCTGGGCCTCTGCCCCCACCAACAGAACCACATTTCTGCATCCCACCATCACCGTCCCTCCAGCAAGCCCTCACTCCATACTGTAGTCCTGGAAGCTCCCTCCATCTAAGCAGCTCTGCTCTAAGTGCTGTGGGACAGCTTGTTTGACTGGTGTCCTGTCTCCCTTTGCCTTTATTGTTAGTTCTAGGGGAAACATTCATTTTCGATTTGGGAAGTGACTCAGCCCAGGGGTTAGGGTGGCTGTCTCTCAGAGTGTTTTTTTCCTGTGCCTTCCATTCCACACTCTCTTCCCGCTGCTCTGGTCCCCTCCTCTGTCCCCATCCCCTGGAGCCCCGGGCGAGTGGTTGTGAGAGGGTTTTCTGTGCTGTCCCTTTAAGAAGAATCCTGGGTCTGAGAAAACTCTCTCTTTCTCACAAACAGTATCCTCACTTGTTTCACAGCTCAATACTGTCCAAACGCCTCTTCTAGGCTCTGGGGATGCAGGCTGGGGCTTTGTTCCTGGGAGTCAGGTCCCTCCCTCTCTGCTAAACTCTCTTCTGAAGCATGCAAGCCTGCCGTTCGCTCCAAGGAGGTGGGCAGCCCTTTCCACATTTTCACTTTTCCTACCAGTCTCAATGTGGCTTCTTCAGTGTTCCTTGGTTGGAGAGTCCACTTAGTTTAATTCAAAGTTGGTTCATCCAGGTGATGGTTCTTAAAATTAAGTTATAATCCACTTTGGTTTCAGGAGTTGGAAGTTGGTACGTCCACCTACTCCATTGCCATCTTGCAGTCCTCTGTTTGTTCAAAATCTTAAATCTCCAAAAGTTTTTTACCACTTGCTTTGAAATTTTGACACAACATTGCATTCAAATACATGCATGTTTTTATCCTAAAATAACATAATCTTAGCTCTTGCATCATCTGGAATAGTTGCAATATTGCTACAAGGTGGAAGAATTGCTCATTCCACTTTGAAATTGCCATTGAACATGAAATTCATTGAAACTCCCATATGCAACATTTCCAAAGCATCCAGTATAGAAAAAGTATTGCAGAAATGCAAACTTATTGTTTGGAATGGATGCACAATGGAGCACAAAAAATCACTTGAGGTTCTTGATCGATCATTGCAAGATTTGCATGGAAACATCAAACCATTTGGGAATGCATTAATATTACTTGCAGGATATTTCAGGCAAACATTACCTGTAATTTCTTGATTTACACCAGTGGATGAAATAAATGCTTGCCTGAAATACTCTACTTTGTGGCAACACATAAAGACGTTAAAATTAACTATAAATATGCATGTCCAGCTTCAAAATGATTGACTAGCTAAGATATTCTCACATCAATTGCTGGAAATTGAGGGAAAAATGGTGCCGGTTGATCTGACCTCAGGACAAATTTCATTGCCTCATAACTTCTGCAATTTAGTGATGTCAAAAGAAGAATTGGTTGAGAAAGTATTTCCCAATATTCAAACCAATTATAAGAATCACGATTGGCTGAGTGAAAAAGCTATTCTTGTGGCCAAGAACAAAGATGTCTACAAACTTAACAATATTATTCAGTCTAACATTCAAAGCGAGGCAGTCACATACAAGTCTATTGACATTGTTGTGGAAGCTGATGAAACGGTTAATTATCCAACAGAATTTTTGAATTCACTCAATCGCCAGGATGCCACTGCACATACTGCAATAGGAAATTGGTGTGCCAATTATCATGTTGCAAAATATCAACCAGCCAAAGACTTGCAACGGCACGTGGCTTGCAGTAAAAAAAATAATGAGCAACGTTGTAGAAGCAACAATCTTGACAGGACCTTTCAAAGGTGAAGATGTCCCTATTCCTCGCATTCCTATGATTCCAACGGATATGCCATTTCATTTCAGGAGATTGCAATTCCTAATTCAATTGGCATTTGGAATCACCATCGACAAAGCTCAGGGCCAATCTTTAGAATTGTGCGGTTTAGATCTAGACACTCATTGTTTCTCATATGGACAATTATATGTTGCGTGTTCTAGAGTCGGCAAACCAGACGATCTCTATATCTGCACAGATAATGGAACAACAAAAAATATTGTATACCCTCAAGCATTGTGAAATTAAACATATTAGAAATGTACACTTTCTCTTTTTCTTCTTTTCCATTTAACCAGACTGAACCACAGCAATGTGTGGCCAGGTACAGCTAGTTTGAAAATAATTATTAAACATACACACATTAAGTCATATAGTATAAATATTATAATTCCATCCTAATTAATAAACAATATTTAGTTTTAACTTCTTATCTTTCTGAAAAAAAAACCCACAAAATATTAAAATGACATGAATTCACTGTCAGTAATTCTTAAAAGACAATAATCAACCCATGCATTGCTGCAGAAATAAAGATTGATCTTCACTCAAATATTCATAGAGAACTTTAAGTCTATACAGTGGAAGTAGACCACATGTGATGGAAGCTGTTAATTTGTCTAAATGGGCAGAGAGATGAATGCCTACAAGCCACAGGAAGGTAGAACTTTGGAGGCTGACCCAATGGAAATGAGATGGGGTGGGAATCACCATTAGGGAGAGTTATCCATCCTCACTGTAGCCCTGCTGCTCAGAAATGCTTTCCTACCTGACCAGGTGGTTGTACAATGGATAGAGCATTGACCTGGGATGCTGAGGACCCAGGTTCAAAACCCGAGGTCTCCTGCAAGGCACATATGAGGAAGCAATCAATGAACAACTAAGGTGCCACAACTATGAGTTGATGCTTCTCATCTCTCTTCCTTCCTGCCTGTCTGTCTGTCTCTTTCTCTTGTTACAAAAAAAAAGAAAATCAAAGAAAGAAAGAAAGAAAGAAACAAATGTTGACCAGGTGGTGGTGCAGTAGATAGAGTGTCAGACTGGGATGCAGAAGACCCAGGATCAATACCTCAAGGTCGCTGACTTTGAGCGCAAGCTCACCCGGCTTGAGCATGGGCTCACCAGCTTGAGCACAGTTGCTGGCTTGAGCATGAGATCATAAACTTGACCCCAAGGTTGCTGGCTTGGTCCCAAGGTCACTGCCTTGAGCAAGGGGTCATTCCCTCTGTTGTAGCCCCCCGATCAAGGCATGTATAAGAAAGCAATCAATGGACAACTAAGGAGCCGCAATGAAAAGTTGATGCTTCTCATCTCTCTTCCTTCCTGTCTGTTTGTCCGTCTCTCTGTTTCTCTCACGGTCTCTGTAACAGAAAAAGAAAAAGAAAAAAAGAAAGAAAGAAAGAAAGAAAGAAAGAAAGAAAGAAGAAAGGAAAAAGAAAGAAAAAAAAAAACAAATGTTTTCCCATCCACACATTTATTTCAATTTTTATTCATACAATTTTGACAATGTAACAGAAATCTAAGGCAAACTATAACATTGGGAAGAGGATGCATTGATCTTTAGTATCTTAATAAAATTTAACATTCTATTAAGCTAAAATATCTCTCTAGTCTGATTTCATAGTTGCCTATCTTTTAATAGTGATTTAGATTTCAATGTAAGACTGAATATAGGAGGAAAATATACTGGACATCCTAGCACAAATACTTACATTTGCATTACAGGAGCATGTTATCAGTATTTTGAACACATATATCAATCAACTGATCTTAATTATAAGAGGCCATATCTAAGATATATACCCACTTGGCTACAAAGCTAGTTTTGGGCTGTCGCAAGTGAAATATCATAGGAAACAACCAAAGGACTTTGCCTAGTGACATCATTCTAGTATCTACTGGAACTGGTTACTAAACGGTAACAGAACTGCTGCACAATCAACTAACAGAGAAAAGTTAAATACACTGAGATAATGAAATAGTTGGTTGTCTGAGAGAAGAAGCAGAGAATGTCTAGGAGCCAGTAGGTCTGGTACAAAGCCAGGGAGATAAGGAGTGTATGTGGGGGGATAGAGAGACTTATTGTATCATAAAGAATTTGACTGTCTTGGATTAGGCATATAATACTTAAAATAAAATGTTGAAAATGAAATGGAACAGTGTCAGAGACAATACCAGTCAGTGTATTCAAAATGGTACCAAGGATAACCTTTATCCTAAGTAATAAATGAGGTGTTGCTTTTTTCCATATTTGCCATTTTCTCTTTTCCTCATGCATTTTCTCCTTCCTTTACTACATGGTTTTATCTTCCCAGAAGTCAATATCCTCTTTTTCTTTATATACTTTATATTTTACAGAACTTTTGAGAGTTCCAACACTATATTACAACATGAAACCTCTGATTAGAATTCCAGAAACATTTCAAACTCAATCCTTTGTGTGTAAAATAGGACATTTTCACATGTGACCACCACCTCCACCAGTGGACTTTCAGATTGTGCTTCATGATTTGGGTCAGTAGACTATTTTCCATCCAACATCTTAAGGTAGGACACTGGGATTCATTCTTTTCTCTTTCCTCTCCCTCAAGCTGCAAATCAATAGTTTCTAAAGACTTGTTGATGCTCCTTCTTCTTAATTATCTCTCGCTTATTCCTCTCTTACGTAGTCCCATTGTTTCTACCTGGGGACAGCTTTCACTATGCTTGTCTGGAGAGCTTAAATCAGGCATGAATTGAGTCCATCAGCTCCAGGAGATTCATTCTAATGCAAGATGCAAAGGATACCTAAGGTTCAAAGAATGAATGATATATAATTCCTTTGTGTCTTTATTTATTTATTCATTTAACAGTCGCATCGGAGTGCCCGCTTGAATATACGTGGTGCTAGGCAATGGAGATTTATCAGTGACTGAGAGTCTATTATTCTGCCCACAGGGAGTTGAAATCCTACTTGAGATAAATTGATAAACAAACAAATATAATAATTACAGATTGTGATAAGTCTGATTAGATAATACAATGTGAGAGTTGAAAGTGAGGATGAGGAGAAAAGGTAGGGTAGATATCATCTGATAGTCTTTACAAATAGCATTGGGAAGTTATTTGAATTAAGCACTTTCTTACTTTCCCACTGGTGCCTCATACTGTCTTCTGCATATTGGACCAAAAGTCCTGGCATGGTATCACCAATGAAGTATATACCTTTCCTCCACCCCAGTCTCCAAACTATGTGCTTTAGTTTTGGTTTTGTTTCACTTAAAAGAAAAAAAAAAACAACTAGATTAATTGAGCAATAAGTAACTATATGCAAGCATCTCAAGGACTCAAACCTAATTTTATAATTATAAATTGTATGGTCAGAGGAGCCTTTAGGTAAATATAAGAATAAAAAATTAATTGCTTCAAGGTATAGTGTTCAGGCCTAACTGGATAGCTCAGTTGGTTAGAGCATCATCCAGATATGCAAAATTTGCCAGTTCAATCCCCAGTCAGGGCACATGCAGAAACAGATTGCCCTTCCTCTCCCTCTGAAATCAATAAATAAAAGTAAAAATAAATAAAAGTTAAAATGTCCACCCTTAATGCTGAAATAAACAGGTACTGTGTCCATATCTGTTCTCAAATAATTATTAATTGACAGACCTTTGATGCAGTTTCAGAGAATTGCATGTTGGATACTAGCTTTTTCTTATAAATAAACAATACATTAAATACTAGAATCATGTGTCTAGAAGTCATATAAAGATTTCTTGTTTTAAGAAAAGATGTTTTAACCATCTATTGTCCACAGAGCGAGGAAGAAAAAATAAGTTATTAACCAAAAAGTTCCATGGTCTATTGTAACTTTTTAACTATCATCTACTGCTCAACTTTAGCAAAAGACAAAGGTAAAGGATTTGGAGATTCAATCATTTTAAGATCAGAACACTTTTTTTCCCAAAATGTAACATACAGAGGTTAAAAAAAATAAGTACTTTCATTGTAACCTCTCCCTAATGTAAAAGGAAAAAGTAATATTTGACCAACGAAGTTCAAGGGGCATATTCATGTTAGAATGACTGCCTGATAGAAGTTAACATCATTCCCTTTAATGTCTAAGTGGATCTTTAACACTCAGAGATTTAAGTGCTGGATTTAGAAAAAAAGAAAGAAAAGAACTTTAAAAGGTGTTAACTTCATCTTGTACCACAAAAGAAGAGATGTTTAATTAAGCCACTGGTAGTTCTTGGGTGGTTTTCGGTTTAGTTTATACTTTTGAGATGAAAAGGTACATTCAATATTATGTACAAAGTACCTTTTAGAAACTTTGGAAAGGTCAAGGAGAAAATAGCTTGATTTCAAACGCTGAACTTTTCAAGGTTTTTCTCTGATTTTTCTAAAATAAGATAGCCTCCTCCTCCTCTTAATAGTTCTTCAAGGCCCTTTTGGTAGCCAAAATCTTTGTTCTTTTTTAAAGCAGCTTTGTTACAGAAGAACTAAAAATTAATTATGGCTATGGAACTTTTACACAGAAGAGTTTAAAAAGCACAGACGTAAAGAAGGGAAAAAGATGAGGGCCCATTTATCTTATATTGACAGGACTAGCTTCAAACGATGACCTTGAATCATAATCATCCTAATGAGCTCAAAATATTTCACTTTAACAAGTGAAACTATAATCAAATCAGTTTCTGAAAGCTCTACTAATGAGCATTTCCTTTGATGAAAGCATGGTTAACTGTCTTAGTCTGCAGGAGGTGCACGACAGTAAGGGGCCAGCTCCTGACAACTCATTAGCTGACCTGGGGAGAGAGTAATTTGAATGCTTTTGATAAAAATTTCAAGGCTTTTTTTTAAACTTAAATTACAATTTATGCACTTTTATAAATAGTATAATTTTTCTAAGTTGGGGGAAACTAGCAAGAAGACTTCAAAGCTGTGGAACAAAGTTTGTTTATCACATTTGGTTTGTTGCATCCCCAGAACCAGAAAGGAGGGACATGTTTAATTAGTGACTGCTAACTTGGGGCCAGTCGCTCCCTAGACTGTGTTTTTACAGGTTGGTGTAATGCTAAATGAACTCTATGAAGCTACATTCTAGCAGATTTAGGATTGAAAATTAGACGTCACTCTTATTTACTATGAGTCTAAAATACATCTTCTGAATCTACTTTCTCCATAGAAAAGAAATCAAACAATTTACATAGAACAGCAAAATAAGCTAAAATGAAAACTGAATGCAGAAACATGGTTTACTTTTATTTTCACCACTTATCAAGAATCCACTGGTTAGAAATATTCATCATTTTAATTACTTCATGAAGAAATAATTTCTCTCTCTTCATCTCTCCCCTTCCAGGGCAGACTTTTGACTGAAGACTGTCAAAAAAGAATGTAAAACATAAGGATGGTTCAGCTGTTTTAATCATTACTGGAAGACAAATTTTATTGCTTCAGAAGGCTGTTTCCTTGTCTCTTCTGCCCACAAAGCTTCTTTTTGCTGTTGAGGTGTTTACTTGCTATGTGTCATATTTTCTTCAAGGCAAACCACTGAGATGCGTCATAGGTGCATGAGAAACTAGCCAGGATTTAATCAGATATCAAGGGCGATCAGATATCAGGGTGGAGGGATTCTCCCTAAACTGACTTAACAAGATTCTTTGCCAAGACAGGACTGAGCAAACCAAAGACAGAAGGAGGATCAAGTTTGAGGCCTCGTTGAAAAGAGGGCTCAGAGGACCCGGACAAAAGGTTTATGAAAGAGAGAGACTTCATCAGCCACCAGTCTTCATCAATACATCAGCACTGTATCTTCAGCCTGAACCAAGTTATTTACCACACATGTTCCCAGTAAGGTGCATCACAACCTTCTTGCACTTAGGAACATTAGCGAGCACGTGAGCACTACACATGGGTGCCATTTAAACAGCAAAATCACCAAGAAAAAAGCACAAAAGTGTGACAAGTGTGGTACTAAATAAACCGAGAAGAGAACCCTTGCTTACAGTATGAGAGCTGGGACCAGAAAGCAGAGCATTGCCCTGCCCTGGCTCAGCTGGGAATGAGTACTGTGTCCAGATCTGCCTGTCCCCTAATTGGATAGGGCAGGAAATTCAGCTGTGTGGAGCAAGACCGGCATGGGAGGGGTGAGCACGCACTCTCCTTTGTGCTCGCTCTGTGAGATCTCTAAGACTCTGACAAAATCTTGGGTTTGAAGACTGAGCTGTGGTCCCTTTTTGAGAACACATTGTGATTCTGCTAGCACTTCGTGAAAATTTCACAGGAAGAATTTGTACTTACCCTGGACATTTTAAATGAAATTTTTTCTCATTTTTTCATTTATAAAAGAAAGTTCTCCTGTTGTTAATATAATGTGTTTTAAGGAGCATTTTCATGAATAATTGTTGCACTTACTAATTTTATTATTAATAAACATAATAAAAAGTCTGTTAAATTAAATTTTAGAGCCATTTTAAAATTTATAATGAAAGTCACTATCTAGAAAAATGAATGTACTTTTGAAAAATTCATTTTTATGGCAAGATTTCTAAGAATGTGTAAATAGTTGTTTTATTAAACTATTTCTGATTTTAGATATTTTTTTTCAATTTAAATTATTTGCCGGTATTTGTTTATCTTTCAGGTCTGTATTTTGCACGGTCTTTGGGTCTGTTCTGTTTAGTTTATTGTGTGCATAAGTTTGCATGAGTTGCTTATCAGTTTCCAAATTTGTCTGGGGTATTTCTTGGCCATATAAATCATGTAACCACATTAAAGACATTATTTCTATCACATTTCCTACTAAGTGGCATACTCTTTCAATTTAAGTGGTGACAATCCAAATTTCTCACATAATCAATAACCCTAAGTCAATTTTACAAAATAATTAACCAGTCACGTGCCAAAGTTACATATTTTTAACTTAAAGAGACTATTCTTGCATACAAAAATCACTTACATTTCTAATTTACGGTTTTCTGTATTTTAGTTTTTATTTTTATTTCTTTAATTAAATAATAATTCTATAAAAGTGTTCTTTTTATTTTTAAATGAAATATCATAATAATGATTCCAGGATAATGTTATATATACTTCTCTAATAAAACCTTCAGACATTACAGTAAGTGTAAGGAAGAAACTGAAAACTAGCCATGCTATAGCCACTGTTATTAACACTCTTAGTAACCAATATTTGAACTAGCTAACCACTATTACGAGTAATACTGCAATCAATATTCTCACACATCTTCATAGAGTTAAACTGTTTCTATAAATTTATTATTAGTAGTAGTAGTATTGCTGGCCCAAGAATATGCATATTTTAAATTTCTACAATTTTTTTTGATGTCTTTCCAAAGTAGTTATATCAATTTAAAGTTCTACTAAACTTGCACAAGAGTAGCTTCCCTATAACTTGGTTAGCACTGGATGTCATTTGATATTTTCACACTCTCCAAGCTGCTAACCAAAGAACGTTGTTTTCTTACTTTTAATTTTTATTTAAATATTGTAAGTGAAATTAGAAAATAAGTTCTTACTGTAAAAAGTTAGGAAAGATGGTTTTAGGACTAAACCTATAATAGGATCTCACTATAAATTATTTTTGAGAAATGAGTGTTTGGTCATATCCAGATTTTAGGTTCTGGATAAAAACTTCAAGAAAAAAAATTGTTTGGCTTTATTCTTTATATTTCTCTATGAAAGAAATTTGACACCCTCTATCCAAATTCCCAATCCCAAATTTAAGATCCAGTTTCAGTGTCCGTCAGCCTTGTCTATGTAATGTTGATAGTTTGATGACTTTATAGACATTTTCTTTTGCTCTAAACCCATATGAGGAAAAGAAATTAAATTGTCACCATCCTCCATACATTTTACATTTTATGTACGTTTTGATGATAGTTACATTATTTCCCTACTAACAACTCAGTTTCTAAAATACAGGCTGACAAGGAGATAGCCAAAAAATGAAAACTCAACTTCAGTTGTCTTGCTTATAAAATAAATATCACAAAGAAACGTTATTCATTGAGCTGCTTGATTTCCTTTATTATAACATTAGAATGGAAAACATAGAACAGAGTGCTCCCATAGGCACTGTCTTATTCTTTAGCAATTTAATAAAATTCTTTCCGTGTACCCATCATCCTTTGGACACAATCCATCAGTAACTTCAGGTACATAAATTAGCCATCACACATAAATTAGGCAGCACACAAAGACTGACATTTATTGTTGTGCCTTGATGTTCTAACACTCAACAGGTATCAAGCCAGAGAGGTACATGACAAGACAGTTAAAATAAATTAAAATCCAAAACACACATGCATACAGGCACATACACACTCATGCACTCACATCATTATGGTAATATTACTGGCATAAATTTTAAACTAAAAAAAAAATTAACACAAATGCTTTTAGTCTATAAAGTTGAAATTATGATTTTAAAATAAATCTCAAAATGACTTTTAGTAAATGAAAAAATAATAATTGTTTTTTATTTTAGGAAAAAACTTACAGAATACTTTTTGTAATGGTCTTCTTAATATCTAAAAAACATTTTAAGACATTTTACTGAGTTTTCTTTTATTAAACATTTTTAAAAATTAGACAGATTATTTTTTTATAAGAAGGTATATTCCATTTTTTAAATATATTTTATTCCTAGGAAAGAGTAGGTATTATTGAGAAACCAAAGAGAGCTATGTGGCTTCTTAATTAGCTGGCTCCCTGAATAAATTTATTTTTGCCTTTTCTTCTTTTTTTTCTTGCTTCTAATCAAAATTAATAAAAAAATAGAGAATAAAAGTCATTAATATGACAACTACATATAAATTGAAATTTGAATATTAGAAGGAAAAAAGCATTTGCATCATTTATAAAGGATGTCAGAATTCTTAATATTTAAAGAAATTCTATTTCATGTTTTGAATAAATAAATCTACTGAAATATAGACAAAGGATATGAATAAGAATTCACAAAACAACAAATGCAAATGAATAATTAACTCACTAAATGGTGTTTACTTAACTTCACTATTACAGAGATCAAAACTAAATGCCCTATTTCACCCATCAGATTGGAAATCACAGAAATAAAAATAAATATCAGTATTGGTCAGGCTGAGATATATAGAATTATTCATACATTGTTGATAGAAATCTAATTTTATAAACTTTCTTGAGATTAATTTTATAAAATATCTCAAAAGTCTTAAACCATTCATACCTAGCAGTTCCACTTGTAGCAGTTAGGACTAAAAAGATGAATAAGTGTACAAGATTGGTTATTATAATCAAGCTTATAATCACAGAGATGTAAAATAAAACACCTAAATATCTAAATGTATAATTCTGAATAATGAAAAAAAGCCTAAGCAATTCAAAATAGTAATATTGGTCTTATTTCCCTGATATGAAAAGATACATTCGAAATATAATCATGCACACTATGATATATCTAGTGTTAACAAAGGATTTGTATACATCTATGTGTCAAGTTTTTTTTTTTGTCTATATGCCTGTGATCTTTTATATACATAGACATTTTCTAGGATTATGTCAGGCATGTGGCAATTAATGGAACAGGGATTCTGAGAGGGTAAAGAACTTAACATTTTTAGTTGATACCATCCAGATTGTTTGACAGTTTTGAGTTGAGTATTATTACATTTGTAATAGAATTCCTTTTTTAAAAAACATAATTTTTATTATAATAAAAGGGAGAAATAATTACTTGCTCTGCTTCACCCACAGTATTGTCAGGGTTTCTTATTCTACCTTTTCTCGGTCATAACTAAAATTATACCTAATCCTTCAACTTCTAAACTATTGGATCTATTTCTATGTAAAATTATACCAAATTATTGTCCCTCTTCAAAAAATAAAGACAGAATTTTAAAATATGAACTTTTGCAAGGCTAATCATTTTCTTCTCCAGGTTAGATGAGCCCAATTTCTGAGTCACCATGGGTTCCAATCTCTTCAACATTCTAATCATCTGCTATGTGTAATCTACTCTACCTTTTCAACAACTCTTAAAACACAGCCTACAAAACTGAATATAGTATTTAAGAGAAGGTCTGAGCAGTTCAGATCATAGTGAAACTATTACCATTCTTGAACTTGATTCTCTTTCTATTAATGCAGTTAAAAATGCATTAACTATTTAAAGCATCTGTTAACACCATATTTATTCATATTGAGTAGGTAGTCAAATAAAACCACAAAAATTTTGCCATAAATTTTCTTTTACCATAACCCAGTAAATTTTAATTTTGTTAGTTTTAGCTGATAGTTGCAACCTAGATCTTTTTTCAATCTCACAAGTATCATCTAAACCAGTAGCCATCTTTTCTAGCTTTACCTCTGAAAGTGCTAAGTATTTCTGCTTTCATCATCCTTATAGGTGACCGTATTGCTAAACAGAAGATAACCAACAGGAGAATCTCAATTGCAGAGATGTTCACAGAATTTGGCATCAATTCATTACTACACACTCTAGATAGTTGTTTCATTAGTTATGAATTTGTAGATTGATCACATTTTCTTGTTCTTTAGAATATTAAGAGAATCATCATGAAATATATTACACAAATATAAATAAACATGTCTGTGGCTTTTCTCAGCAACCATTAATAAAAATGAACATTTTTGTGGCTTCTCTCCACACCCTTTTACAACTTGAATACATGATATATCGTTAGGCACAGACAAATAGAATATAGCACCCCTTGGGCTCCAGGGACATAAATTGTTGACTCTGCAGAACTGAACTTCTCCATTCCTATTGCTTACACTATTACAATGACATCTGTACTACCTTTTCAAGTCTAGCTAGATGAATCAATTTTAATTGTCTGTCTCTCATATTCAACTTTTATGAGAAACAATCATTTGTATGATGCACAGATCATAGATGCAAAGTTGTTTGGGCTCAATGCGTAGTTCTACCATGAAATATCAATGTATCCTTGAGCAAATTGCTCAAACATTCTGTGCTTTTATTGCCTTACCTATGAAATAGTGATTAATAATACATTTGACCCTTGGGTTGAGGGTAACTGACACCCACTTGGTTGAACATCAGCTTATAACTTTTGACTCCCCAGATGTTCCTCAGTATCCACAGGAGATTGGTTCAGAAAATGCAGAGATGCTCAAGTCTCTTTTATAAAATGGTGTAGAAATATACATACAGTTGGCCCTCTGCATCTGCAGATTCCCAACCATAAATGGAAAATTGTGTGTGTGTGTGCGTGTGTGTGTGTGTGTGTGTGTGTGCATGTGTGCATGTTTTATAAGTGAGAGGAGGGGAGACAGAGAGACAGACTCCTGCGTACATCCGACCAGGATCCACCCAGTGACCCCCATCAGCAGTTGCTGTTCTGCACATTGGGCCATGCTTGCAACTGAGCTATTTTTAGCACCTGAGACGAAGGCTCTATGAAGCCATCCTCAGTGCCCAGGCATATGTGCTCAAATCAATCAAGCCATGGCTACAGGAGGGGGAGAGAGAAAGAAGGGGGGGAGGAGAAGCCAATGGTTTCTTCTCCTGTGTGCCCTGATCAGTACTCGAACCCAGGATGTCTACAGATAGGGTTGATGCTCTACCACTGAGCCAGCTGGTCAGTACCAAAAGTACTGTTTTTGATGTGTGACTGGTTGAATCCATGGACATGAAACTAAGGAATACACAGGGCCGACTATATATCTAGTATAAAAATCCATGTATAAGTGGATCTGCCCAGTTCAACACGTGCTGTTCAAGGATCAACCATGTTTTTTTGCAGAGGGATTACATGAGTTAATATATGTAAAAAACTAAGAAAAACACCTGGCACTTCATAAGTGTATGACCAGTGGCCAAGGCCACCATCACAGCTGCCTGGCCCATGCAGGTTCGCATTAGATTTGGATAGTCAGTAATGAAACAACAGACGCAAGAACTGATGAGTCATCAGCTTTAATTCTAGCTTGCACCCGGCGGGCAAGGAAAAACACAGACTGGGCTCCAAAGCCCACACACTCAATGCTCACAAAGTTACTGAATTATCCAAGTTTTCTAGAATCAAAGGTTTCTAGCTCACCAGACTTATTCACCTCTGTTCCCTATCTCCTTCTCTGTGCACAAACTGCACAAACTGGCTTCTTCCTCAGCACTCCGCCATCTTGGCTTCTCCTCTCCTCCACGTGGCCTTAATCTGCTCTCCTCTCTAATGCTAACCTCAGGAACCAAGAGAGCAAGCTCCCAGTTGGCCCTACTTTATAGTGTAAAAATCTAACCCCTCAATCCAATCTACAAACAAGAAAGTCTCTGATACAAAGTCACTTATCTGAGGCATAATGGGAGGATTCCTCATGAGAGTGCACCACCCTACATCATCCAATCAGTCAAGGGTGTGGGGGAAAGCTTACTCTTAAAACTTGCACGTGGGCAGGACCATCTTTAACAAAGTGAGCATAATATACTTTATCTGCCCAACAATAAGCTATAAGCAACTGTAACTACAAATATTATTATAACATTTCAAATAAAAATATTATAATAGTATTATGTTAGCTATAAGGCAACAATTTTGGCTTAGTGCTATTTCTTAAAAAACATATTTGGTTATGTGCCTTACAAAATATGCATTTATTACTCCCTTCTAAGACTTGTGTATACTGCCACAGTCTAATACTTCTATTCATTCACTAAAGCAGTATATAAATGTTTACCATGATGATGATGATGTTGATTACACTGAAATGGTTGCTAGACTACTCCTATAAACTCTCACAAGAAAGGTATAAGGCCACAGTCTGGTTGGTGAGGGGATCTGTGTGGGGCTCTGAATATTCAGGGATAAGGCAGAAACCTGTACTTCCATCTACATACTTTCTACAGCTCCCACCATGCTGCCCTGTATCTCTGGTAAAAGTTCAATAGAGGATGAAAGAAAAAAAAAAAAGCAACCATCAGATCCCTCCCAAATAACTGATAGCCTCCTGTAAAGCCAGTCACCAAGGCCACCATCACAGCCTCCTAGTTCATGCAGGTTCACATTTAATTTGGACAGTCAGTAATGAAATAATGGAGCCAAAAGCTGGTGGGCATTCATCTTTAATTCTAGCTTGCACCGCCTCTTCTCCAAATGGCCTTAATCTGCTCTCCTCTCTGATGCTAACCTCAGGAATGGAGAGCAAACAAGCTCCCGGTCTGCCTCACTTTATAGTGTAGAAATCCAAACCCTTAATCCAATCTACCAACAAGGAAGTCTCTGATACAAAGTCACTTATCTGAGGCATAATGGGAGGATTCCTCATGAGAGTGCAACACCCTACATCATCCAATCAGTCAAGGGTGTGGGGAAAAGCTTACTCTTAAAACTAAGCCTTAGGCTATAATGACCTGGTCTGCTTAGAGCCTGTGCCCCACACCCAATAATATAATTATGTCCATCCCAAGCATAAGGGCAAATAATATCACCTGAGTGACAGGCTTCCATTTGGGCAGCGCCATCTTTAACAAAGTGAGCATATTACATTTTATCTTCCCAACACCTCCGCATTGTACTTTTCCCCAGGAGACTATCACTGGACATCATTTCTAACATACTGTAAAGCCAGTAGCCATGGCCATGATCACAGCTGCCTGGCCCATGCAGGTTTGCATTAGATTTGAACAGACAGTAATGAAACAACGGATCCAAGGACTGGTGGGCCATTACCTTTTGTAAAGCCAGTAGTCGCGGTCAAGATCACAGCAACCTGACCCACGCAGGTTCGCATTGGATTCGGACAGATGGCAATGAAACACCGGAGCCAAGGACTGGTGAGCCATCAGCTTTAATTCTAGCTTGCACCCGGCAGGCAAGCAAAAACACACACTGGGCTCCAAAACCCACTCATTCAGTGCTCACAAAGCTACTGACTTATCCGAGTTTCCTAGAATCAAAGGCTTCTAGCTCACCAGACTTATTCACCTCTGTTTCCCATCTCCTCCTGCACAAACTCTTAGCAAACTGGCTTCTTCCTCAGCACTCTGCCATCTCGGCTACTTCTCCTCCATGTGGCCTTAATCTGCTCTCCTCTCTAATACCAACCTCAGGAACTCAGGAACCAAGAGAGCGAGATCAAGCTCCCGGACTGCCCCAGTTTATAGCATAGATAATCCAAACCCTTAATCCAATTATATATACAAGAAAGTCTCTGATACAAAGCCACCCATCTGAGGCATAATGGGATTCCTCCCTTATCACCACCCTACATTATCCAATCAGTCAAGGGTGTGGGAAAAAGCTTACTCTTAAACTAAGCCTCAGGCTATAATGACCTGGCCTGCCCACAGCCTGTTCCAGAACACACATTAATATCAATGAACTTCCATGTGGGCAGCGCCATCTTTAACAAAGTGAGCATAATATATTTTATCTGCCCAACAATCCACCCTTATGCTCACTTTACTACCCACAATCTACACCACTGGCATCCCTGTACAAGGAAATTAGGCATATTACACAAATTACAACATGACAAATCATACAGTTTCAACAATTACAAAGGTACATTTCACCAGTCTCTGAGAACTTTGCCGAAAGCGCAAAATGTCCTCGGCCTTCTCTCTTGTCATTTGAAAAGCTTCCCGGGGCAGGAGGGCCTCCAGCAAAGCCACCCCCACCCCCATCAGGGTATTTCACATTGTCCAAAATACGTAAGTCCATTCAACAAAAGAGCCAGTGCTCACTCGGGTCGTAGTCCAGGAAATCAGTCCACATACATGGGGTGTTAGCCTCCCCCCTCATCTCTGCCATCATGGCAGGTCTCACACTGTCCTGAAGAAAAGCATGTGGCAATGGCAGTCAGCATTTCCATCTCTGCTCTGGGGAGCATGATGGCATCCACCCCTATGTCCCAAAATCGCAGACCTACCGGCAGCGTAACTCCTTGCTGCTGGGCTCTCACCTTCTGGAGGCTGTAGATCACAATTCCAGACCGATTCTCCTCATCCTTCAAAGAGGAACTGAAAACATCAGCTCCTGCTGCTGGGCTTGATCTCCGGGCCACCGCTGTCTTCTGCTCAGCAGGCCTTGCAGCTCCAACCCCGGCCTCAGCCCCGGTCCTGGCCTCAGCTCCGGCCCCGGCCTCAGGCCCGGCCTCATGCTGCTGCTGGCTCTCCACAACATCCAGGGCAATCTCCAACTCACGAACCTGTGATTCCTTCTCCAGCGTCTGCTCCATTTCCAGGTGAATCTCGCAAACCTGGTCCGACTCCTCCTCCAGCGCTTCCTTCAGCTCCAGGGTCAGCATCTGTTTCTCCCACGTTTCCTCCAGCTCCTTCCGCTGCTCAGCCTGCAGGTCCTGGGCAGCCTCTTCCATAGAGCTCTCGGTTTCCTCACACATGGCTGTAAAAGTCAGCCAGCCTACAGTTCCCCAAAAAACAGCTATGGGAAACCAAAACAGCAACCAGTCCTCTACTCCACCACTCAAAGGTGGTCGTGGCTCCATGCCGAACTGTATCGAATCCTGCCAAAGACTACGCCAAATGTAAAGCCAGTAGTCGCGGTCAAGATCACAGCAACCTGACCCACGCAGGTTCGCATTGGATTCGGACAGATGGCAATGAAACACCGGAGCCAAGGACTGGTGAGCCATCAGCTTTAATTCTAGCTTGCACCCGGCAGGCAAGCAAAAACACACACTGGGCTCCAAAACCCACTCATTCAGTGCTCACAAAGCTACTGACTTATCCGAGTTTCCTAGAATCAAAGGCTTCTAGCTCACCAGACTTATTCACCTCTGTTTCCCATCTCCTCCTGCACAAACTCTTAGCAAACTGGCTTCTTCCTCAGCACTCTGCCATCTCGGCTACTTCTCCTCCATGTGGCCTTAATCTGCTCTCCTCTCTAATACCAACCTCAGGAACTCAGGAACCAAGAGAGCGAGATCAAGCTCCCGGACTGCCCCAGTTTATAGCATAGATAATCCAAACCCTTAATCCAATTATATATACAAGAAAGTCTCTGATACAAAGCCACCCATCTGAGGCATAATGGGATTCCTCCCTTATCACCACCCTACATTATCCAATCAGTCAAGGGTGTGGGAAAAAGCTTACTCTTAAACTAAGCCTCAGGCTATAATGACCTGGCCTGCCCACAGCCTGTTCCAGAACACACATTAATATCAATGAACTTCCATGTGGGCAGCGCCATCTTTAACAAAGTGAGCATAATATATTTTATCTGCCCAACACCTTTAATCCTAGCTTGCACCCGGCAGGCAAGTAAAAACACACACTGGGCTCCTCGAACCCACACATTCGGTGCTCACAAAGCTACTGACTTATTCAAGTTTTCTAGAATCAAAGGTTTCTAGCTCACCAGACTTATTCACCTTTGTTTCTGTTGGGCAGATAAAATATATTATGCTCACTTTGTTAAAGATGGAGCTGCCCTCATGAAAGCCCGTCACCCAGGTGATATTATTTGCCCTTATGCTTGGGATGGGTGTAGGGGAAAGGCTGTAATGTAAGCAGGTTGGGTTGTTATAGACTAAGGCTTGGTTTTAAGAGTAAGCTTTTACCCACACCCTTGACTGATTGGATGATGTAGGGTGGTGCACTCTCATGAGGAATCCCATTGTGCCTCAGATGAGTGACTTTGTATCAGAGACTTTCTTGTTTGTAGATTGGATTAAGGGTTTGGATTTCTACAGTATAAAGTGGGGCAGGCTGGGAGCTTGCTCTCTTGGTTCCTGAGGTATCAGAGAGGAGAGCAGATTAAGGCCACATGGAGGCCAGGAGAAGCAGCCAAGATGGCAGAGTGCTGAGGGAGAAGCCAGTTTGCGCAGAGTTTGTGCTTGAGGAGATGGGGAACAGAGGTGAATAAGTCTGGTGGACTAGAAACCTTTGATTCTAGGAAACTCGGGCAAGTCAGTAGCTTTGTGAGCACTGAATGTGTGGGTTTTGGAGCCCAGTGTGTGTTTTTGCTTGCCCGCTGGGTGCAACCTAGAATTAAAGCTGATGGCTCACCAGTTCTTGGCTCCGTTTTTTCATTACCGTCTGTTCGAATCTAATGTGAACCTGTATTGGCCAGGCAGCTGTAATGGTGGCCCAGGCTACTGGCTTTACAGGTCCCCATCTCCTTCTTGCTGCACAAACTCTGCACAAACTGGCTTCTTCCTCAGAACTCCACCATCTTGGCTGCTTCTTCTGACTTCTTCCACGTGGCCTTTGTCTGCTCTTCTCTCTGATGCTAATCTCAGGCACTGGGAGAGAGCAAGCTCCAGGCCTGCTCCACTTTACAGTGTAGAAATCAAAACCCTTAATCTAATATACAAACAAGGAAGTCTCTGATACAAAGTCACTCATCTGAGGCATAATGGGATTCCTCAGGAGAGTGTACCACCCTACATCAAAAAGGGTGGGAAAGGCTTAGTCTTAAAACTAAGCCTTGGGCTATAGCAACTCTGCCTGTTTACAGTCTGTCCCCCACACACATTAATACAATCACGCCCATCCCAAGCAGGTAGGGCAACTAATGGTTTCTGGGCAATGGGTTTCTATGTGGCTGGCACCATCTTTAACAAAGTAAGTATAATATATTTTATCTGCCCAACACTTACCTTCTTACCTGACCCAAGTTTTATTGCCTTGTAAGCCAGTAGTCAAGGCCGGGATCACAGCCACCCGACCCACGCAGGTTCACATTAGATTCGGACAGATGGCAATGAAACAACGGAGCCACAAACTGGTGAGCCATCAGCTTTAATTCTAGCTTGCACCCGGCGGGCAAGCAAAAACACACACTGGGCTCCAAAACCTACACATTCAGTGCTCACAAAGCTACTGACTTATTCAAGTTTCCTAGAATCAAAGGTTTCTAGCTCACCAGACTTATTCACCTCTGTTTCCCATGTCCTCCTGCACAAACTCTTAACAAACTGGCTTCTTCCTCAGCACTCCGCCATTTTGTCTGCTTCTCCTCCACATGGCCTTAATCTGCTCTCCTCTCTAATACCAACCTCAGGAACTCAGGAACCAAGAGCGAGAGAGCAAGCTCCCGGACTGCCCCAGTTTATAGCATAGAAAATCCAAACCTTTAATCCAATTATACATAAAGAAAGTCTCTGATACAAAGCCACCCATCTGAGGCATAATGGGATTCCTCAGGAGAGTGCACCAACCTATATCATTAAATCAATCAAGGGTGTGGGGAAGAGCTTACTCTTAAACTAAGCCTTAGGCTATAACGACCCGGCCTGCCCATAGCCTGTTCCAGAACACAGATTAATATCAACGAACTTCCATGTGGGCAGCGCCATCTTTAACAAAGTGAGCATAATATATTTTATCTGCCCAACATGCCTCCAGTCTTTGCTTTCAGCTACCCAACTCCAGACACTTAGCAATTCTAACGATTCTTTTATTTCTAAGATTATCTTATCTGAAACATAAGATTTTCTATTTTCTTTTGTCCCTTTCTCAAAATCCTGACAAGCACTTTACTTTACATCAAAACCAACAGGGGCCAGCTCAGTATCAAATATTTTACTCTTTGTAAAGGCTAGCTTCATGGAGACCAGAGCTGCTAAATTAACCTAATAGCAATGTATTAGAAATGGCTTCTTATGACCCTTCAGGAGAAGTAAGGAAAAAGAAATAAAAGGTAAGGATAGATGTCCCTGACAGTGTAAGCCATTACTACATTTATTCATCAAATAATTACTGAGCAGTAAACACCATGATTGTTGGGCAGATAAAATATATTATGCTCACTTTGTTAAAGATGGCGCTGCCCACATGGAAGTTCGCTGATATTAATGTGTGTTCTGAAACAGGCTGTGGGCAGGCCGGGTCATTGTAGCCTAAGGCTTAGTTTAAGAGTAAGCTCTTCTCCACACCCTTGACTGATTAGATGGTTTAGGGTGGTGCACTCTCCTGAGGAATCCCATTATACAGAGACTTCCTTGTTTGTATAATTGGATTAAAGGTTTTGATTCTATGGTATAAAGTGGGAGAGACCAGTAGCTTGATCTCACTCTCTTGGTTCCTGAGTTCCTGAAGTTAGTATTAGAAGAGAGTAGAGCAGATTAAGGCCACGTGAAGGCCAGGAGAAGCAGCCAAGATGGCACAGTGCTGAGGGAGAAGCCAGTTTGTTAAGAATTTGTGCTGGAGGAGATGGGGTACAGAGGTGAATAAGTCTGGTGAGCTAGAAACCTTTGATTTTAGGAAACTCGGATAAGTCAGTAGCTTTGTGAGCACTGAATGTGTGGGTTTTGGAGCCCAGTGTGTGTTTTTGCTTGCCCGCTGGGTGCAAGCTAGAATTAAAGCTGATGGCTCACCAGTTTTTGGCTCCATTGTTTCATTACCGACTGTTCGAATCAAATGAGAACCTGCACGGGTCAGGCGGCTGTGATCCTGACCGCGACTACTGGCTTTACAATGATCGATGGTAGAAACACAAAGCTAAACATCATTTAGGGTCAGTTCTCCAGAAAATTAAACATAGTAAGACATTGGCATTAATGATATTACAGTGTGATAAGTGTCATAAAAGCAAAGACAATAGAGCAATAATTGCAAAAAATAATTTACATTGTTCCTGTGAAAATTAGCTTTATTTACAAAAGGAAATGTCTTCATTCTGGGGGGTGCTGGCCAATCAATTAAGAGAGAGCAGACCTTTTCTCAAGTCTAAAGCCCAGGCCAAGAGTATCACAATTATCTGGGAGTTTATTAGAAATGCAATCTCTCAGGACCCACCCCACACCTACTAAATCAGAATCACAATGTTTCTTCAATTCCCCCAGTTATTTATGAACCCATTACAATATAAATAGCACTTTTCTAAATCAAACTTTGAGTTGAAGAAGCATTGGCAACTACAAGTGCTCAGGCTTCGCTCCCATCTATAGATGCCACAGGAGAGTGAGTTGGTAGCTCCTTGGGGACAGGGGACAAGCCCATTCATCTAACGCCTAGCAGGAAGTAGGTACTTAATATAAGTGTTTGTTGAATGAATACATGAGTGAATAACAAAAGGAATAAGTAAAAACAGAAATGAATAGTATTTTTAATACTTTTTAGAGCATGAAAGAGGAGAGGGAGAGAGTAAAGTAAGAAAAGGAAAAAAATGTAACATGTTAAATGAGTCAACTTAAATAATACTTTGGTAATGTCAATTAAATTAAGAGAGAAAACATACAGACAGAAGACATTTCAGTGCTAAGTCAATGATCAGACAGGGATGCATGCGTTCTCACTTATAGATATGGTTCATCGAACTGTTCAAAGCACAGGTATGTCAGGAACCAATCATTAAAGGTATTTTTGTGAGTGTGACAGCAAATTCAAGCTAAAATTTGAGAAAAGTTTCATTTCAACTTTAATATGCCCTGGGGAATAATACAATCTATTAGATTTGCAATATCTTTGAAGCTTATAAACATAAGTACATGACTAAATTTTAGAACATAGAGATGGCATATATGGTGCTGGGCCTTAAAGAAATCCAACTCTAAATTTAAATTTGCCTGAGATATTAGGATCCACATAGTTAATTCATTAATGAGGGTATTGCTTTTAATCACCAGCCTCTTTTTCTAGCAATAAATAACATTATTCTTTATTTCTAATTTTTATTTCCCTATCTATAGGGGTTGTTAACAAGAACCAATATATATTTACACACACTCACACACAAAAAAAATAGAAAGTGGAAGGAAAAGTTAGGGAATAGTAACACAAATGCATACAAAGCAATGTATTGAAATGACAAGGACACTGAATCTAAGATGAAGAAAATGAGTATAGTAAGGAGAGATCCAGCAGAGAAAATATAAAATATTCACAGTGGTCTGATAAAGTAAGTTATCTTAAATGTTTATAAAATGTATAAGTTTGCATTTTCCTCACATGCCAGTTTGAAAAACACATATATCTTCACATATTTTATAATTACATGTTATCTGAAAAATCATGGACGCTATTCTTATGACTGAACTAGATAAATTTTGGCTATTCACTGTGTTGCCTTAAGAAAATCATTTAGCTTTTCTGAGCTTTATTTTATTTATTGAAAAATGAACTAGTGAAATTTAATTCACATGTTTTAGTTGAAAATTAAACAAAGCAGTAGTCATAAATTTCTAACACAGTGCCTGTTATATTGTCAATGCTTGAGAAATATCAGTATCCTCTTATTTTCTCTGCTTTTATCTTAATTCTTTATTGTCTACTAAGATTTCTAAGACTTTGTGGAAAGAAATTATTATCTGCATTAGGCTTCCTGCCTGGCAGAACTAAGAATTCCTGTGGCAATATCCTATTTATTTGCCCAAAATGCCTCTGAGAATGTAAAGAAACTATTTACGCTTTGCATTAGTCAAGTTGCCATTAGGGTCAGAATAATTAAGATGATAGAATAACTATGAGGTGCTGGCCAGTTGGCTCAGTGGTAGAGTGTCGGCCCAGTGTGTTAATGTCCCAGGTTTGATTCCCAATCAGGGCACACAGGAGAAGCGCCCATCTGCTTCTTCACCCTTCCTTCTGTCCTTTCTCTCTCTCTATCTCTCTCTTCCTCTCCCACAGCCAAGGTTCCATTGGAGCGAAGTTGGTCTGGGTGCAGAGGATGGCTCCATGGCTTCTGCCTCAGGCACTAGAATGGCTCCAGTTGCAAGGGAGCAATGTCCCAGATAGGCAGAGCATTGCCCGCTACTGGTCATGTCTGGTGAATCCTGGTCAGGCGCTTGCAGGAGTCTGCATCTCTGCCTCCCCGCTTCTCACTTCAAAAAAATACAAAAAATAAATAAATAAAAAGAAGGAAGGAAAGGAAGAGAAAGAAATGAAGGAAGGAAGGAAGGAAGGAAGGAAGGAAGGAAGGAAGAAAGAAAGAAAGAAAGAAAGAAAGAAAGAAAGAAAGAAAGAAAGAAAGAAAGAAAGACAAACTATGAAGAATATTCCTTAGGGAACCAGCAATTTACCTCACAGCTAAAGCAACTGGCCACGTTTATGGTCAGAATTTATCTTTTACCTAATTTAAAGGGGTAATAAACAAAAATGTCTATTAGAAAATATTCTACTCTAGCATCTCCTTCCTCTCAGCAGCTACTATGTTTATGAAAGAACAACATTTATGTAAATGTTCATCTCTGCTCTGTTTCCCTTGTTGGTACTTTTATAGTTTAGAAGGGAAAAATATGTGATTCAAGTAATTTCTTCTAATTAAAACATGATATATTTTTATTTACTTTTTTATTTAATTAATAGTTTTTACATAGATTTCAGGGTGACCCCGACTGCATACCCCCTCCCCCATATTCCCCTCAACATCTCCCTTACAGCGCCCTCCCTCCTACCCTTCAGGATTATCCCATCCTATCATCCCCTTTCCCTCTGTCCTCTTTTCCTCTGGTCTCTTTGATCCCTCCTCTGCCTTAATTCTTTTCCTCAGTTCTCAATGTTCCTCGGATTCCTCAAATGAGTGACGTCATATAATATTTTTCTTTTTCTGCCTGGATTATTTCACTCAACATAAAAGTTTCCAGGCCCCGCCATATTGTTGCAAAAGATAATATTTCCTTCTTTTCCATGGTGCCATAGTATTCCATTGTATATATGTACCACTGCTTTTTAATCCACTCGTCCACTGATGGACACTTGGGCTGTTTCCAGATCTTCGCTATTGTGAACAATGCTGCCATAAACATGGGGGTGCATTTCCTTTTTTCAGTCAGTGATATGGTGTCCTTGGGATACATTCCTATAAGTGGGATAGCTGGGTCAAAGGAACAGAGAACCCAGAAATAAACCCACATCTTTATGGACAATTGACATTTGACAAAGGAGGTAAGAGCATACAGTGGAGTAAAGACAGTCTCTTTAACAAATAGTGTTGGGAAACCTGGACAGCTACCTGCAAAAAAAAACCCCAAAAACAAAAACTGAAACTAGACCACCAACTTACACCATGCACAAAAATAAACTCAAAATGGATAAAGGAGTTAAACACAAGCCGTGAAACCACAAACATTCTAGAAGAAAGCATAGGCAGTAAACTCTCTGACATCTATCAAAGCAATATATTTGCTGATTTATCTCCACAGGCAAAGGAAATACAAGACAGGATAAACAAAACATGATATACTTTTTAAAAGTTCATCAACAATTGGCATTAGTTATTAGTTAGCAATCCTCTCAGTGTTGATGGTGATTGATTTTTATTCCAACAATTTCACCACCATATGAAATTCTTTGTTCATAAAGAGCCACGCATGTAGTCAACAGATCCCTATCCAGAGTGTACCACTTCCCAGAGTCACTCATAAAATTAAGAAACAAACTGTAGAAATTTTAATGTAACATAAAGTAACCCACCTCCCTAAATCAGCCCAAGGGAATATGCATAATAACACTGTTCACAAAAATTGGGGGATATTTCAAAATAAGGATGAAGTGATAGAAAAAAAGAAGCATTTGATTTTTTTTTACTAAATAAGAACATCAGAAAAGCAAATGATAAGTCAAAGAAAGTTGTTCAATAATGCAAATGAGATGCAGAAACTTATCATGATTGAGTAGCAAGTGACATATTGGTGGGGGTGAACAGAAGCATGTCAAATTGGATGAGACTGACACACATTGACTGTTCAGTAGGGTGTATTGTCACCCAAGACTGCAAAAACACACTGACAGCAATGGGGCATGGACAGGATCAGATTGTGCAGCAGTTTAGTGGGATCCTCTGCCACTCTTGCTCCAGGGCAAGTTGCAGCTTAAGAGCTATTGTGGGAGGCATTAGATGGTTTGCCAGATGTCTTCCCAGTGCATCCCAAGCACGTTCAATGGAGTTCATGTCTGGAGAATGTCAAGGTCAGTACATGAGTTTGATCCCTCCCTCCTTAAGGATGTTGTTGACAAGATGCATATGGTGGGGCCTTTCATTTATCGTCTATGAAAAGAAAGTTGTTTTCAACTGCTCCAGCATAGTGTACCACTATAGGGCGCAGGACCTTATATCAATATCTGACAGCAGTCAGTGATCCATTTCTGATGATATGGAGGTTGGTACGACCGTCAATGTTGATGGCAGCCCACACCATGATTCCACCACCACCAAAGGAGTCCCTTCCTCACATGTAACATGGATTCTCCCATGTTCCTTCACGCCAGATCAAGACATCATAATTGTCACACTGCAGACTGAACCGTGACTCATCAGAGAAGAGGACAGTTGACCACTCATCATGGGTCCAAAGACAATGCTCATCCGCACACCTTCTACAGTGTTCAGCAGATAGGAGTGCACACCACTGGTCGCCAAGCATGCAGTTCAACACAATGGAGCCATCGTATGATCTGGGTGCGTATCCGTGGTCTAGTGGCAGCAAGATACTGTTCCCGCAGCTCTATTGCATTGTTGCACCTGTTCCTTCTTACCAATAAGTTCAAGTACCAGTCATCTCTTGCTGTTGTGGCATATGGGCAACCCTGCTCTCATCTTCTTTGTATTGTGCCAGTCTCTGGAAAGTGATTTCATAGTCTACTAGTCACACTTTGGGATGTTTTAAATGTTGTTGCCACTATCACATGTGTTTGACCAGCTTCAAGATTTCCTATGGTTCTCTAGGCTTCACATTCGGGCAAATTGTGATGCAGGGGCATTGCTAGGGCTGAGAAATTGCAGGATATGCACTTTCAAGATCAGGAAATGTTCAGATACTTCAGTATTTTCAGCCTTTTGTATAGTGCATTTTCACCAATAAAATAAAAAGTTAGTTTTGCATCTCATTGGCATAATCAAACAACTTTCTTAGACTTGCTTTTCTGATTTTCTGCTTTAAAAATAATCAAATGCTTTATTATCACTTCACATTTATTTTGAAATATCCCCTAATTTTTGTGGGCAGTGTAGATTTTTTAAATTTTTGCCAAACTTAGAATTACAAATTCATTAATGAGTATATGTAGAACATACATAAGATGATGCAAGCTCAGATTTTGTAAAGCCTGGGACAGCAAAATCATAATCTCTCTAATAGGTTTTTTGAAGAAATAGATGTAATTCTTTTTCCCCAGTACACTTGAACTAAAAATCATTCTGGACTCAATGTCCAAGTTTTTGATGATTATACTAATTTCTATAAAGACATTTAGTTTGTTCATACAAGCTTGATGTATCATGATCAATAGGTTCTCCTAGAAAATGTCTAAAATTTAGGCAGCTAACCTTCTATCAACCTGCTCTGCTTTAGACACAGTGCATTTATAATCCAATTTAGAGATCAGGAAAGCAAGAACAAGATTTTAATTGCAACATCGGTGCTACATGATCAACTATAATCAGAAATAAAACTAACACCTTTCATGTAAGATCTTTGATTACAACTAAATAAGGCTTTGGGCTTTAACAAACAGTTTCTTTGCTATATGAAAAATATCAGGGTCTCTGATTAGGTCTCCTCCTATTAAAAAGTGTCCCATTTGCAAACTGCAGTATACTATTGAGAAAACAGCATAATTTAATAAAAAAGAGATAGAGGCGCCAGGCTATCTCACATTTACTTATATTTTCTGCAATCATTAAAAGCAAGGTAACAGTTGTATTTTAGTCATCTCAATACCTAGAAGATTTTTATTGCTTTGGGTAGGAACGTTTTCCTTGGATGATTGGTTGACAATATCCAAAGGATAATTTTAGGTCCTGAAGAATTAAACACAGGTCTATTTTTATGAGGTGGGACAGATTGGAAACAATTTTTTCTGCTTGTTCCAGTGAAATTGGAAATGAAAAGAATGTGTGTCATATGAGGGACAAATGTCATGAAGCCCATCTGAATTATATTTCATTCCCCTCTTTATAGCCTAATATTCAACTATATCCATTTCCCTGGCAGTATTGCACCCATCAAAAACAAGTTATTGACACTTATATCTCATCTATAAATCAAATCAGGCAGACAAAGCAAAGGAGGTGATTTCGGAGAGATTGGATGATGGAATCGAATAATGTATTTGTTTCTCACCTCTAGGATATCACTTTAATACTATCCTGAAACAATGGCCCAAAATTATTCCAATTAAATGATCTTAAAATAAGATATAAAGCAAATTCAGGTGATCTCATTCTGTCTAGTGTGTCAAGACTTGACAGCACAAAATTGAACAGAAATAGTTTAAATTTAGCAGTCTTCACATATGTGTACAAGGACAGAGCAGAAATTGGATTTGCTTCAGTGGAGTCAATTAAGAACGACTCAACAAGGAAAGGTTGAGGTGCACTGACAGGGCACTGGGAATTCTGTGAACACTGACTGGCACTGGCTTGGGTACAAATTAAGCAAGGCATTCTGGTTTCTAAAATTAATTTCTCTGGGATGAGAAATTACACTAATAGATAAATGATGATTGTATATTGCTTATTATAATAATAATGATAAAAGACAAATGTAAGAAAGAGCTATAGTCACCAGTGATCAGCTACCAAACAGCCATGTCACTTTTATTTTTAAAATAAAAAGTCTTGGTCATATAGTTTATTTCATACAGTCTTTTTGCTGACACTCCAGTCATCACACCTCCTTACATTTCATGGTATTCTTTACATAATATTTGCCCTGCTCTAAAGCATTGAGAGGCAACTGAGAGTAAAGCAAAGTTTTCTTTTTTCCTTTATCACATCTGTGGCAAATTATTTAGCCTACTCTGATTTACTCAGCATGTCATTCATTTCCTTTCCCTTCCCTTCCCTTGCCTATCAGTTGTGAGATCTCAAACGTTAGAAGGCAGTCAGTTTGTATTATTAGCAAATGTTTACCATGAAATGAAAAGAGTTAGAAGTATAGTGGGGAGGATACGTTAATAAAAAAAAAAAAAGCAACACCTAAATTTGCTGTTTATCGCTTATTTCATTAAAACTGCTAGATTAGGAGAGATGTCCCAAAAAAATGTAAAATAAATTTGTATTTTAAAGGATTACATAAATTTAGACTATCTTCAAATTCTACAGTGTGTTAAAGAAAGCAAATAAAAATGAAGCAACTTTTATGCTCTCTTCCTGTTCCTTGTTTTTCTTCTCATAAAGAAGATATTTACTATTAACACATTGGTAAGAATTTTGAAATGTATTATTTCAGGAAACTATTAAATGCAAAAATATGAGTAAGTTTGTCTTATAGTCATTGGTGTCTCATTTCTGATTGCAAAATAACATTTTCCAGATTTCGTCTTGCTTTGCTTTTTTAACACTATTGAAATCCATGCCATAACTTTATAAAAAGTTGAACATTCCTGCCATTCACTAAGCAAGAAAAAATAGAAAGTAAGAATTGATGAAAAACTAACAGGAAGCAACACAGCATGGGAACTAGTTGAACAAAATGCAATTAAGAATCAAATAAGCATTAGACTTTGAAGTACTGCTGATAATACCCCATCTATCAAATTTTCAGTAACAAGAGAAAAAAGTTATTATTTATCAGAAAGGAATATTTTTAGGTTTTTGTTTATACAATTCAGAAAATCATGATTTGCATTCATGGCTTTGTCCTAATTTACATTCCCCAAACTACACACTTAACTCCATTAATTAGAAAAGAACTTTCCTCTAAACCAGTCGTTCTTAACCTGGGTTCTATCGAACCCTAGGGGTTCGATGGGTCGGTCTCAGGGGTTCGGAGAAGCCTCTGCCGCGGAGGCTAGAATAAAGTAATACCGTAATTTGTTGTGAGTTCATGCACTTTGTTGGTTTTGTTCTTTGAGCAAGGTGATGTTCATGCACGGCTCATTTTGTGCACCAGTAAAAAAGACATATACCTATGTCTTGAATTTGGGGAAAAAATCATATTTTATTTTTCACTAAAGAAGTGTTCTGTGAATGCACATATGAAACTGGTGGGATCAGTACCTCAAAAAGGGTTAAGAACCACTGCTCTAAACAATGTTGAGTTTCTTGTGGGTTCGAAACCCTGTGTTTTCTGGTAGAGTATTCAAGTGTCTGATTTTGTATCCAGATGAATTGGAACTCGGAACGAAAAACCCAGAAAGAAAATGTTTTCTTCTTTGTTTCTGTAGAACTTTATGGTCTCTAGTTCATACTCCTCTCGGCCAAATTCATCAGCCCCTCATTCTGCTTCCTGACATCAGAAAAGAACAATGGATGTTCTAGCTGTAGAATTCAAAAAGCCAATTCAACTGACAAAAGCAGGGGTGGCTCTTGTCAAATGACTACAGGTATCAAGCAGGTGACCAAGTAGGTGGAGCCAAGGGAGAAAACATGGCATCAATTCAACCCCTGATGCTGTTCACCTATGGTCACATGAGACTGTATTGCTAGAACTTCTAATCTTAAAGGAACAAGAGAATTTTAATGTTTTTGTGTCAAATCACCCAATTTAAAATAATTGGAAATTTTTTCCAGTTTTATTGAGATATAATTGACATACATCATTGTACAAGTTTAAGACACACAGCATAATGGTTTGACTTATACATATCATGACATGATTACTAAAATAAAGTTTTGTTAGCATCCATTATCTCATATATATATATATACAATTTTTAAAAGCAGAAAAGAAACAATTTTTTTCCTTGTGATGAGAACTCAAGATTTTGTCTCTTAATAATCTGAAAAGAGAAAAACCTACACCTTAGGACTGTTTTAAAGATTAAATTAAATAATATGTAAAAAGTTCTTGGACCAATACTTGACAGATTATAGATATCTGTTAATTATTAGTAATTATAATGATTTGCTCTGTTTTATTTTGCCAAATGCTTCTGATGTGCTGGCCTACTGGCCTAGCACAAAATCAGATTTAAAACAGAATCATAGGTAGTGGCCAGGTCAGCCTGCTGGAAGTGAGTCCCAGAGAAGGTAGACATAGAAATACTATTATTTTGATATCCATCTTCACTGTTTCTGGCAAAGTTGTATCACATTGGGGAAGTAATATATTCAGTCACTTTCTCATAATTCAAGCTTAAAATTGCAAGATCTTTAGGAGTAATTAGGTAAACTTCTATCTCATGTATTTAATGATATTGAAATATAGTTGAAAGAGCTGGAAAAGATTTCTGTGTATGAACAGCAGCAATTTGAATATCCTAAGCTTGCGCATATATTTTATTTTTGCATCACTAATATGAAAGATAGAATTTTAAAATTAAAGCCAAGAAAGTAATATATAGGGACCAAAAAAGAGCTAACCATACACCAAGAAATTACTTCCTCCTCCTCAAGCTTATGTGCTCAAGAGCTTATTCCTGCGTACAATGAAGACTAGGAGAATTATTAAAACCTGAGCTAAGGCTAAACTACTCACTGAAGGTATCACTTAAACCAAAAAGGCCAGAAGTAAAATATTACCAGTAAGGTCAAGATTCATGTGGCTATAGTGGACTAAGATAAAATAAGGTATTGCAAGGCATGGGACCTGTGTTTTGGACACAGGTGGCTGAAGAGGAAGTAAAGAACATGGTGCCTGGGTTAGTACAGCACCTCGAACTGAACCCTCTGGAGACTGTCACTATGGGGTTAGGACAAGTCCAAAAGAAGCAAAAGCTTCGCACTCAATAGCGTTAGTTAAGGCAGGAATGTGCCGACATCATGATACAAAAATAAACCAGAGACAAAAGAATAGCAACAGCAGAGTTAACAGAAGGCAGGGGTAAGACTCCGATAATAGTATTTCTACTGCTTAAACAATTAGTACATGATTTACTCCTAGTGTCAGTTTGAGTCTCAGTTCCACTGGGTATGAAATCGCTTGTTAAAAAATTCTACCCAGGTGTGTTACAGTATGGAAAGCAGGCACAAGTTGATCCGTTGATTTAGTTGACTAACAAGAATGTTCTCTCTGAAGAAGCTCAGACCTCCAGTTACACAGATAGAAGTCATATAAGTTGAGTCTGAAGAGGATGTTTTTATAAATAGCTATTGACAGGTAAAATGACTCATTTTTTTTATTTCCATCAGAGCATCTAATTTAGTGTTTGTCAATGCTGACTAGACACAGGATTGCCTGGGGATCTTAGAAAGGCAAAGTAATAATGCCAGAGTTTCACTCCAAATCACTTAAACTTTCTCCTGGTGGAATTCAGGAGTTGGTATTTTTAAAAACGTCCTTTGATGATTACAATGTACAGCCCAGGTGAATGCCCTTCTATACTTCTGAGTCACAGACAATTCCTTGAAACATCTAGTTCTGGACCCACAATATGTTTCAGACAATATAAAAAAGGAGCCTTCGGTGCATCTGTGTTTCTAGGCATATAACTAAAGGTAGATGATTTTTACAGGGGTTAATAAAGCAAATTTTAATAGAAGGCAAGTGTTTTAGAAATAAGGAGAGCTGTGTTAGATAGAAATTGTTTTTTGGACCACAGAATTTAAGAGCTATAGAAAATTAAAATTAAAAAGAAGAGTATCTCATTAGAAATAATAGCTTGAGGATCATGGAGAGAAACTATTTTAAAATTCTTTGGCTCACTACACCTCTACCTACTGCCACCTATTATAAAACAGAGAAAAACTGAGGCTCAGTGAAAGAAAGTAAAGAAATTAAACTTATAAATTTAGTTAAGAAAGCGATGATATTACAGTTGAAGTCCCTTGAATCAAAAACCAGTGTTCTTACTCTACTTTACATTTCACTATATAAATTTCAAAATAAACACTATAATTTTATATTTTGGTGGGGAAGCGGTAGTATTGGGTTGTTCATTTGTCATTCTGCTTACATTGGGAAGCATGCTTCCTGGAATCTCCTTTTCTATGTGGGTCTAGATTAAAGCTGGCCAAAAGTAAAGTTATATGAGGCAAGGTAGGTGGCGGTAAAGTGGCTGACATTAACTGAGGATTTGGGGGTCAGATGCAGTGACAACCAGATCATACTATAATATTTCATTTTACTCTCCCTTTCTTTATTTCATATCCAACTTTCTTCCTAAATTCTGGCCTTGTTGATCCAGGACAACCATAAGTCCATCATCAGACACTAATTGTGAGCCCACAGAACCAGCAGCCTTCTGGGAGATTTCCCAGGGGTTCCCCTTTGTGGTCTCACTCAGGCTGCAAGTTGTGAATTGTAGAATCTGACCAGTGTTCCAGGGGTGCTGATTAGCAATACTTTTCATCTTTGAACTTTTATTTGTGAAATCTTGCATCTCTCCCACCTTCTACAAAAGTGTAGCATCCCTATAATTAATTTCTTATTCTAGTATTCTCTTATTGGCTCTACCTTTATAAATGAACCCTGACTAATATGAGGGAAGGGGATAATAAAGTAGGACTTTTGACATCTATGGTGCAGTTACAAATCCAAGGTGAGAAAGATAAAGTTCTTTCTCACAATGCTCCAAATTTACAAAGTGACTCTTTATAGTTTCTAATTAATTCCTGTTCTATAAAGAAAAAAGGCATGTTCAATTCAGAAATAAAGCAGCCTGAACTCAGAGAAATAAAGGCAACTCTACCAAGTCATTGCTGCCTAAGGCTCCCACCCTGGGCTCCTCTGACTCCCCTACAGACAGTCCTCAGATGAATGCTGACACTGTTGTCAAAGTCAGCTAATTAAACAAGTCAGTTTTGAAATATTCATTTAGATTACTTTACAGAGATGGATATTAATGGCTCACTAGCTTTGAAAAAACAAGATTTTCTTTGATCTTAGAGAGTTGGGTCCTATGCTTTGGTAAAGAAAAGTGGACTGGAAAGAAAGAAGTCTGAGCATTTCCTATTCATCCAAGTAATTATGGTAAAGTGAGTTTTCTTTGATTTTGGTAGTTAGATTTAAAGATACAGAGGCAGCAGTTAAAATCATCCTTTCAGGAGTCATTCTGAAAACCACATTAAGCCACAAATGTCTAAATCTAATCAATGCAATAAGGTTCCATTCTCAAAAGTTAGGTTTAAGGAAAATGCAAAATCCTTATAACAAGTAATATATAAGTAGTCCTTAGACACATTAATAAAAAATCATCAAGTAAAAACTGTAACAATTGATATGTTAAAAAATCAGGAATATTTAATAGTAAATTAGTGAACAACGAAAGTCTCCAGTTATTTAGAACTTTAAAAGACTAACAAGAACATTGTTCTCCAACTCCAACATGCAAAAGTATCATCACCTTGTGGTGTCTGCTAACAGTAAAGTCTCCTGGGCCTTGCTGTCTGGATATTTTGATTCGGTTGATATATGATGGGACTTGTCTTAGTTATCCACTACTATATAACAAACTACTCCTGAAGTTAGCAGTGTAAGTCAAGAAATATTTATTATCTCACCCAGTTTCTGTGGTCAGAAATTTAGAAGTGACCTGGCAGGTGGTTCAGACTTAGGGACTCTCATGAGGTTCCAGTGAAGCTATCCACTTTAACCCTAGAAGAACTTTTCTAAGAGACCATACACATTATGGGTATTGGAAGGTAAGCTTAGTTTCTTTGTTTCCAGAAGCCCTCAGTTCTTGCCACGTGGATTTTTCCATAGGACTCTCCTACAGAGCACCTGTATTTTCCAGTGTGTCATTCGAAAGAGAGAAGTTAAATGACCAAGGAGGGAGCCATAATGTCTTTTACATCTTATTCTCAGAAGTGGCCTATTACTATTGCCATATTCTGTTGGTCATAGAAACCAATTCTAATAGAATGTGAGAGAGAAGTACACAAGGGTGTGAATACGAGGAGGCAAGGGTCACCAGGATCATACTTGAAGCTGCCTATATTGTGGGACACTATACTATATTTTAGTATGCACCTATGAAAATTCATATGCATTTGGCCTGCCAACCAGATTGAGAAAAGTATAATCTATACACTATGTCAGTTTTGAAAAAATGAATAATAGATTCATCTATCCATCCATCCATCCATCCACCCAATTAATAAATATATATCAATTTCTGAGATTAATTTAAGCAATGTTTTTATCACTGTGATAAACAGTCTTTGAAATGTATCTAAATACAGCCCTGAGTCTGTCAAAAGCTAGAATAGAATGAGGGACACATAGAAGCTGATATAAATTCCCACCTGGCAACTTTGAAGCATCTTTATAAAAGTAAGCAATGATTTTTATACCTGCCTGAAGTATTGTAGACTTTCTAGCAAGTATTTATGAGTAGTCATGATGGTAGGACTGTTGGTGGTCAGAAAGTACAACCACTGATAAAGAAGACCTTTATAGAAAAGTAACTTTTTTAAAAAGAGAGAGACTAAAGAGTTTTGCTGAAATTATGGCTATCAGATAATGCACAGCTCCTCAACTTAATCCAGTAAATAAAACTATACCAGAAAGAAGAAAGAAGCCTCCAGAGTTTGTAAGAGAGGCCCAGAGCAACTGGAAAAACATGCACTAGGACTTCAAAAATTGGTAGAGTTGAAAAATTCACCCATCAGCTGAAAACTGGTTTGACAGATCACAAAAGCTGGTGGTCTCCTACAAGGCTTTAAACAGTAGAATTTATATTCAAGGTTTCAGTATTTCACTTGGCTTAGGTCTGTGTACTCACATTAGACACTGACAATAGGAATTAAAAGTTCTAGTCTAACACAAAGCTGTAGGGAAGGAGTTGTTAGCTTTTGCCAAAAGTTATCTGCTAAGAAGTTCACCATATTTCTATGTAAATAGGCCAGAGAAAAAGCTTTGAAGTATATATTGGGACTGGCAAAATGCCCCTTAACTATATATTGATCAGCACCAGATTATGGACAACAACAACAAAAATACCAATGGTTAATGGTTATATAATTTTTATTGTAGTTTTCAGACTTTTTGTAGATTCAGAATAAGGAAGCAATATGGATGGTGATGATCTTATTTTATTTAACACCCTCAAACATCAGGGCCTAAAAGAGGTCCCCATTAAGCATTCAGAAACATTTTAAACTTCCAGTATTTGGGACACAAGGCTTTAATAACATCATTAAAAACTTGTGCAGTCCCCAGAAGACAATGACTGCAGTGGTTCTAGTTGTTGACAAGTTGGGCAGAGCACATTGGGCAAGAACCAAGGTTAATTAGCAAGTCAAAAATCTCATGCAGCACATCTAGTTGTTGGAGACCAAAGCTTCTTCCTCAGGAAACCAGTAATTGAATTTAAGATTGAGCTAAACAAGGCTAGTCAACATGGTATTGAAAAGAAATGGAGAGGAAAGCTGTATTTGCTCCCTAAGTACCAAGGTTTCTTTCTGAGAACTCCAGTTGGTGTCAGTGTCCATTTAGGGAAAAAACGAAGAACTTGTATAAATCTGAATTAAAGCAATGGTAATAAGAAATGTTAGTTTCTTTGAAATACAAAATGGATGACTAAAAATCAGAGGTTAACAACATATTTTCCCAGATGGTGCACTGCTCAAACTACAAGCATACATTGGGCCAATTTTAAATAATCCTTGTAATGAGGAACCAAGAAATGGTCAATAAATATGTATTGTTCTTCACAGATCTGAATGTGTGTGGTAAAATGGCTCTTACCTTTGGCCACAGTTTGTGTGGATAAAATAGTACTCAATGTCTTAACTATCTCTGGCTGAAGGAAAACAATAGTTAACATATTATGTGTAAAATTTCACTCATGGTTATGGTTCCCTAGCTGTAACCTCCCTTATCATCCAAGAAAATCTATTTGGTATTCTAAAACAAGTAGCATTTTGCTCACATTCTTAACACCTTTATTTTTCATGCCAATTTCATAATATTTTTAAAGTTGCAGTAACAAATTAAATTTGAAAACCTTCAAGGTTGCCCCCAACCATTAAACTTCAGACAATATGCTTTTCTTTCCATTTTTTTCTAAAACCATAAATCCAAAAATAGAACAACTTAAAATTGAAAGAAATTTTTGATGTCATAAAGTACAGTCATATTTCTAATCCTCTAATCTTATTCTTTTCATTTGATCATCCATTCGCTGTCTAACCAGTAATTATGTTGGGGAGCCCAGTTCCCCAAAGGAGATCACTTCATCTTTAAAAAGTTTTATGTAGGAAGAGACAAAGATAGCGATGGAGTAGGTGGACGTACCAACTTCCACCTCCCAGAACCACAGTGGATTACAATTTAATTTTAAGAACCATTATCTGAAAAAACCAACTTTGGACTAATCTAAGAGGACTCTTTAACCAAGGATCACTGAAGAAGCCACACTGAGACTGGTAGGAAAAGCAGAAATGTGAGGAGAGCTGCCCAGCTCCTGGGAGTGACGGCAGCCCAAAGGGACTGGCATGGCTGGAAGTGAGTTTAGCGGAGAGAGGAGGGTCCTGGTCCCAGTAACAAAGCCCCAGCTTCAACCCCAGAACCTAGAAAAGGTGTATGGACAGTATTTAGCTGCAAAACAAGCCAGAATACTGTTTGTGAGAAAGAGACAGATTTCTCAGACCCAGGACTCTTCTTAAAGGGACTACGCAGAAAACCTTTTTCACAACCACTCACCCAGGACTCTGGGGGTTGGGGAGAGATAAGAGGACCAGAGTAGCAGGAAGGAGTGTAATCTAGGGGCACAGAGAGAAACACTTTGAGGGACAGCCACCCTAACCCCTGGGCTGAGTCATTCCCCAAATCTAGAGTGAATATTTCCCCTGGAACAGCAATACCAGCAAAGGGAAGCAGGACTCCAGCCAAACAGAAGTTCTCCTGTGGCACTCAGAGCAGAGTCGCTTAGAAGGAGGGAGCCGTCAAGGATACAGTATTGAATGCTAAGGTCTGAGCTGTATCGCCCCTACCTACACTGCTGAGTGCTCCCCAGAGGGTGGGTTGTGGTGGAATGCAGAAGCAAGGTCCCATCAGCAGGGGTGAACACAGGGTCAGCCACGACTGAGGCCTAGTGTAAGCTCAGTCCCGGAGGCTGAGGGCAGCGTGGGGGTGAAAAGGGTGCATGAAAACAGTCAGACCGACTATGGGCCGGGTGAGCAAGAGTGATCCCACCTGCAGTCCCACCTGCAGGGGCAAGTCGAAAGACAGGGTACCAGCAGAGACCCGTGGCTGAGCTCAGGTGCATAGCCTTGCCTGTGGGAGTGCAGCCCCGCCCACTGGGGCAGGGCAAAAACCAGGAAATCGGCAGAGACCTGTGGCTTGCGGCCCCAGCACAGTACATGAGTGTAGCCCATCCTGCAGGGGCAGGGTGAAGGCCAGGGCTGGCCAGGGCTTGTAGCTAGGGCAATGAACACAGCCCTGCCCAAAGAGGAGAGGTGGAAACCACAGCTACTGCCACAGCAAGCTGACAATGGCAACACCCTTACCCAAATGCCTGAGGCAGCAACGGAGGAGGTGGTGAGCCTGCTGACAGACCACACTTAGGGAACACAGAGGCTACACCCATTGAACTCCTGTGGCCACACTCTTCTTATACACAGGCAAAATGGGAAGGCAGAGAAATGCAACCCAAATGAATCAAGAGAAACCCCCAGAAAAGAACTTGAATGAGTCAGATATAACCAAATTACCAGATGCTGAGTTTAAAATAATGATTGTAAGGATGCACAAAGATCTTAGAACAACAATGGATGGACATAATGAGCACCTGAATAAAGAGATACCAAGTATCTAAAAGGACATTGAAATAATAAAAAAGAATCAGCCATAAATATAATATCAGAAATGAAGACCACAATGGAAGGAATAAAAAACAGGATGGATAAAGCTGAGGATTGAATCAGCGAGTTAGAGGACAAGATAAACAAAGGCACGGAAGCAGAGATGCAAAAAGAAAAGAGACTCAAAAAGTGTGAGAAACTCTCTAAGAGAGCTCTGTGACAACATGAAGAGAAATAGCATCTGCATCATAGGGATTCATGAAGAAGAAGAGAAAAAACAAGGGATAGAGATCTAATTCAAAGAAATAACAGCTGAAAACTTTCTTAAATTAATGCAGGAAAAAGTCACACAGGTTCAAGAAGCACAGAGAATTACATTAAAGAGAAACGGAGGAAACTCTACACCAAGACACATCATAATTAAAATACCAAAGCTAAGAGATAAAGAAAGAATACTATAAGCTGTAAGTGAAAAGCCTTCTATTACCTATAGAAAAGCCCCCATAAGGATGACATCTGACTTCTCAGCAGAAACACTTGAGGCCAGAAGGGAATGGCAAGAAATACTTAAAGCAATGCAGAACAAGGGGAAAAAGAATATAGTAAAAGAGGCATGTACCTTTAAGGAATAAAATGGCAATAAACAATTGCATATCAATAATAACCTTAAATGTAAATGGATTAAATGATACAATCAAAAGACATAGGATAGCTGTGTGGATAAAAAAAACAGGACCCATACATATGCTATCTACAAGAGACACACCTCACAACAAAAGATGCACATAGATTGAAAGTAAAAGGTTGAAAAAAAATATTTTATGCAAATGGAAATAAAAAGCTAGGGTAGCAATACTTATATCTGACAAAATGGACTTTAAAACAAAGTCTATAGTAAGAGATAAAGAAGGTCACTACATAAGGATAAAGGGAGCAATCCTAAAGGAAGATATAATCATTATAAATATCTATGCTTCTAATATAAGAGCACCTAAATATGTAAAGCAGACTTTGATGGATATAAATGGTAAGATCAACAGCAATACAGTACTATAATAGTAGGGGATTTCAATACCACACTAACATCACTAAATTGATCGTCAAGAAAGAAAATTAAGATAGAAACAGCAGACTTAAAGGACACACTAGATCAACTGAATTTAATAGATATCTTCAGAACCTTTCTTCCTAAAGCAGCAGAATATACATTATTTTCAAGTGCTTATGGTACATTCACTAGAATAGATCACATGTTAGGGTACAAAAGGGGTCTCAACAAATTTAAGAAGATTGAAATCATATCAAGCATCTTCTCTGATCACAATGGCATGAAACTAGAAATCAATCACAAAAGAAAAACTGAAAAATTTTCAAACACTTGGAAACTAAATAGCATGTTATTAAATTACAAATGGGTTAACATGAGATCAAAAAAGATATAAAAAATTTCTAGAAATGAATGATAATGAGCATACAATAACTCAAAATTTATGGGAAACGGCAAAAGCAGTACTGAGAGAGAAGTTCATAGCATTAGAGGCATACCTTATGAAGCTAGAAAAAGCTCAAATAAACAACTTAACACTGCATCAAAAAGAACTAGAAAAAGAACAGCAAGTAAAACCCAGAGGTAGTAGAACGAAGGAAATAATAAAGATCAGAGTGAAAAGAAATGACATAAAGAATAAAAAAATACAGAGGATGAAAGAAACCAAGAGCTGGTTCTTTGAAAAGGTAAACAGGATAGATGAACCTTTAACCAGACTCACCAAGAAGAAAAGAGAGAGGACTCAAATAAAATTAGAAATGAGAGTGGAGAAATAACAACTGACACAACAGAAATACCAAGTATTGTAAGAAAATACTATGAAGAACTGTATGCCAAAAAATTAGACCACCTAGTTGAAATAAACAAATTCATTGAAACATAATCTTTCAAAAATCAATTGAGAAGAATCAGAAAACCTAAACCAACTGATTACAACAAATGAGATTGAAACTGTAATTAAAAAACTCCCAAAAAACCAAATCCCTGGGCCAGATGGTTTACAGGTGAATTCTACCAAATATTCAAAGAAGAATTAACTCCTATCCTTCTCAAGCTATTTCAAAAAATTCAAGAGGAAGAAGGACTTCCAAGCTCTTTTTATGAGGCGAGCATAGTTCTGAATTCAAACCCAGGCAAATACAACACGAAGAAAGAAAATTATAGGCCAATATCCCTGATAAATTTAGATGCTAAAATCCTCAACAAATATTAGCAAACTGAATCCAGCAATATATGAAAAATATCATACACCATGATCAAGTGAAATTTATTCTGAAGAGGCAAGGCTGGTTCAATATTTGCAAATCAGTCAATGTGATTCATCACATTAACAAAAGGAAGGACAAAAATCACATGATAATTTCAATAGATGCAGAAAGAGCATTTGATAAAATCTAGCACCCTTTCATAATCAAAACTCTCAGCAAAGTGGGAATATAAGGAACATACCTCAACATGATAAAGGCCATCTATGACAAACCCACAGTGACATCATACTAAATGGGCAAAAATTAAAAGCAATTCTCTTAAGATCAAGAACAAGGCAGGAGTGCCTCCTTTCACCACTTTTATTAAACATATTTCTGGAAGTCCTAGCCACAGCAATCAGACAAGAAGAAATAAAAGGCATCCAAATTGGAAAAGAATAAGTAAAATTATCATTATTTGCAGATGATATGATACTGTATGTAGAAAATTCTAAAGTCTCAGTCAAAAACACTACTGGACCTGATAAATGAATTCAGCAAGATGGAAGGATATAAAATTAATACTCAAAAGGCAGAGGAAGTTTTATAAACCAACAATGAACTGTCAGAAAGAGAAATTAAGAAAACAATCCCCTTCAATATTGCAACAACAAAAATAAATAAAGTACCTAGGAGTAAATTTAACCAAGGATATTAAAGACTTGTGCTCGGAAAATTATAAAACATTGATAAAAGAAATAAAAAAAAACTACAAACAAGTGGAAGCATGTACTGTGTTCATGGATAGGAAGAATAAATATCATTAAAACGTCTATATTACCCCAAACAGTTTATAAATTCAATGCAATACCAATTAAAATCCAATGACATACTTCAAAGATATAGAACTTTTATTCCAAAAATTTTTATGGAACCAAAAAAGAACACAAATAGCCTCAGCAATCTTGAAATAGAAGAATTAAGTTGGAGGTATCACACTTCCTGATACCAAGTTATACTACAAGGCCATTGTACTCAAAACAGCTTGGCACTGGCATAAGAACAGGCATATAGATTGATGGAACAGAACAGAGAACCCAGAAAAAAACTCACATCTTTATGGACAATTGATATTTGACAAAGGACGTAAAAGCATACAATGGAGTAAAGACAGCCTCTTTAACAAATGGTGTTGGGAAAATTGGACAGCTACCTGCAAAAAAATAAAACTAGACCACCAAATTACACCATTCACAAAAATAAACTCAAAATGCATAAAAGACTTAAATGTAAGTCATGAAACCATAAGCATCTTAGAAGAAAACATAGGCAGTAAGCTCTCCGACATCTTTCAGCAATATATTTGCTGATTTATCTCCACGGGCAAGTGAATTAAAAGAAAAGATAAAAAAATGGGACTATATCAAACTAAAAAGCTTTTGCACAGCTAAAGACAATATGAACAGAATAAAAAGACAAACTACACAATGGGAGAACATATTCAATACATCTGATAAGGGCTTAATAACCAAAATTTATAAAGAACTTGTAAAACTCAACATCAGTAAGACAAACAATCCAATCAAAAATGGGCACAAGAAATGAATAGACACTTCTTTAAAGAGGACATACAGATGGCCAATAGACAGATGAAAAAAGACTCAACATCACTAATCATTAGAGAAATGCAAATTAAAACCACAATGTGATACCACCTCACACTAGTCAGAATGACGCTCATCAACAAAACAACACAGAATAAGTGCTGGTGAGGATGTGGAGAAAAAGAAACCCTCTTGTACTGCTGGTGGGAATTCAGACTAGTGCAGTCACTGTGGAAAACAGTATGGAGATTCATCAAAAAATTAAAAATAGAACTTCTTTTTGACCCAGCCATCCCACTTTTAGGAATATATCCCAAGAACACTATTATCATTGATTCAAAAGAAAAAATGCACCTCTATGTTTATGGCAGCATTGTTTACAATAGCAAAGATCTGTAAACAGCCCAAGTGTCCATCAGTGGACAAGTAGATTAAAAAGGAGTGGTACATATATACAATGAAATACTATGGGGCCATGAAAAAGAAGGAAATCTTACCTTTTGTGACAACCTGGAAACTACTATGTTAGGTGAAACAAGTCAGGCAGAAAAAGGAAAATATCATATGACCTCACTCATTTGAGGAATCCAATGAACAATGTGAACTGAGGAACAAAACTGAGACAGAGGAGAAATCAAAGGGACCAGAGGAAAAGAGGACAGAGGGAAAGGGGATGATAGGATGGGATAAACCTGAAGGAAAGGGGGGAGGGTGCTATGGGGAGGAGGGTAAAGAAGATGTTGAGGGAATACGAGGGAGGAGGGATGCATTCAGGGCCACACTAGAATCTATGTAAACACAATAAATTAAAATCAATAATAAAAAAAAGTTTTATGTAGCAAAATTTGTTTTCCTGAAATGTTTCAACACTGGCTTTTATTTTTGAAACTATTCATAAAATGAACATTCACATAGTTAATGTTAGTCACATTTTCATTGTATCTTCATTTACCCAATTTAGACAGTTGTAATTTCTTCAGATAATAAACATTTTAAGTGCTGTCCGAATCTGGTCAATCTATGCCTCATGTGTTCTATGTTTCTATTTTATTCTTAATGTGTTGCATCTAACATCCAAGGCAGATATTTCTGGGGTGGACTAGCTACCATTAAATAAAGAGGAACTCTTGCTTCCTTAATTAAAAAGTTCTGCCTCTTAGTTGAGCCTGAGTTTGTAAGCCTGGTTCATACCCTATCAATTGTATACACAAAGATAATTATCTTACAGCTTTCCAAGTTTGACTTAACAGGAGCTCTTTCACGCCTGCTTCATGCTTATGTTTTATTTTTTAGATGTATGTGTATACACATGTGTTACCAGGAAATTTTCTATTGTGATATAGTCATTAATCAAATCTTCTAAAACATGTTTTATTCTCATTAAATTTTCCATTCTGCCCACCTTTCTTTGTAGTTTTTTTTTTTTTTTTGTATTGATAAATATGATATATACCACTTTTCTATCTGGGCATTACTAAAATGTCAACTAGGAATTCAATTGGACTTTCAGCATTGATCTTTAATTGTAATACATTTCTCTGATGAGCTAGAGCAGTGGTTGGCAAAATCATTAGTCAACAGAGCCAAATATCAACAGTTTACAATGATTGAAATTTCTTTACAGAGTTAAATTTTTAAACTTAAACTATATAGGTAGGTACATTGTTATTAACTTAATGAGGGTACTCTTAAGTTGGCATTTGCTAAAAACGTCCTCAATCTGATTGAGGTACGTTTCCTGAGATCAACCCTTTCCAACTCTCCCATCCACACCCGTCTTATATACTTTCTTTGTCTATTTCCTTTCGTTCATCCTCTCTATATGTCCAAACCATCTCAACATATCTTTCTCAGTCCTCGACATTACATCTTCTTTCACTCCACAACACTCCCTAATATTAAGTTAATAAACTTTACTTAAAGTTTTAAGTCTTAGTTGAACTATAGGTACGTTGAATGAAACTTGATATCATACTTAATAACGATATTATTTATTGATAAAATTAAATTGTAAGGTATCCATAAAATTAAATTATGACAATGACTGACAAACACTAATGTGAACAATGGCCTTTCATCTTGGAAAGTTTGGGTAAGTCAGGCTTCAATGTTGTTTTTAATTTTAGGCACGATTCCAGGTTCTCATCAATAAGACTTCTCAATTTGCTCTTGATAAGGTTCATGCTTGAAAATGATTGTTCAAATGAATATGTAGACCCAAATAAGGAAAGAACAGCAAATGCTAGCTTTTCCAGCTGATTATATGAGTCAGGAATACTATTCCAGGTGTTAAAAATCAACATATCTTCCTTCTTCAGGTCTTTCAAAGTTGACCACTTGTGCTGTGAACTAAGTTCACATTTGTTTTTCTCCAATATTTTTATATCAGCACAAAGACGTTCAAATTTTGAGCTCCACAATTCTTTCTTTTTTAAATCCAGCAATTGCATTTCAAAGTTGCCAATGTCAATATTAAAGGGAGAAAAATTTAATTCTGTTACAGTAGCATTAAGAGGTTTTTCAACAAAGGCTAACTTCACTTTGTTATTTCTGAATTCCTGAAACCTATTGAGAAAAACTTCCCTCATCTTTAAAAGTGTTGCCTTGAAATAGCAAATGTCAATATCAGAATTATATTTTTGGTGATGTTTCAACAGGCTTGGAAAGTGAATCAAAATTTCTCTTTCAAAATCTTGAGCAAAAAGAGATAATTTGTTTTAGAATAAAATAACTTCTTCTAACATCGAAAAAATTGTGTTTTCTTTCCCCTGTAGTTTACGATTAAGCTGATTTAGGAGAGATATAACGTCTACCATGAGATAAAATTTTTGGATCCACTGATCATTCATTAGTTCTGGATAGTGAACACCCTTCTCAAGGAGAAATGCTTTAATTTCTATTAATAAGGAAGCGAAATGTTTCAAAATGTTTCCTCTTGATAACCAGCGTACGTTGTTATGCAGCAGAAGATCTGCGTACTCACTCTCCATTTCAACTAAAAATTCTTTAAATTGGTGATGATTAAGAGCTTTAGTTATAATGGAGTTGATCATCTTAATCACCAATTTCATAACTTTGCACATTTCTTCTGGAAATGTCTGCGCCCAGCGCTTCTTGATGAATGATGCAATGGTAAGTATCTTGTGATTAATTTTTTTCTTTTAAAATAGCAACAAACCTTTTCTTATGCCAGTCATACTTTTTGCCCTGTCTTTTGAAATTGAGACAATTTTATCGAGTGGAATATGATGTTTTCCAATGCACTCAATCACAGAATTTGCTATATCTTCTCCACGTGTTTGACCTTTGAGGGGCAATAATCCTAAAATTCTTCTTTTGGACCTGTAGATGAAATAAATTATACAAAAAGTGAAACTTGTGCTGTATCATTTATGTCACAAGACTTGTCAACTGCTATTTATAAAGCTGAAACCAATTTAAGATCTTTGACTTGCTGGTTGGTTATATTCAAAGACATTTTGACTGTTTTATCTTTCACTGTTTTAGCAGACAATGGCAACTATTTAATTTTTTTTAGAATACCTGCTTTGTTCTTGAAGTCCCGAAATAGCTCTTCGGATGCATTTATAAAACAACTTTTTATGTATTTGCTGTCTGTATATGGTTTTTCTCTTTTAGCAAACTCTTGACTAACCACAAAACTTGCAATATTAATATTGTTGGAAGATTGCATCCAGTAATGAAATACAGAACTTGATTTTTCTTGACTCTTCTGAAGTTCCTCAACTGCTTTCTTCCTTGCTTCACCGACAGGATATTTAGTACTAAATGACACATGGTTTGTTGGAAAGTGTCTCTTCAAATTTGATTTCTTCTTATGCACCAATTTTTTCTGACAAATAAGACAGGTCGGAAGGCCATTTAAGTTTTGAATAAACGCAAAAGTCTCAGTCCATTCAACTTTAAATTCACGGTTTTCGTCTTCTGATTTTCTTTGCTTTTTTTTTTTTTTGTAGCAATGTCAGATAGGGCACCTAAAGAAATGTTTCATTTTATAATAATAAAGCCATTAACACAAAATAATTAAAATTCTTAAATTGATGACAAAAATACCTGTAGGATTTGCAGCTTGTTGGAAAAATACAGGTAACTTTATGCTTTGAGTAGGTACTTTTGTCATCCCTGCGCAATTTGCAGACGCAAGTAGCACTAACCATTGCACAATGGCACTGCTGACTGACTGGCTCACTCAACTCATACATGAATCGCGCGTGCCTCCCCCACGCTGTGTATCTTGCAGCCCACCTGCGCTGTGTCTCCCGTCCCTGACCGATGGACACCCCTGTGCGTACCTGCATGCTCACATGTGGTATTTTGTGGAAGAGCCACATTCAAGGGGCCAAAGAACTGCATGTGGCTCGTGAGCCACAGTTTGCCAACCACTGATCTAGAGGTATTAATATTTTGTACATTTAATCTTTTCAATTATCTGTGAGACACACATTATTTCAATTTTATAGAAAAATCAAAAGTTAGTGATATACATCTTCGAAGGCAGTAATGTGATGAAGACAGCTTCTATCATATCATGGAAGTCAGTTATATACATTTCTCTCAACTCTACACTCAGTGATGGCAAGTTGCTAGCTGGAAATTGGCCATGGTAGAGTTATACCTACCAAGGAAATTACAAAGTTCAAAGTGTTTTTTTCTATAGTTATTAGACATTTAACAGCATACCACTGGCCAAGGACACATAGTAAGAAGCAGAACCATGTCTTACATCAATGCCTTCCTTCATATCCTAATTTCCAGAGTCTTTCTCAAATATTGCATTTCTGAAATCAAATTTTAATTGTTGGTAAAGGATAGAGACAATAAATTACTAGGACACTAGGTTATTGAAGTACTGCTAAAAGGAAAAACTTTGAAGGACAGAAATACTGCGAGTCACTGGATAAAAACCTCACATATTCATATTTTGCTCTTTTTTTCTTTTAAAACAGTACCATATTGAGAGTCATTTTTTATTTATTATTAACTATTAATCTTGAAATATTTTTCTACATCTTTGTAGCCATACTGTTTATAGACTGTATTTTATTGGCATGCCCTTGACCATATTACCAGGTACTTGTGCCCACTGAATTTCAATTTACTTTGTAGAACCAATCCCAAATCAATATAGTTCTCTCTTTCCATTTGGTTATTTCAGAATTAAATTACATTTGTCATACTCCAAAAAGTAGCAAAGATTTTCCTAGTGGAAAATACAGTAGAAAGTTTTTAGAATCAATCAGCATAGTATGAAAAGCATTGATGTTGACTCTTTTGGACAAGGTGTTCTCCACGGTATGTCTTATAGAATGAAAGTGCAGCAGGAAGCACTACAAAGGGGTGTTTTACATGCTGGGAAGAAATTCTGACAAGTGAAACTTTTTTAAGGTAATCATAGCTCTAATTTTCCAACTTGACAACAGAGCAGCTATGTTTTGTAAAGCCTGGGGAGAAAGGATTGAAAATAAAATACTTTTTCTTGTTGTCTTAAAAAAAGATAACTTCCAGGGGAAAAAAGTAGTTCTCACCTTTGAATGACTATTTTCTCCTTCTCCTCCGGCTCCTTTCCCCAGTGCTACAGAGCTATTCTCCATTTGACAGATATCAGCCATATGACAATACTGTTTTTCACAGCAATGTGCAATCTTTGTTTCCACTGCCGGGGCCCAGTAGGCACATGTTAGACTTGTTATTAAAGGTTAACTAATGTCCCCCGAAGATTTTTTCTAAAATATTTCACACCATATTGTGGTATTTTAAAGTATTTTGATTTTCCATAATTGAATTCACAGAGGATAGCTAGAGGAAGTATATTTCAGCAAATGCAAGAATTAATAAGAATTAATATAATTTATTCTAGAGATTCTCATAGGATATGTATGGATTTTATGCATAATATTGTAAAATATAAGGCTGTGCAAACTACTCAGAACTCAGCTTGAAGACCCCTGACCCAAGAAGGAGAGTAAAACCGGGAAGGTATTTAAAAGGGAACAAAGCATCCCATTAATATTCAACTTGTATTTTAACTGAGTACAGTTTTAATCATTGGGAATATGTGCCCTATTGTTAGAGTTTCTTGGGATGCTTGATCAAGTTATTAGTAAAACTCTGTCAGATTTTGGCATAAAAGAGAAATAACCTTCTCTTCAAAATATTTTCTCAAATGCTGAATGTACACTGCAAATATACTATCTGTGATTATGGTTATATCATAAAAATACCAGAAGATGGGATCCCTATTATATTATCATGTTAATCATATTGAGAATTACCCTCTCTAATCATTTGTTCAGATTTAATTTATCACACAGCAACATTTTAAAGTAAATTTTTAAAACTGAAAAGCAATAAATATCTAATCTTGAGATCACAAGGTTAACATACAGATTTGCATGACTCACTTATTTAAATTAAGATATATTTAAAAGAAGATCCCATTATAATTATTTTTTTCATCAAAACTGATATTTCTGTTCATGTGTCCTCAAATGTAGACATCAGTACTAGTCTTTATAAAAAACTTTTGTGTTAATATATGTTTGGATGCTAGGCACATGCCACAAAACTAAGAATAAAGAAAATGGTCTTAACATTCTAAAGTTGACCAAAATTTGGTATGATATTCTATCATTTTACAGTGAATAATGTTTCATATGCTTTTTACCTAATTTTACCTTTTCATACGAGCCTCCCATCTATTAGGATTATGAGAACTTCCTAGAATTGAGGCTTGGGAGAGGGCAGGGGCAATGAGTCAAATATACCGTCTTAGGACTCTGTTAAAAAGCCATAATATGAACCATGTGTTTCTTGGAATTGAAGGATGAGTGGAGGTATAGGTGGAAAGATTCTTTTGCAAACAATTCCCCTTCTTCTCTTTTCACACACAAGCCTTACCTCTTCTTGATGGAAAAGGAATAGGAAAATCTGTTTGCATCAGTAGGTTGATAACATCACTATAGTCCAATTTCAGTTATAAGGACAGTGAGCAATACATAAAAGTAGAAAAGGCAAGGAAACTTGAATCTGTTAGCAATGATTTTACACAAAACAAAACAAAAACACTGACCAGTCAAAATCGCTTCAAAATTTAAAAACTTTCAACCATCAAAAGTCCTGTACCTTACGGTTTCACTGGTGAGTTTTACCAAACATTCCAAAATACAACAAACAACTATCCTTCTCAAACTATTCTAAAAAATTCAAGAGGACAGAAGGCTCCCATACTCATTTTGTGAGGCCAGCATTATCTTGATTGCTAAACCTGACAAAAGCATTACAAAAAAATATTTTAGACCAATATTCCTGATGAGCATAGATAAAAAGTCCTCAACAAAAATATACGATAAGTAGATTTATTTCTAAGATGTAAGGTTGGTTCAATATTTGCAAATTGTTTAACATGGTACACCACATAAACAAAATAAAGTGTAATAGTGTAATATATGATTATATCAACAGATTCAGAAAAAGCATTTGACAAAATTTAACACCCACTTATGATAAAAACTCTCAGCAAAGTGGGAACAGAGGAAACATACTTTAAACTAATAAAAGTCATATATATATATATATATATATATATATATATATATATATATATATATATGGAGAGAGAGAGAGAGAGAGAGAAAAAAAAGAAAGCCACATATATATACCACTGATAACATAAGACTCAAAGGGGAAAAACTATAGGCATTTTCTCTTAGATCAAGAACAAGACAGAAATGTTCACTTTTACCAACTTATTCAACATAGTATTGAAAGTCTTAGCCATAGAAATCAGAAAAGAAGAAATAAAAGGCACTCAAATTGTAAAGGAAGATACAGAATGGTCATTAGTTGCATGATACTATATCTAGAGAACTCTAAAAAGTCTACTGAAAAGCTGGTAAAAATGATATAAATTTAGTAAAATAGCAGAATACAAAATTAATATTCAAAAATTGGTTACATTTTTATATACCAGTAATAAACTATCAGAAAGAGAAGATTAAGAAAACAACCCCATTTATAATCAGATCCAAAAAATACCTAGGGGAGAATTAACTAAAGAAGTAAAAGACCTGTATTCAGAAAAACATAAAACATTAAAATAAATTAAAGAAAATATAAAAACTGGAAATATATACCATGCTCATGGGTAGAAAGAATTGACATCATTAAAATATCCATACCACCCAAAGCAATATATAAATTCAATGCAATACCTATCAAAATACCAATACTGTTTTCACAAAGCTAGAATAAATAATTCAAAATTTTATATGGAACAACAAAAAACCCAGAATGCAACAGTATTTCTGAGAAAGAAGAAAAAAGTTGGAAGTTTCACACTAGCTAATATCAGATTATACTTCAAAGCTATCAAACCACAGATCAATGGAATAGAATAAAGAGCCCAGAAATAAACTCACATCTTTACATTCAATTAATCTATGACAAAGGAGGCAGGAACATACAATGGAGTAAAGATATTCTATTGGTGTTGGAAAAGTTGGAAAAATACATGCCTAGACTATCCCTAATCTGGAGCCATGTTCTGTCCATCCAGGGTCATTCACAACCAAAGTACTTTTAGCTCCTGAGGTGGAGGCACAGTGGGCCCATCCTCAGTGTCTGGGGTCAACATGCTTGAATTAATCGAGCTATGGCTGTGGGAGGAGAACAGAGAGGGGAGGGAGGGAGGAAAAGGGTGGAGAAGCAGATGCTTGCCTCTCTTGTGTGCCCTGACCGGAATCAACCTGGGACTTCCATATCAGGTGGATGTTCTACCACTGAGCCAACTGGCCAGGGCCCTAGACCACCTTCTTACACCACATATAAAAATAAATTCAAAATAGATTAAAGATTCAAATGTAGGACTCAAAACCATAAAACTTTTCAGAATAAAAGACAGCAAAATCTAACATTTCTCTTAGCAATAATACATTTTATGATAATCTCTTTGAGCACAGGAAAAAGTAAACAAAGGTGACTATATCAAACTTAAACGTTTTTGCACTGCAAATGAAACTGTGAACAAAATAAAAAAAACAACCTACTGAATGGGAGAACATATTTGCCAATGATAGATCTGATCAGGGTTACTATTCAAAATTTACAAAGAACTTATATAACTTAAAACTAAAAAAAAAAAAAATGTCCAATTAAAAAATGGTTAGAGAACCTGAACAGACACTTCTCCAAAGAGGACATACAGATGGCTAATAGATTTATGAAAAGATGCTCAATGTTACTGATCATCAGAGAAATGCAAATTAAAAGCACAATGATATATCACCTCACACCTGTCTGAATGGCACTCATCAATAAATCAATGAACCGCAAGTGCTGTCAAAAATGTGGAGAAAAGGGAGCCCTTATTCAATGTTGGTCAGAATGTAGACTGGATCAGCCACTGTGGAAAATAGTATGGAGGCTCTTCAAAAAGTTAGAAATCGAAACTACCTTATGACCGAACAATTCCACTTCTGAGTAAATATCTATAGAAAACCAAAACACGGCCCTGGCCCATTGGTTCAGTGGTAGAGCATCAGCCAAGCATGTGGATGTCCTGGGATTGATTCCCAGTCAGGGCACACAGGAGAAGCGCCCATCTGCTTCTCCATTACCCACCGTTACTTCTCTTTCTCTTCCCCTCCTGCAGCCATGGCTCGATTGGAGCAAGCTGACCCCCAGGAGCTGTGGATGGCTACATGGCCTCTGCCTCAGGGGCTAAAAGGAGCTCAGTTGCTGGACAATGAAGCAACACCCTAAATGGGCAAAGCATCACCCCCTAGTAGGCTTGCTGGGTGGAGCCCAGAGGGGACACATAGGGGAATCTGTCTCTTTGCCTCCCCTCCTCTCACTGAATAAAAAAATAAAAATAAAGAAAGAAATCCAAAACACTAATTTACCAACATCAGGTTTCCAGAGAACTGTTCCAATGACTAAACACAGAAATGATTCTAATGAAGGTCATTTCCACAAAACACAGGGCTACTTTCATGGAGGAATTTCACTTCAGTTGAAAATTTCCTGGAACTATACTTCGGTCTTAGACTCTTTCTGCCTAATCTCTCTTCCTGCCTATATCCTTCATTCATATCTGACTTGCATTGCGATCTAACGGCTCACTTTTCTTCTCCACTCCCTCTTCTATATCTTCTACAGGTATTTACTCTCAGTAAGTATTTTGCACATTTCATCCTATCTTGACAGGTGCTTCTCCCAGAATGCAACCTAGCACAATGAGCTATTATTGTATTACTGTCCGTATTTATCACATTTTGATTCCATGTGGTCTCATTTTAGAAAAAGAAATTATGTCTTCTCTAAGCTAAAAAGTCCAACTTCTTTATCTCTTCTCCCCTATACAGTCTTGGTTCTAGTGTTTAGTTCAGTTTTCCTATTAACTTTCTGACCCCGACAGAACTACTTATTGCCTATGGGCTTCAGTTTTTTTTAACTAAAAAGAAGGAAATCATAGGATTTTACAGTCTTTGTAGCTCAAAATTTTACTTTTTCTATCATCTATCATGTATTATTTGCTGAGACTACGTAAAGAGTCGGGTTCTGCTCCTAGCTCCCAGAAGATCGCCATCTACCTAGGGAGATATGTCAGATGTGCACAAACAAGTGGACTGTTTTGTGCTTTTTTTTTATCTTTAAATACCAGTCATCCAGACATGTTGTTGGCTCTGTGTTTACTTTGTTGCTTATATTTTACCCTTTGGGGAAGAACTGAGAAGGCTTATGGAAAATGGAAAATGGACAACTTCTTTAAAGGACAAAATATAAATATTTGCTATCACTGTGGTTATTCATTGGTATTCGGTTGAAAACTGACAAGAAGGGTTGTCTGGGAGTGGATGAGAAATAAAACAACATGTTCCTTGTAACATTTTAGAGAGTGGAACCATACAGTAATATAGAAGAACTCTGAATGTACAGTAATTTTCCTGAGAGATGGTCTCTCTGTTAGGTAAGTTAATGACTGTTTCTTCTTGCATGAACATCAGCATAAATTAGTCTCATAGGCAATACCATAAACATTTCTTTCATATGAATTAAATATTTTTCTTTTTTATATAAGCCTATTTATTTGTATTTTATTAAATAGAATCATTATTATAAAAATAGAATAGCGTAAGAATAGAAAGAAAAAATATGCAGAGAAAAATAAAGATCACCCTTTTTCAAGACTTGGTAATTGCTTAACAGTTTAGTGTATTTTGTTCAATATTTTTATTCTATGCATATACTTTTCTGAAGTTGACACTATTCAGTATACATAATTTTTAATATATTTTTTCACTTTAAATTTTATTATGTACATTTTTCCTTAATCACAACATCATAAAAATGTATAATAGTTAATAACATTATAACTTATGCATGTAACATATATGTTAATTCCCCTGTTGCTGTTTATCTAACTTGTTTCCCATTTGGGTTTTTATCAACAATACTGTGTGTTGGGTTAGGTACATGTTTTCCTCCAAGTACCAGGCACACTCACAACCCATTCTACAGGAAGCAAACCATGTGGTCCTCTCTGCAAATAAGCCCTGATCGGAGCTGTGCTGAGTACCAGACAAATGAGCAACAAGCCTGTGAACTGAAAAACAGTCAATGAGGTTTTCGGCAGAAGCTTACTTTAATTTTTTTTTTAGAGGGTGCAGAAAGGCATTCAGAGAGGTCCGCGTCTCCTTGTGAAGGCAGAAACTAAAACAGAGAGAGAAAGCAATAAGCCAAATCTAGGAACAGCAGCCATAAATCAGTATAAAATAGCGTGGGAGAGGAAAGAGCAATGGGGTGTATGCAGCTAAGGATGGGACAGGGTGATGCTCTCGGAGAAACTTCAGCATATCCTGAAAGACTCCCCCAGTCCCACCCTTGATTTAAATCTCATGCCACTCTCAATACAACCTGTCCGGATAGGTCCTTCTGTTTTCCTTACTTGGCCTTGTAGTTTTACAACAAACTCCTAAAATCTGAGGGTACACTTACCATACTTGCTTGTAAAGTAAAAGAGACAAAGTTATATTATACACACCGCCAAAAAGAAACAAATAAACACCCCTGCCACATCTGTGAGTATATCCTTAGGATGGTTCTGGAAATATAATATATTGGTCAAAGTACAAGAATAGGCATAAATCTTTCGCATAATGCCAAATTGCTCTCTAGAAATAATTTACTAATGTGTGCTGCCACCAGCAATGTATGGGGAGATGACCCCAGCCTCGCTCCCTCATCACTGTATATAATAATTTTTAGAACAATTTGTCAATTTCATAGTCTAAAATTGTGTCATAATATTACTATAAATTCCTTTGATCATCAGAGAGGCTAAACCTTTTGAATGTTTATTAGGTATTTGCATTTCTTTGGCTGTGAAACATTATTTGCTATGGGTCCAGGCTCAATTATTACTTATTCTTAACTCGGGGTAAGATTCTTTTCCTGTGACAGAATCAACCAGATCATATTTGAAACTTAAAGTGTTTGTTCTTGAAGATTGTCATATATATGACAGATTTATTTTACCCTTTTGCTTTTATCTGAATAGTTTTGGGGATAGAGAAAAGCATGAATAAGTCTGTTATCATGGATTTGATCCCCAAGTGAACTAATTAGTGTCTTTATGTTCTATGGCCACTTAACGCACTTATTTTCAGGTCAGTTCATTATAACAGTACCAGGGGAGGGAGTAAGGATGGTTTAATGCAAATCCTCCTTCCCAGATAAAAGCGAAGAAGGAAAGCACTCTTCGCTGGTGTAAAGGTGAGGGGTCTATAGCTCTGCTTGCTCCCTCCTGCCCTTCCTTCCTTACCTTCCTCTATGGGGCCTCTGCAAAATGCTCAGTTTGCATGGAGCACAATATGAAAACCAATATTGAACTGCAATATTTATGAAGGATATAGTCATTCTATGTAGAGAGATAGTTGAAGCCAATACATATAGATTAAGGTACTAAATACTGCCTAATTCCCACTGTGTTGCCAGTTTGAACAGATGGAATAATACATCAGAAAGGGTTTTTGTTTGCTTGTTTTTGTGCATTAAAAGGAAGGACAACATAAACAATGAATATTTACATCAGAACAGGTAAAAATAATAGTCATAATGATCCCCTCATTCTGGTGCAGTCTGGGTAAGAAGGGTAAAGGCAATGAGAATCAACAAACGTTATCTAAAACACTTAATACAAATTATGAATCACAGTAACTATCCTATTTGCCTATGTTTGTTCATTCTTTGCTCTCTGATATCATAGAAAGAAGGTCAAGCATTCTCAAAAGTATACCACTTTCTCTGACACTAAAAGCAACTTTATTGAGTAATTTACTTAAACAGATAGAAGAGCTTTCTACTTGTGCTCAATAAGCAAAATGACTCCAAACCTTAAAGATTATGGAACAAACATTCATTGATGCCTTTTATGTTCTTGATGCTACTAATGTAATGATTACTAAAGCAAGTCTCTGCCTTCAAAGAACACAGACAGAGAATGCAGACAAGAAAACAAATGGTTTTAAAATAGAATGACATATTTAATTTTGGAAAAGTTTAAGTGTTACAGAAACTTTTAAAAAACAAAGTAACAGAATTTAAGTATCAACAAACAGTGCAGAATAACTGATATCTAAGAGAAAAGGTACAAAATGATGGTTTAGAGTTCAAAGGCTAAAGCAAGACTATAGAAGTTTAAATTCAAGCCTGCAACCAATTAACCATGTGACCTCCAGCAAGTGACTTTGTGTATGTGTGTGTCTTTGAGACTTATTTTTTCTCTGTAAAATGAAGACAGCAATATCAGCACTAAATTCATGACTGTTGTGAAGATTGAATGAAATAATGCACTGCTTAGAAGAGTACCTGCTCAATGAATGTTAACTACTGTTATTAAATTTAAGACCATAAAAATGAGTAGGAGTTAGGTAAGCCAAGGAAAATGATGTAAGAGAGGATAGACAAAGGGAACATTATGTCTCAACCTTAGAAACAGGAAGCAGAGTTTGCTGACAAATTAAAGTAGCTCAGAGACTTCTGCTTCTAGCCATAACAGAGTAAGGAAAACTTGCCTTCCCATATTAAACGATTAAATACTGAAACAAAATATGGAACAACACTTTTTAGTCATTAGACTAAAATTAGGCAGCATTGGACAGTGATCCCAAAAGAAGAGAAACACATGAGGTGAAAGATCAGTCCTACAAGTAGCCCAACTTATTCTCTGAAGAGATGTTCCAGGTTACAGCACCTGGTACGGCAAGCCAAACTGATCATGGCAGTCTCCATGAGTTGAGGAGGCACAACAGGGGTTTCTGAGAGGTTAACGTGGCTAGGACCTGCAGAGCAGAGTATTGGAGAGCAGAAAGCTGCATGGACAAACACAACTCTGGAGACCTTCATCGGATCCCCTGAGTGCTTAAGTGCTCGTATGTGGGAGGACACTATTGAGACTGGAGGAAGATTCACCGGACAGAGCAAGTGAAACTGTCACTGGAGTTTATAGAGAGAAGGGACTAGTTTGTGAATCTGCCAGCCAGAGCAGAGAGACCTGCTCACACACAGGGAAGGCATCATGTACTGGCCTCAGAAGGGTATTGCCTCAGTAGGGGAGCTAAAGCTGCCTTTTCCTTCATTGAAAAGCGTATAAACAGGCTGCAAAAGAATCAAACTCAGCTGCACCTTCTGACAAAGTCCTAAATATTAAAGAAATTAAAAGAAAAATCTAGACCCCCAAAATGTTAAATGTGCAATGTCTTGCAACCAATCAGAAGTTAATAAACATGCAAATAAGCAGTAAAATGTGGCCCATAAACAGGAGACAACCAGTTAATAGAAACATATAATAAATAACACATTATAAAACTAAGCAAACACCCTGTTTGGTTGGCTCAGTAGATGGAGTGTCAGCCTAGTATGCAAACATCCTGGGTTTGATTCCCAGTTAAGGCACACATGAGAAGTGACTATCTGCTTCTCTCTCCCCTCCTCTCCCCCTTCTCTCTCTCTTCTCTTCTCATAGCCAGTGGTTCAATTGGTCTGAGCTGCAGCCCTGGGTCTAAGGATAGCTTAGTTGGTCCCAGCATCAGCCTCAGATAATAAAAATAGCTCAGTTCATTCAAGCATTGGCCCTATAAAGGGGTTGGTGGGTGGATCCTATTAAGGTACATGTGGAAGTTTGTCCTCTATCTCCCTTCCTTTCATTTTAGAATTAAAAGAAAAACAAAACACCTAAACAAAACTTTAAAGAGCTGTTATAAGTGTATGTCATATGATCTTAGAGGTAAAAAAAATATATGTATGGTGAGGCAAGAAATTAAACATATTTTTAAAAATGAATTCCTAGAGATTAAAAAAAACTTAAATAAAAATACAGCAGATGAGAATAAAAGCCGATTAGGCACTACAGAAAATAACAAACTTGAATACCTAGCAGTAGGAACTATCCAAAAGAAAACACAGAGAGAACAAAAGACAAAAGTAGTTCAGCATGGTTAGCAGAAGCAGTGAGGTGTAGAAGTCATAGAGGAGAGCTTGAAGCAGAGTTCAAGCCCCTCACACAGGAATGAATAATCCCATGAGTGAGTTTACAATTGATGTGTTCAGCTAAAGAAGATATTTCTAGGAAGAATTTTAGTCAGTAGAAAGGGTTATGAGGAAAGATACGTTTAGACAGTAGAGTCCCTTTGTGGCCTTTTAAGAATCACCATTTCAAACTTCCTTAATGCCCACCAAGAATTGCACGAAGTAAATTGTTGTATATTCACATATGGGAATAAAGCACTAAAAATGAAAAATCTACAACTACATGCTGTAAAACAGATGAACATACCAACAAAATGCTCAGCAAAAGAAGCCGGTACAAAAGAGCACAAACTGTATAACTTTATATTGAGCATGAACAGGAAGAATTCACCTATGAGGTTAAAATTGAGGATGGGGTACCCATAGTGGTAGAAGGGGCTCAAGGAAGACTTCTAGGGTCCTGGTCATGTGTTGCTTGATCTAAATTATGGTTACATGGAGAGAGCTCAGTTTATGAAACTTCATTGACCTACATTTTTATGATATGACTCTTCTGTATGTTTATTATTTTCCAGTGACTTGTGTTTGAAGTACATTGCTAAGAATGTTGACTATGTGTTGAGCCTAATTATGAGCACCTAGGAATGAGAGAGGAGTATATAGATCATTCAAAGACCAGAAAGTGTTTAGATTAATATGCATTGATAGTGGTGGTAGTTGTGTTTTCTTTTGTTTTGGTTTTTTTTTTTCCTAATCAGACTCCGTAGATTCCAAAAAAATAAGCTATAGAAATTGCTCTCTGGCCACCTCAGTCAGTCCCCAACGCCACAGGTCAGGCAGTTCCCCGAGGCACGTTTCCTGGGTCCTGGTGGGCTCTGCATCCACTCACTCTGTAGATAAAATTCTCAGAGCCCAGGACACAAAGAAGCTTTAAGTGCATGATAAGTTCAGTAAATGCTTCATCTCTTATTCCTTCTTTTCCCGCTTTGCTTACAGTTGGGCATATCCTAAAGGTATCTGAACTTTCTTTTACAGAGCATTTACTGTGTGTCATAGAGCACAGTCCCTTGATATGAGAAGAGAATAACTAACTTATTTATTAGCATTTGAAGGAAATTTTGACAGTTATTTGAAACTTGATTGTAAGTGCTACAGAATTATGACTATTTTCCTTCTCTTTTCAGCAATAAGTTTGCTTCTAAATTTTTTTTTAGTTAAACAGTAGCACAAAACAATTGAAATGTTTTCTCTAATAGAAAAGACACATTTTTTTTTACATTCTGTCTTTTCAGCATACTGTTTTCCCAAGATAGCACTGATAATTTCTATAATCATCCAATATGAAGAATAACCAAATACATAAACACATACATGAATATTAAAATAGGTAAGAAAATAATGGTTAGGTAGTTAATAAATTATGTAGACACACAGAGAATGATAGAGATGATAGATTGGTAGATAGATAGGTAGATAAATAGACAGATAGATATAAATCACACACACACACACACACACACACACATATATATTCTCTTTATTTAACAAACATATGGGCACAGGCAGCAACTCTTTGAGTATACTCATTAAAGAATGTTTAAATTATTCTTTTAAAATATGCCCAAAGTATTTACTAATCAATTTTATAACCAAATGCTTGTTTTCTTTAAAATGTTTAGGATTTTTCTAAACTTGAACAAATATCTCCAAATAAAGCTTTATTCTTCTCACAAATGCTGATGCCAAATTCTACAAATGAAATAAAGTTGTCAGAACTCCATCACTGGCTATATTCAAAATAACTGTTGGTTTTGTATATATATATGTTGAGATTTAAGTCCTTTAAAAAATAATAATAAGGGGCATAGTTTCACTTTGCTTTACATTTGACTTTCACAGGGCATGGACATGGGTGTCACACACAATCAGAACCCTCTCCATGGAACACAGGCTTTGTCAGCCATTAGAGCTATGCTCAAAAGCAGTACTCTACTCCCTTTAAGAGGCTCATTTCTTAGACTGTGCATGGGAGGGGGGTGGCTTCTAGACTCACAGCCCTTCTCCTATGATATGTTACCCTGATTATTCAAGGCTCGGCTTCAGTTTCTCTTTTCCTCTTATTCTAGGAAGCATTCCTTAGCTGACAAATGCAAGCTCATAAATATTGTTTCTCCTCGGGATTCAATTCAATTTAAATTTTCTTCAAATTTTAGAGCTGGGAAAAAACAAAAAGATTAGAACCTAACAAAATGCCTGCCCTAGAGTAGACATTCAAAATGACCACTGAGTGACTGTTAATTAAAATATCTCTTCTAGTCTCCTTATTTCACAACTAAGAAGGAGGTCTATTAATTGACTTTCTGAAGCTCAGTTAGAGGGAAATGGATCTTGGAAGTAAGAACTCGTGACTCTTAAACCAAGGTTGCTTCAGCCATGAGCCATTTCCACTTGTGAACAAGATATGTCTTTTTCATTACTCTGATCACTTATGGTTTAAATGAATATTGTCAGATTTTACCATATCTTTACTATCTATACTAGCTTTGGGACAAATGAGTTTATGAAATTTGTGTTTTTTGAGTTTGCTCACTTTTATTGTCAAAAATGGCATGGTCTATGATATTGTTAATTACCTTCCTGCTTGGGAAAGGCCATTGTTATGCTAATGTTGCTGGTGGAGGGGTTTTCACATCAAAACGTTTTAGGAAGGAGGAAAGAGGAAGAAGGAGGAAGAAGCCAAGATGGCAGGGAACAATAAAACAGCCAGTTTGTGCAGAGAGTAGGAAACCATTTTTGCAGGGTGAGAGCAAAGAGGAGGGAGAAGATGTGCAGACGGGGAACCAGAGGTGACTAAGACTAGTGGGGGCCTTTGATTCTAGGATAACCCAGATGTGTCAGTAGCTTTGAGAGCTCTGAATGATTGGGTTTTGGAGTCCTGTGTATTTTTACTTGCCTGCCAGGTGTAAGGCTAGAATAAAGAAATGACCCACCATTTTTAGGATCTGTAGTTTCTTTACCGTCTGCCCAAATCGAATAGGAACCTGCATGTGAATGGCTGCAACGGCGGCCATGAGTACCCGCCATATACTAGCTTAGAGTTTTCCAAAGGGTGGAATTTTATGTTATAAGTGCAACATTCAGAGTTGCATGTGTGTGAGTGTTGTGTGTGATTGCACACATGCACACCCATGCACACCCACATGCATTTATAGCCACTATGGGCAAAACTAAATTTATAGTGGGAAACATTTGAACTTCTCTCCCAAACAGAGTACTTTGTTCAGTAGGAGCCTAGAAAATGTTTTCTCAGAATCCAGTTTAAAGTTTGTACTACTTTTCAAGAGGACTAGCAAAACATTTAAAATTGCCAAAGCTGACATACACTATAAAAACAGGCAGTTACAAAATTTGCAAAACTCTTCAATGCAAAGCTACCTAATATGAACAAGGCAATACTGTTAGTAAAAAGAAAATGGAAAAGGATACGTGTAACTTGGTCATAAAAATATACAAACTTTTATGGTATATGTTCATGCTACCTCGTTAATAGGTTTGGGAATACCTAATTGGATATCTGGTACCCTCCTCAATGTTTTTTATACTTGATTATATAATGCTTCTTTTTTAACAGCAAAAGTTATCTGATAAGCTTTCTTACTATAAAGCCAGTAGCCAGGGCCACCATCACAGCCACCTGGCCAGTGCAGGTTCACATTGGATTCGGACAGTCGGTAATGAAACAACGGAGCCAAGAACTGGTGGGCCATCAGCTTTAATTCTAGCTTGCACCTGGTGGGCAAGCAAAAACACACACTGGGCTCCAAAACCCACTCATTCAGTGCTCACAAAGCTACTGACTTATCCGAGTTTCCTAGAATCAAAGGTTTCTAGCTCACCAGACTTATTCATCTCTGTTCCCCATCTCCTTCTCCAGCACAAACTGCACAGACTGGCTTCTCCCTCAGCACTCCGCCATCTTGGCTGCTTCTCTTGGCCTCCACATAGCCTTAATCTGCTCTCCTCTCTAATACCTCAGGAACCAAGAGAGAGCAAGCTACTGGTCTGTCCCACTTTATAGTGTAAAATCAAAACCTCCAATCCAATTACACAAACAAGGAAGTCTCTGATACAAAGTCACCCATCTGAGGCACAATGGGATTCCTCAGGAGAGCACACCACCCCACATCATCCAATCAGTCAAGGGTGTGGGGAAAAGCTTACTCTTAAAACAAAGCCTTAAGCTATAATGACCCGGCCTGCCTACATTACAGCTTTTCCCCCACAGCCTTCCCAAGCATAAGGGCAAATAATATCACCTGGGTGATGGGCTTCCATGTGGGCAGCGCCATCTTTAACAAAGTGAGCATATTTGATCTGCCCAACACTTACCATAAAGGTTAAATACTAATTTGCTTGGCCCAATAACTGTCCTAAAAAGAAAGATAGCCAGTAGCCCCTGAATTCTGTTTCCTGGACTACCAGTATATCGTTTGTTTAAGAAAAGAGAATAACAAGAACACTAAGAGACCATCATAACAAACTCACTTGCAGTTTAGACTTCCCAGGCAAGGGTAATATGGGAGACAGCCAAACAATGGACAACAGCATTCCAACTTACTTTTCTTTCTCAAAAAATCAAAGCAATAGCAAGCCAAAAGCTGTGCCTAGCATGCTACTAAAAAAGTAAGATAAAAGCCTCTTAAAAACAGGGGTACAATTGCCAGAGGATCTCTGTTGAGAGCCTTAAGAACCCCACTCTGGACATCTGAATGAACCAGTAACTAAGTAACTAAATCTTACCCCCTGCAACTCAGCCCCAATCCAAGCCAGTCTATAGTTGGATAAAGATGATCAGACTTCCATTTTATTGGCCTAGGAAAGAAAAGTAAAAATTTTTCTGATAAAAGATAACATTACCTGGAGTTTTTAAACACAATGCATAGGTTCAATAAAATCTCTAGGCATATAGAGAGACTGGACTCCATAGCAGATAACCAAGATAATAATAAAAAATAAAAATGAATCCATAAATTGTAGTTATTGAAATTAGCAGACAAGGCACTTTTAAAGAGATCACTAATTTGTTTATGGAAATAGAGAAAACTATGGGAAAAACAGACAAAAGTTATAAAATTTTAAAGAACATTGTAACCTATAAAAAAATCAAATGGATATACTAGAATTAAAAAAATGTATCTGATCTAAAGTGAACATTAAAAGATTACTCAATAAAAACATCTATATTAAACACAACATAAAAAATGCAATAAACATGTAGAATACATACAAGTAGTATAATATGTGTTTAATGTGTCTACAGAAAGAGAAGAGAAAAAAATATTAAATAAGCAATTGTCAACTATTTTAAAATTCTGATTAAAAAATTCAATTTCCAGATTCAGGAAGCACCACAAACTCCAAAAATAACAAATTCAAAGATCAAGTTAAATACATCACAAACTGCTAAAACTAAGTAAAATCATAGTGGCCAGTGTAGACGCATTTTCTCAAAGGAGCAACAAGATTGATAGCTGGCTTCCTAACAGAAATAAGGAAATCTGGAAGATAATTAAATAGCATCTAAAATGTTGAAAGGAAATGGTACAATGGCACTTTTGGGGAAGGAGAGTTATTAAGAATATGTTTTCCTCATAAGTAATATTCTAAAATGAGATATACAGCAAATATTCAGGAAAACACAGAGAATGTCCATTAGTTGGATCCCCGGGTCCTAGCAGAGCGTCTGGAATATGCATGGACATAAGTATAAATGTAGACCCTAAAACTCTAGAAAAGGGCAAAAATTAGAAAACTGAAAAAAAAAAATGTGATGGATGCCAAACTCACCTTGGAGTCAGAGGGAACTAGGAGTATGGACTCTTCTTTTACAAGATGAGACAAATGTGATCTGTCCATAAAGATTCGGTTGTTCATAAATGATATAGCTCTCTCACTCTGAGACCAGGGAAAGTGAGTCTCTGCGTGGCACAAATATATATATATATATGATCACTTTTTAAAATCTCTCCACTTTAAACCTTTCTTTCTGCACTCTGTGCTAGGACTGGGATTTTGTAAAATACATTTTACCTTGGCTGGTTGGATTTCTGTTATGGTCTCTTAATAGAGGGCACTAAAAGATTGCAAGTTTAGAGGAGGAAGAAAGGATTGTTCTTCTCTGCTTGCTATGGCTTCCAGCATTGCCCAGCAACAGATCTCCACTCCAGCAGTGGCAGCTTCTTCCACGTTCTTTCTGCTCTCTCAAGTTAAGCCTTAGTGTGCCCCTCAATAGGACACTATCTCTGCGTGGGCTTTATCGCACTCTCAGCTATAGCAAGCACACTTGTTACCCTCACGAGAATGAGCGGAGAGCCTGAGATTACAAACTCGAAGTCTCTATTATTGGCAAATAAATCCGATGCTCTTTGTTAACCTGAACTGTTTATAGGCACTGCTGTAATACTCTGCACAGTTCTCTTCCTTTAGAGTCCAAAAGTGGGAGGCCACTAGAGCCCTTCAGGTCTGTGTGTCCTAATACACCTTCCCATCTCATGTGTGGAATCAGCCAATGCTTGGACATCTAATGACTGTTTCTTCCCCTTCTCTTCATCCTTCAGTCCTCTGGGTCCAGGTCAGAACTTCTTTCAATTACTTCTTCTTTGTCTTTTTATTTCTCTTTTAATTTTGCCGCCTGTACCACAGGAGAAAAATCTGTTGTCTAGAATCCAAGCTGGCTCTTGATGTGCTAAAAATCTTATATCAAATCCTACAGAGTGTCAGAAAATGAAGACTAAATCTTTCTCTTTCCATTCCTGCTATAACATTCTGAATGTTACTCCTAACTATAAATGTGTGATATGAAAAATGCAAAAAAAAGAGGGACATATGAATATTTTGTTAAAATATTACACACACCCCAATAATTATATGTCCTTTTCTGATGACTAGATAGTATAATTAGAGGAAGTCCCTAGGAAGGGGAAGGCAAAAACCATTTTTTATATCTCCAAAGTCATCTTCTAAATATAAAAAGTATTTTCAAGCTGTAGAAATACAACAATCATGTTATACTAAGTAATCTTAAATTATGTTCCTGCTTCTACCTGTTTAATGAATTCATATAAGAATTTAAATATGCCTACCTTAAGTATAAATATTTTTCTTCTCTTATTAATATATAGTCTTATTAATCTATAGGTATAAACAACCAAATAAATATTTCCTAATTTTTCTAAAAAATCAAAGTTAAATAAATTAAAAATATATTTTTGTAGTATTTATTGTCTACTCCTAGAATGTAAGGATAAGAATTATGCTGTTGATTGACTAGTAATAAATAACCAAGTGCACTTGGCTCTTTGGTGAACATAGTAGTATGTGTTTATAAAAAGACAGGTATATAAAGCTATTTTTATTTTTTTTTTACAATTTTGACTCTCTATTCTTATGGCTTCCTTCCTTATTAGCCTGGTTCTTCTAGTCTTTGTTCCCACACTAGGTATCTTTCACAATCTTTCTCCTGGGAGTTTTTTCTCTCAGTTGTATAGAGACCCAATAAAGTTGTGAAAATGAGAGAAAACTGGAACGCGCTCTAGCAATCCTCAAGGATTATACTGAGTAATTCAAGCAAAGACCTCTAAAATTGCCTGCTATGACACTACATATAATGAAGTCCCAGAAGCAAATAGAATAGTTATATATGAGAATGGCCCTACCTCTCCTTTTACATGTAAGTTACACGAGTTCTTGGGTGGCACAGAACACCTTCCGTTTGTGTGCGCTAAACTACAGGGCAGAGATGAGAGCATTTGTTCGACAGTAGTTTTCTAAGGTGGCCCCTCAAAGTGCTACTGAGGTACCCACTGCCCCTGAACCTTCAAGGCAGAAAACTGATGGTTTCTGAAACTCCTAGTCCTAACCAGCTCTGGGAAGGTACTTGAAACAAAAAAGTAGCCTTAGAAGAGGGAAAATATGCAAGGCATCAGTAAGGAAGGCGTGAGAGTTGAAATGGGATAAATACATAGTTTCTAATATGACTCATTCCCACAGTACTTGGCTGTGTCCTATAGCACAGGTTCTACAATTCTGTGCACAGTCCATTTGGTCAAAACCTGACACTGAACCAGTAGCAAGTATCTAGGTTCTGCCTCTTTCCCTTAAGTCATCTCTTCCACGTGTGCATTTCAAAAGCTACGCGTTAAAATTCACCCAACACCTCACAAGGAAAAGATCAAAAGAGCTAACCAGTTTACCTGGTCAAGCAGTCCCTGCTTTGTGTCTCTGGTTTAGAGATTTGTTCCCAGGAACTGTGCCGAAGTGAAGTAGACAGTGGTAGACCAGGCACACCTGACATTACATCCCTATTCATCAACTGACTAGATAAGGACCGCAAGCTTCAGTTTTCTCTCCTAGAAGGTGGAAAATAAGTTATCTACTTTAAAGCACCATTGTGAGTATGAAAACAGATAAAGTGCTTAGCTCATCATGATCATGGCCCTCAGTGAGAGAGGATATCATTTTAATTTATTTTCTCTCATATGATTAAAAAATAAGCCACTAAATTTATTCTGTAGTTTTAAAAATAATTAATTAAATTATCTCACTCTTGATCTTTGAAGGCACTCAGCACAAAAACAAGAAATACGTGTTCAAACTACGTGAGCAATGAAAATTAAAATAACAATTGGTTTTATTGTACATAGGACAATTTCTGTTCTATATTTCAAGAGGACCCCCCCCCCATTAAAATCAAAATTAGGGCCGTATCTATTTAGTGATGCTCCGTGGATATTTAGATTATATGATTTTGCAGCCAGAGGGCTTTTGAACTGAATTCCCAGCCATACTCTTACACAGGAAATCCCAGTGGAAAACGCAACTGTGAACTTTGCTCAGTGCAACTTAAGAGTTAAAATGAGAGCTGCGTGGGAGGCAGTGCAGCTCGGAACATTCACATACAATACAGGATGCGTCTTTAATGCAAGGAAAGGGCTCATTGGGAGCATAAGGCATGAAATCTTGAAATACCAAAACTGATGTTGGGAGCAAAGCTTCCCAGTGAAAGTGGAGCTGATTTACTTTTGCAGCAAGAGACCAAGGGTAAGAGTACGTTCCAGTTTGCCCTTGTCTCAGAAAGTGGGTTGATTGCTAGTACAACACTGCGAGCTCTTAAATTCATTACCAGTTAGATTTCAGATTACTCCAGGAAGACTCTCTGACAGATTGTTACAACTGGATCAATCACTGTTTCATTAAACCAATATTAATTAAACGTGTTCACCTTTTAGTAGGACTTTTAGATCCTGATTAGCTGTGACAGATCATTATTTTCAGCAGAACATGGTCAAGATCCAGCAATGAGCACTGAGATGTAATCAGGCACCAGTGTATGCTGAAATTAATAATTATATTAAATTGGCTGTAATGAATAATTTATGGTGTAAATTCTTATGCAATTTGCTATGGTAACACATAAGAAAATGTCTGCTGTATTTTAACAAAGCATAAGTTTCCAGGAGTAAAATAGTGGGTGAAATAATAGAAGTGCAATAAGGTAAAAACACAAAATGCCATTGTCATTGTCATCATTAATTAACATTCATTATTCATCCAGAGGTGCAAAGACCTCATATGAAGCACTTGCAGGTTGCAAAGAATTAACTCCTTGCCCTTCAAATGTTAACTGAGACAAAACAGGCAGGCAAGGGCTGTTCTTTATTGCAGAGTACAGCAGAGTGTGTCTACTTTGGTTTGTTGGTTGTTTTCCAGGAAAGTAAAAGCACACTCAAACTTTTATTTACTCTATTCTACTTTAACGGGAAAGAAAACTAAAGAGGTGCTGTAAAGGATGAAAGTGTTGCTAAGCAGATTGTTGCCAAGTATGGCTATGCTGAAGAAACTACACATTGCACATAGAAGTGCTCAGTTATAATCACAATATCCAGCAGGTATTGAGCATTTCACTTTATATAGAACCTTATAAACATGCTTTTTAAATTCTAAAATCAAGCATATGGAAGTAGTAAATGGGGAAACCTGAACTCTAAGCAGTGAGGCATGTTAATGCAGCTTAAATATTAGTAGAACCTTGATTCCAGAGCACTATAAAGTTTTTACAACATTTACAGAATTTTACATCACTTTAGTATTTTAAAAAATATATATGTGAGTTTAATTAAAATGGCTGTTTCTCAACTGTTACTATATTGGTATATATTTGTGGATTTTAAAAATAAGATTATTGGGCCCTGGCCTGTTGGCTCAGCTGTAGAGCGTCGGCCTGGTGTGTGGAAGTCCCAGGTTCAATTCCTGGCCAGAGCACACAGGAGAAGTGGCCATCTGCTTCTCCATCCCCTTTACTTTCTCTCAATCTGTCACTTCCCCTCCAGCAGCCAAGGCTCCATTGGAGCAAAGTTGGCCCAGGCGCTGAGGATGGCTCCATGGCCTCTGCCTCAGGCACTAGAATGGCTCTGGTTGCAACAGAGCAACGCCCCAGATGGACTGAGCATCGCCCCCTGTTGGGCATGCCGGGTGGATCCCAGGAAATGTTATCTTCCTGGCTTTCTTCATACAAATCATACATTTTTCTACTGGGTGACTAATGACCTCAGTTTGACACTGTATTTATTTGACAGACAGATTATATCTAATTAAGAGCAATTACCTTTGGGAGCTGTTATCATTCACTTTTACCTTAGTGTGCATGGGGAGGTGAAGGCAATATTTGCTGAAGTGAAGGTCTAGAGCACAAAGAGAAAGAAAAAAGAAATTTAGGGGAAGGGGGCATCCTGGGATGAAAGATATGATGCATGCCTCAAACAGTACAGTTCCCTGTCTGCCTTTGCACTTGCCCCAGTCTTTACCTGGGGATCCATCTGGGTGACCACTGAGTGGGCAAACCCTAGGTACCCTTTGTTGCCCAGTAGTTGCCTGGAGACCCTAACCTTCCTGCCAGCTGACCATCGCAGCATCTGAGTTGCAATGCAATGGTCCAGCCAACTGGTTATTGCTGTCCAATCAATGCCACGCTCTCCTAGTTTTATTACTGCTCTGTAGTAAGACAGAAAAACAAGAGAGTAAGAGGGGAGAAACTCTTGTTCTTGAAATTTCCTCTTAAAAGGTAGAGTTAGCTTGTGTTTGCATTTAGGGTCTCTATTAACAAATTTTCCTCTTTCCTCTCTCAAATTCTCTGCACATAATGATTGTTTAATAAGGCTTACTGATGATAATGTTGACAGCAGTGATAATGATGATGCAATTCCCTAAAATACTATTGTCCTAAGAAGATGAAAGTAGCAGGGCTAATCTCACGTGAATAATAGAATCCTAAAAAGCACGCTATTCCTTATTGCTTACTCAACTATATAGGTATGTATCCTCTTTCAAAATAAAGTGTTTTCTCAAGCAGTTATAGGAAAATCCAGGGAAACAAACAATAGGAAATGAAACTGTTTTTTCCCTTTTCAAACATGTTTGACTTAGCAGCACTATGACTCTCAAAGATTAGTATTACCAATAAATCACTGTACTCACAGATGCAGAATAAGACAGACACTGGGCTGCCAAGGCACATATTATGACAATAGATGCCTTAGCAACAGTTTCAACCGTTCTGCAACAGATTGTGCCCTAAAGCAGTAAATACCCTGCACACAGGAGTTTACTTAGCATTTGCTTTTTCTAAGAAAATAAGTAGCTAGACAGACAGACAGATAAACACACAGAGCTTCATCATTATCATCATTTTATATTGCTTTTAGGCTTGTGAAAACAGAGTTTGAAAAGATTAGGTAACAGGAAGCTCTTAAGATTGATTCATATCCAAAAGCTGACATGTGTTGTTGTTTTTGTTTTTCTCTCTCATCTAGGGAGACGACACTGAACAATAGGCTTTCTTGCCAAAGCTCAAGGAGGGGTTGGGAGTACCAGCATCAGCACTTGCTCCGTCTGCAGAGACCTGAGAACCAGGAGTGGTGTTTTTCCCCCTTTCTCTCTTCTTGAAACTAATCTTCCATCTGTCTCACGTTCTGACATTAGGTGAAATTTCATTCACCAAACATGCTTCTAGCATTTCTACCCAGAAGAGAAATGTAAGTGACTTGAAACACTACACAGCTCCAGGTAGAGCCACTTTAAACTGAAATAAAAAGCCCACAAAACAATCAAGTTGCATTAGTAGGTGGGGGGAATCATTCATTTATAACATCCTAAGAATATGTGTTTGCTACATGGTTTTTGCTACTACATCTCTAAATACAGAGAGTGAGAAGAAAGCCCACTCTGCCTCCTCCTCCCAAGTCCTCCAGGGATGATTCGTCTAAGCGAGGGAAGATTGCTCCAAAAGCTTTTCCTTGGCACCCTAAGAACTCCCCTGCAGGTCTCACTGACACCCAAAGACATCATGAATAGTATACTTCTGCCAAACTAGCTTGAAAGAAAGTTCTGAGGTTCAGGAGTTTGGTGTTGCTCCTGTCTCCTTAACTATCCCCTGCATACCCCAATATAAAAGAGTTAATATGTTTGCATATCACTCATGCCCTGTCACTCCTATGGTTATGAAACAAGTGAAAAATCTATGTGCCTAAGCTTTTCAATGGGAGTGATAATGGTAGCTACCGTTATAAAGTTTGTTGTGAGAATTAAATGCTACAAGACAGAGAGAGAGAGAGAGAGAAAGAGAGAGAGAGAGAGAGAGAGAGAGAGAGAGCTCATCCTTTCTCAGGATATATTCCTTCTGAAATACCAAGAAATCTCAGCACGGGAACCAAGAATCGTGCTCCCTTTCACTGCTTCTCCTGCTCTTGCCTTTGCTTCTTTGATGGAACACTTTACACACCATCATTACAGTAATTTCTGAAATGTGAATGTGAACTTATGTAAAAAAGAAAAAAAGAGTCAGCCCTTACCAGCTGTGTTCCAGATCTTAGACCCATTTCTGACCAAGGTCCAACAAAGGATCCACATAAACAGGCTGACACTTCAAGATCCTGACCCAAGCATTTGGTGTTCAAGCCTTTCTTTTTTGGTGTAGGTCCCTTAGACCTCAACAAGTGATATGTGGTTAGCCTAGAGAAAAGCCCATGCACCCTAGCCATTGATCTATGTGTCACTCTTTCCCATCCTTAATATCTGCCATTATCTGGGCAAACTAAAGAGGTGTGCAGAGGGACTAGCTGTTTGCTATGTCATCGGGGGATCAAGTTCCACATAGAAATTAGTCTCTGGGGTGGAGACAGTTTGATAAAAGGGCCTCAGTTTTCAGAACTAAGACCCATGGAATCAACAGGAATAGAATTCACTGAGAAAGGCAGTGGGAGAATGGGCTCTTGGAGAAAATGTTAACCTACCTTTGCCTTCAGGAAAGAGGACATATCTGTCTCAAGTAAAGTAGAGGATGACACAGAGCCTGTGCAGTTATTAAAAACAAGACATAACAAGAATGTGAAAAGGAAACAAGAAAAGTGGTTGAGTGTAGATCAAAAAGAGGTAGAATATGTCACAGATTATAGAATTTCAGTGGGTTTCAGAGACAGGATAATCTACTGTAAACTACTCAAAAGATGTTGTGGTCTTTGGGGTGCCCTAGGAACAGTTATCATTTTAGTTCAATCTAGTTCTAGCTCAGGTGGTTTCAAGCATCCTTGGTCAATCCCCAGAGGACCATAGACCCTGATTGTACTCCTTGAACTCTAGGATTTGTTACTTCTAATTCATTTTGACACACTAATGGGTATATGTCTGCTTAGTGGTCATTTGCTACTCACATAGGGTATTCAAGACCTTTCAAGAATAAGAAAAGCTAAAATGCATCTCTTTGCAACTGCTTGATACTATCCCAACTTTAGTTTATTAAAACAGGAAAACCAGCAACCTTGAAGAAGAACTTGCAAAATGTTCACCGTAAAAATAAATGCCTTTAGTTGCAGTGAATTTTAATAATTGAGACTGTCATTATGTTTGACCCATAAAGAGTAACCTTGATGGTTATTTGTTATGTACTCAGTTTTGTCTGCCTTAGCTTAAGCTTAAATATTAATGAAAAAAAAGAAAACCTACAAAACCCCTCAAGCTGCTCTGTAGGAGTCCAATGCCTTTAGGTGGTGGTGATGAATATAATCATCATTTCTGTGCTAATTTTTAAAGACAGCAAAAACATTGAAGCAAATAATTTAAAGAATGCTAAATAGAATATTTGACAATTTGCATATGCAAAACATATAGCTTAGATTCTGGGCTAGGATAAACACATTTAAGAATGTGGGAGATGATAATCTATAAAATATAGGAAAGGATTTCTTAGTAGTGCTGGGGGGAAAAGTCTTCTGCTAATGATGGTTGACTAGAAAGCTGTTGAGAGCCCTTCTTATTCAAGTTACTCTAAGCTGGTTTGCCTTAGTGGCAGTATAACATAGTGGTTAAGAGTAAAGTCTTCATAGACTGTACATAATTGCAAAATGATATGATTAGTGCAATAATAGGGCTCTGTAGAAGGCATAGTGATGATATGAAGTGAGATGTAACAACTTACCCATCTAATGGGATCAGGTAAGGCTTTAGCAGAAAAGTAGAATCTTTGAAATACCCAAGAAATTACCAGACTGATCAAGAAGCAACATGTGCAGAGACCTAAGATAAAAAACATCATGGTGCATTGGTATGCCTGGATTGTAGCATACATTGGAGCATTTGAGGGACAGGAGGCCAAAAGGAGATTGGAAGATCATTTAAACTCACTGTGGACCAAAGATTCTGCTCAAATTATTGAGCAGCAGATGATTTTAGAAATGAATATTAAAGAGAGTACAAAGGAGTCAATACTTCTTGAATTAGATATATTTGAGGATTTAAAATAAAGATAAGAAACCTATCAAAAGTGAATGTCTACTTTAAAAATGGGACACTGGGGAAGTAAATCCACTAATCTTGTTTTGTTACAATTTTCTGATGCCATATTTGATGCTTCCTTTCTGCTGACGCTGGGCTCCTTCTAAGTTTGGTCAGTAGAAAAATTTCTTTTAGTCTATGGTACACACTGATCATTCTTTCACTGGAGTGTTCTTTCAAAGACTCCAAAATATTGTCCTTTCCTTTTCCTAGGTAATAAAATTAGCATGTGATTTCGACTTCTCTATTGAGATGTAAGGTCCTTGAAAGCAGTGACTATGACATATATAAATATATTTCCTGTATATACCTTGTTTATTATTCATCTCTAGTTCAAACAAAAGACATGGAGTATCCATAAATCTATTTTGGAGGAAGGGAGGCAAGAACAAATAAGAAAAAAATGCCAAATGCCTAGTTAATTGCTTAATTCTGTATAACATTTAAAAGTATCTTTTTAAAAAACCCTAAGTGATTAATAAAATTTTATTTGCATTTTCTGTCATGTAAATATATTCTTAAAGTATTCTTACATGAAGAAATTGTTCTTGCCTTTGCCATGCTACCTAACAATCTCAAGTGCCTAGTAGAGAGTTTTATATTTGCTGAAGATGCACTGGAAACACTTGAAATATCTTACTGACAAAAACAAAAGAATTGTTGTCTTTAAACAATCCAATCAAAAAATGGGCAAAAGAAATGAATAGAAATTTCTCCAAAGAGGATATACAGATGGCCAATAGGCATATGAAAAAATGCTCAACATCACTAATCATTAGAGAAATGCAAATTAAAACCACCATGAGATATCACCTCACACCAGTTAGAATGGTGCTCATTTGCAAAACAACACAGAACAAGTGCTGACAAGGATGTGGAGAAAAGGGAACCCTCCTGCACTGCTGGTGGGAATGCAGACTGGTGCAGCCACTTTGGGAAACAATTTGGAGATTCCTCAAAAAATTAAAAATTGAACTGCCTTTTGACCCAGCTATCCCACTTATAGGAATATACCCTAAGAACACCATAGCACTGTTCGAAAAGAAGAAATGTGCCCCCATGTTCGTGGCAGCATTGTTCACAATAGCGAAGATCTGGAAACAGCCCAAGTGTCCGTCAGAAGACGAATGGATTAAAAAGCTTTGGTACATATATACTATGGAATACTACTCAGCCATAAGAAATGATGACATCGGATCATTTACAACAAAATGAATGGACCTTGATAACATTATTATATGGAGTGAAATAGGTAAAACAGAAAATAACTGAGAACAGCATGATTTCATACGTAGGTGGGTCACATAAAAGCGAAACTATGAGACATGGACAAGAGTGTGGTGGTTATGAGTGGGGGAAGGGAGGAGAGGGAGGGAGAGGGGGGAGGGGAGGGGCACAAAGAAAACCAGATAGAAGGTGACAGAGGACAATTTGACTTTGGGTGATGGGTATGCAACATAATTGAATGGTAAGATAACCTGGAGATGTTTTCTTTGAACCTATGTACCCTGATTTATTAATGCCACCCCATTAAAATTAATAAAAATTAAAAAATAAAATAAAATAAGAATTTTTGTCTTTAAATTATATAAATCATTGCCTCTTTTATCTCTCTTGATGTATATAATGTAAATTTGGACCCCAATCTCTTTCATATAGGACCAAATTATGCATTCAATCCATACTCTCAGTACTCAACTTTCTTTTATTAACTCTGATTGGCCATATGGCCAGCTCTTTGTCCCTGTGCTTCTTCTCTTCAAAAAGACTAGATCTAAAGTCAAACTACTTAATTAAATTTTTTTTTTATTTATAATTCTCTTGTCACCAAAAGAATTTAGGGCAATTAAATAATTTATTAAAATTTTCAAATAATTTCATGATTATATTATATTTGGGCACTCAAATTTGGGTGATGTTTTACACATTGACCAAGAAAAGAAATATAAAAATATCTTATTAAAACAGTGATAATAATGGACTATAGCTTTAGTGGATCTTTGTAAAGATGAGGGGAAATATCTCACAACTAGACTAAGCTGATATTTCATGCAGAAAAAAAATAAAATTTGAAGGTAATTGTATTTCATTATGACTGATAATGTTTAATTAACCCCAGACACAAACCTGCCTTTCTGTGAAGACCTCTCATTTCAATGGAATTCTACCCAGGGCTTCACAACTGCTTCTCTGGTGGATCTGGTTTAAGTCACTCAGTTTCTCCACATGCTAACTTTGGTATTCCAAAAGAAAAGCTGATAATAACTCCACCTTAGTCCCCTCAGAGGCTGTGTTAGAGTATGAATTACATGGTTGCGTTAAATAGTTTCTTGCTTCTACAGAAAATTCCCTGCAAAGAAGAAGACTTGAAATGTGTGTGTGTGTGTGTGTGTGTGTGTGTGTGTGTGTGTGTGTATTTTTTTACTGGGACAGAGACAGAGTAAGAGAGAGGGATAGACAGACAGGAACGGAGAGAGGTGAGAAGCATCAATCATTAGGTTTTCATTGCCGGTACAACACCTTAGTTGTTCATTGATTGCTTTCTCACATGTGCCTTGACCGCCGGCCTTCAGCAGACCGAGCAACCCCTTGCTGGAGCCAGCGACCTTGGGTCCAAGCTGGTGAGCTTTTGCTCAAGGCAGATGGGCCCTCACTCAAGCTGGCAAGCTCGGAGTCTTGAACCTGGGTCTTCCGCATCCCAGTCCGACACTCTATCCACTGCGCCACCGCCTGGTCAGGCGAAATGTTGAATATAAATACCATATAAAACATCTGCTGTAGTATTTGAAACCACCCTATCATTAATAAAAAGTTTTTTAAAAAAGCAATACCATCTACATAATGGGTCAATAGCATCTGAGAAACAGACAAAAATAATGGGGGTGGTAGGGGGAGAGAATGCTTTTTAATTCAATTATGTTGAGAAGTTGACTCATTTCTTCCTGTCTGTCACAGGACAAAAATGTGAAAGGCTGAAAATTACATGCAAAACTGAGAAGAATTGGATCTGAGATGTCTGATTTTGATTTGGCTAGCCCATGCTGCTGTACAAAAATAGCCCTGGGCATTAATCTGTCAGGTCCATTATTATGCCTATTTCTGAGATTTATACATTGGTTTATGGTAGCAATAGACATTTATTGAGTGCTGATCACCTGCCAAGCTCAGCGCTGCATACCTGAGCAGCGATGGTCCCAACACAGTGGGTTTTCAATCTAATAAGACAGGCAAGGCAATTAAGACAGACTCAGAGGAAGAAAATGACTAATGCCTGTAGAGGAGATGGAACAGCTTTCCTTTCGTTTGCTACACCTTGTGGAGCCCACCGTGGTGTCTTTGTTCAAGGAAGCTAAAGAAGTATTTTACAGACCAAGAGGGTGTAAAGATGGATGTCAGCAGCATGCTCAGATCATCCGTTCACTTAGGATTTTTTGACATTGATGCGAGTAGTAGATTTTCAGATGTTTTACTGGTTCAATTCAGTTCCTCATGTGAGTTATTTTCTTATCCTCTTTGTTTCCTCAAATCTCATTTTATCCCCCTGCATATAAAGCATCATTACCATCATTCTCCACCATGATTATTTAATATCTTTCTTTAAAATGTCTTACTCGTCCCCTTTCCTTATTCTGGGTCATGTAGCATCCTTTTATTTTCTTTTTCTCATCAACAGTATTTAGCAAAATTCTCCATTCACTTGATAATGAACTCGGTGAATTGAACAGGTATGGTCTCTGTCCCAACTGCCACAAAATTTAAGAAAAAAGAATACTGAACCATTTATAGAATGTTTTTATAGCCTTAACAATTATTATTGAACAAATGTGTTCACTAAATATTATATGCTGCTAAAAGTCTAAGTGCACTCAAAGGTGCTGTAAGTGAAGACAGAGGAAGAGATATAAGATGGCTGTGGAACAGGTGAAAGCGGCATATACCTCCTCCTGGTGCCAGACTGGATTTACAGCTAAATTATTAAACAATCAACATGAATGACCAACTGAAGGACAGCAGGTTAGGATTTATAAAAGGACAAATACAGAGACTGGTAAGAAGGGTAGAGACACAGAAAAGACTGATCCCTGAATCCAGGTGTGGTAGCTAAGAAGCCAAAGAGATATCTTGGCTGCAAAAGTCCCCTTTAAAAAAGATGGGGTCTCAAACCCATGCCAGGTCTCCCAGATCAGATCACCAGGGCCAAGAAGAGGAGCATGCATATCATCTGGCAGCAAAAAGCAGCAGGGACTCTATGTCTGCTGGAAAGAAGAGGGAGTCTGCTAGAATCCCAGGTGTTCTCCTAAAAGGCCAACACACAGGAGCTCACTCTTGGGCACTCACCCAGTGCTCTGATAGAGGGAAGGTAACTCAGGATTATGGAAGCCATACAGAGAAAATCTTGGAGGTATGATTATGATGATAGATCTGGAGTGTCTGCTACTGAGGTCCTGGTCCTGAGTCAACATCTCATACTGCCATCAGTCACCATCTTCCAGGGTTGGGCAAGTCTATTCTTATAACACCAGTTGGAGAGAGTACAGTAACCCAGTCCTCCAAATATTGACAACAAGCAATACAGAACCTGCGAAGCTTGAGTCTGACAGAAAGTAATGTTAGCCGCAGCCAACAGGCACCTGAGATACCCTCTTTTCTGAAGATACTATGAGTTGACTGACTCTCAGAAATGCATTGAATTGTTGGCTTTGGAATGGGGACTAATCTTTCCCCCACCTGTGGGTGGCCGGGTGTCACCCCCAATGGAAGACTCTCTTGTCAGGGTCTCTGCCACCAGGGCTGAGGAACTGGTCGGAGGTGAGCAGCTCACTCCCCTCCCATGTGCCTGCACCACCCTCAGGGGAGGGTTACCTGGATTTGCATTCTCAAATTCTGCGGGCCTCCCTCAAAGCCTCCCATTAGGTTTTCTGGTTGTGCTGCTGAGGAGTTTAGGGGAGACATGCAGCCTGCTTGGCACCCAAGGGTCTATTCAGCACCCAAGAGCCTGCACCACCTCCCATGAACAACTAACTGCTTAGCTTTTCATTCCCAAATTTCACTGCCCCCATTCTGCAGGGCTCAATGCTATGGAAAGAAGTGGGCACAGCTCAGAACTTCGACCTTCCATGAGTGGCTGAGGAACTAAACGGAGTTGGGCAGCTTACTCTGCACCCATGGGGGAACCTGTACCATCTGCAGCAGAGCTGCCTTGATTTGCATTCCCAAATCTTGATGTCCTCATTCTGCTGGGCTAAGTGCAGCAGGGGTAATGGGTGCAACTCAGAACTTGGACCTTCAGTGAGCGGCTGAGAAACTAAGGAGAGATGAGACATGCAGCTTGCTCCCTACCTGAGGGCTTCCCACCACACACACATTGGAGGTGCTGCCTTGATCTCTTAGAGCTGGGACATTCAAAGTGCATACCCTCAGTGACTCCAGTGCAGGGATTGAACAGAAGTGGCTACACAGTTGATCTTGCCCCTCTCCCCAGGCCCAGACAGTGCTACTCTTAACAGAAAACTTTCTTGATTTGTTTTCCCAAGCCTCAGTTGCCCCTGTGTTGAGCTTGCTCCTGTAGAAAAAACAGCTCATTGTACCCAAATGGAACCTGCAGTGTACTCCTCCTGGCAGAGCCAGAGGTGGAAAATCTGGCCAACACTGGAATAGGAGCCACATTTTCTTCACTGAGTACCTAACCATGCTTCCCCCAAGTAAGAGATGCACTTGCCCTTTTGTCTCAACCTGGCCACACACCCTGTCAAGCTCAAGCCCTGTGTAAGAGCCAGAGGGGTTGTGCCAGCTTGGATCCACTCTACAGCCTTTCTTCATAAGCCTCTAAAGGAATTCCAGGCAATCCCAAGGGTGGGGGGGAAGAAATGACAAATGGATGCTGACCACAGGGAGCCTCAGACACCTACTAATCTGCTCCCAGCTCAAAACTTTAAGAAGTCATCTTGAAACACAGCCTGGGTCATCTCACATTCACCCAGGTCCAGTAGATGCAGCCACAAAAAGTGAATAGCTTAGTAGTATTCAATAGTATATATGTACCAGCCATAAGCAATGATGACATCGGATCATTTACAACAAAATGGATGGACCTTGATAACATTATACAAAGTGAAATAAGTAAAACAGAAAAAAAACTGAGAACAGCATGATTTCATACATAGGTGGAACATAAAAGCGAGACTATGAGACATGGACAAGAGAGTGGTGGTTACGGGGTGGGGGGAGGGAGGAGAGGGAGGGAGAGGGAGGAGAGGAGGGGCACAGAGAAAACCAGATAGAAGGTGATAGAGGACAATTTGACTTTGGGTGATGCAACATAATTGAATGATATGATAACCTGGAGATGTTTTCTTTGAACATGTGTACCCTGATTTATTAATGTCACCCCATTAAAACTAATTTTAAAAAAACTCAAAAAAAAGTGAATAGCATAATAACTCCAGATGGGTAGCCCAAGTCCTAAACACACAACATCTGATCAACTTGCCTTGCCTTAGGAGACCCAAAACCAACGCAACGAGCTGTGAGATTCAAACCATACCAGAGCCTGACCCAATTAAACACACAAAATGCACAGCCAAAGGGAGCCTCCAGCAGATACCAGACAATGCTGGGAACAACTCCGCTTTGGGGAACAGCCCCTGAATAGCAACTCATACATGGTGAATGAGGTCTCTCCTTTAGTCAGTCAGTCTGAGGGTTAACTCTACCCACAAATGAGCCAAAAGTATTCAAGACTCAGTACAACAGGATAAGTCACATGACCCACACAAGAATCACTTCTGAGCACCCAGCTCAGGTGACCTAGAAGAATGCCTCACTGAGACCCACAAGTCACCTACATCACAAAGCCCTCATAATAAGCTTGGGAGTGATAGCAGATCTACCTAATACACAGATAAACCCAAAGAGGCAAACAGAAGTGGAGAGGGAAAGAAATATGCCAGAACAAGAGAAACCCCCAGAAAAAGAGTTAAAAGAAATGTAAGCAATGAAAATACTAGACGCAGAGTTTAAAACAATGATTATGAGGATGCTCAAGGACCATAAGGGAAGAATGGATGATTTTAGTGAGAACTTAAACAAAGAGATAGTAAGCATTAAAAAGGACATGGAATTCATAAAAAGGAACCAGTCCAAAGTGAAGAATACACTAAAAGCAGGTTAGATGAAACAGAGAATTGAATCAACAAATATAGAAGGCAAGACAACAGTAACACCCAAACAGAACATCAAAAATGAAAAGCATTAAGAAAGCTGAGGAAAGTCTAAGGGACCTTTGGGATCACATCAAGCTTAGTAACATCTACATTGCAGGGGTACCAGAAGGGAGAGAATAAGGGATAGAGAAACTGTTTGAAGAAATGATGACTGAAAACTTTCCTCACTTGGTGAAGGAAAAAGTCACACAAGTTCAGGAAGCACAGAGTGCCAATCAAGATGAACTCAAAGGGGCCCTCATCACAACACATCATAATTAAAATGGCAAAGCTTAAAAACAAGAAAGAATCTTAAAAGCAACAAGGCATAGACAGTTGGTTATCTACAAAGGGAGCTTCCATAAAGCTGTCAATTGATTTCTCACAAGGCTATCATTTAAAATTAAAGGTTTAAATAAAGAGCTTCCCAGACCAAGAAATAAATAAACAAACAAATAAATAAATACACAAATAACAAAATAAACCTAACGGAGTTCATTTCGGTAGTTTTACTACCAAAAGCATTTATTACTAAATGCATTTTGGTAGTTTTACTTTTAAAGAGGTTATATTCACAGGCCTATAAAAGAAAGGCACTTACATCTTAAGACATCTGAATTAGCAGGCAGTGCAGGAAAACACTAACTGTAGGGAGAGCAACTGCCCAAGTCATAAAGTTAGAGACTAATGATTGAGTTTCCACAAATAACTGGACACTCACATTCTCTGCAATATCCCAAATATAAAGTACTGTATTGGGAATTAATGCAAAAGTCTAAAGAGAGTTCCTGCCCTCAAAGGGGTTTGTAGTCAAGTTGGGAAAAACAAAAAACTAAACACTTGTAAAAATAATCTGAAATATGATAAATAAGAAGTCAATGAGATCAATGTGCAAGCATAATAACAGTATAGGGGAGATTGTGGTTTTGGTGGTCGGCAAAGAAATCCAAAGTTTGATTGGTCTTTTCTGTTTTAACTTATTTTTTACCTCTGATGTACAGATTAGGATTGGTTTTGAAATATACTCATCATTGGTCCATGCAGTTTGTCTCAAGTGAATGAATCAGGAAATTAATATTTGATGGAAAAAAAATCAAAGCTCTAGTGCAAGCCAAAAAGAAGCTGGGGGGAAGAGGGACCCAGGGCCTACTCAAACATACTTTATTGCTCTCTGCTGAAATTGTGCTCCTGCTGTCTACTATTAGACCACATCACTCCCAAATGTCCGTGGTAAGTATACACAAAGATTCAAGATAAAAAATCACATTTTCAAGGCAGAGAAACAGATACACACATACACAAACACAATAAATTTAGGGGTATCGGGGTAGTTAATTACAGCCCTGTGTGCATACCTGAGCCTAGATCTCTCTTGTGATGCTCTTGTCCCGAATTATATCATCTAGGGCTCTGATTTTATTCTTCCTCAGCTAGGAGTTGTCTTCCTTCAATTAACTACACAAACAGATGATAGTGTGGTTTTTAATTTGTAAATGTTCACTTAAGAAGAAAGCATTCTGTTGTGAGAGGTAAGCAACTCAAGGGCTAATGTGAGATGCACATTTTACTGATACTAGTTCAAGGCTGTCCTAGCCTCCAGAGGCCTTTCCCACGTGGTGATAATTAACTTTTAATGTAAGCCTGGAGGGCAAAACACTTAAGAGTTATCCAGTTTTCTCCAATAGAATGAGCAGGTAAATGCTAACATATGTTTATCAATAGCTGACGTATTTGGTTATTATTATAAGAAGAAAAGCCTTGCTTTTCCAATATTTTTTTTAAATTTTTTTCAAAACAGCATCATAGAGAATTGGGTGTTTAATCTTTAGAAATGTGTAGTGAGGTCATAAACTCTTAGAGATTAGATGGAGAAGAGCAAATTATAGGCACGCCTGTTTCCACTTCTATTTCTATGTTTATTTTTGCCTGGCATTGTTAATTCATCACAGAAATCTCTTTTTCCTAACTTTGAACTCACTTATAGAAGACTTCTTAATATTGCATTTGGAGGAGAAACTGGTTCTCTATGCAAAATATTTGGTATATCTGCATTAGAGCTAAAAGTCACTGAGTACAAGGACCTGGCCTCCTTTCTTCATTTATTGGTTTATCCACAAACCACACTCATTTCATTGAAGGTGCTCAGTAACACCTGATAAGCAAATGAGATACAAGAGATCTAAAGAAGTATTTGCATAACCTACTGATAAGTAGATAGGCGAATAGAGAGATAAATGATAAATAGATAGATAGATAGATCCCGTATTTCCCCATGTATAAGGCACACCTTTTTTTGAAAAATTTGAGGTCTAAAAACTAGGTTCATCTTATACAATGATTGTAAAAATGTGGCATTTCAAATGCCATAGATGGAACTGAGGACGAGGAAATATATGAAGATAGTGATTTGTCATCAGACACAAATGAGGACAAGATAATGAATGGGAGTTTTGACAGTGATAAGGTGTTGTATGAATTTTATGATGAATAAAACTTGGTTCAATAACCTTATGTAATACATTATTTTTTCAAATTTCGGACCTGAAAATTAAGGTGTGTCTTATACGTGAGAGCATCATATACATGGAGAAATATGAATAGATAGATAATAGATAGATAAAGAGATAAGAAAAGAAAAAAGAAAGGTAGATATAGATATAGATATAGATTATGATTCAGGAAACCTCATATATTTGTTAATATTACATACTGACTAAAGTCCTTGAACTTTCCAATATTTATGACCAATCAACCTATTGGCAAATTCTGAATATTTAATATATGGGCCACCTGAGTCATCTAGCCAAGTGCTATTTTACATAAATTGCTAGTATGCATGAAACAACCAATTAAAAATGAGCTTGCTTCCACACGAAAGGCTTAATAGACATTTGAAGGAAAAAAAAAGCAAAAATGAGTGGCTGAATTCCATATTCAATTCAACTTCCCTAATGTACCAAAGCAGTGCTATATGAATGGGAAGGCTAGAAATATAAGTGGATATGCAAGGATACTCCCACTCTGTTAGGACCTTCCAGAGTGGCTACCTGGAACAGTGCTAGTCACACTTAATGTCACTTATAATCAACTCCCTAACACTCTATGTTTACTCTAAGAGGGATATAAATCTACCTTATGCCAGAAGCCAACCACCTTTACTTTGGGCCAAGAACTTTAAGCTCCACTTTCTTTTTTTGTAAGGGCACAGATGTGAGGTTATACCTCTGACCTTGGGAGAAAAGAAACCCTGAGGAATAATCAGCTTTTCAACTGAAATGTTAAAATCCGTATAGGGAAAACTATTATGCATGAGTTTATGCATAATAATTTGATAAACGGTTTTCTAAAATTATTATTTTTTTTTCAATAGAGTTAGATCAGGAACTACCAGCCAAGTAGTAACATATATAATTATACTCATGTGTCTCAATCCCAAATGTTGATCTTTCCACTGTGAGAGTAGTTATGTTGGGAGAAAAGTTATTGATTTGAAGCAACACTTACAAAATATAATAGTATAAACTATACAGAGGTCCCCTTTATGACAGTCTCAACATATGACATTTCCAGTTTGCAACACTACCATAAAAACTTCAAAAAAATTGAGACGTTAGTCTTTGAGCTCACACTGTTAGCGTTGTACTTTATTTTTTACACTAATTTTTTCTCACTTTTTGTTAAAACAGAACAGTGTACAGTATAGTATGTTTATGTGCTTTCCCTTTTTCTGTGGCTATGTTGTGTTTTTATGTTCTAGATTATGATTTTACAACGGTATTAGAATTGGTAAGTGATTTAGGCTAGGGTGTATTTGGACTTACACCAAAACTCAGGTTATGTCACGTCGTAGGAATGGGACTGTGTCATAATGCAAGGGCCCCTTGTATTTAAACTTCTACTATAAATAAATAGAACTAAAACTCATAGAAAAATATAGATTTTCACCCAAAACTTTTTCTTAAAAAGTTAAATAAATAAATAAGCAGATCAATTGAAATCCCACTGGTGTCTATGAGATACAATGAAGAGTAAAGCAGGTTCTTATAATAATTGTGTTCTCAGACACAAATATGGTTTGCATCCCCTTGGGAAAGAAAAACTAGTATAACGTTATCACCAAGAAAGCATTATTAGGTACTCAACAAGATAGTCAAAACACCGAGCCACTCTCTGAATTACCTCGACCAGTATGACAATAAAAGGTGAGAGACATAATAGCTGGATGGTAGCATGAAATAGCCTCTACTGCTGACTGCCTAGCAGAAAAGGAAACAGAACAACAGGACATTTGGGTTTTGTAACTAAATTCATGCATTTTTGTCTTGGAATTTCTGTGCAACCAGATCTACTTAGCTCAGGGAGCCTCCTTCCGTTAATTAGTTACCATCGCTGCCTGAGGAAACAGTGGACAGGGAAGGCAGAGTCTCACTCTCCTACTTGTCTATTTGAGTTTCTTTGGATTGCTGCCATCAAAGAATTCTTTTTCTTAGATTATTTTCTTAATCATTAAGAATGCCCAAGAGACTGGAACCCACCAGAGGAGGAGCAGAACAGAGAAATATTATGTAACTTTTATGAGTTTTCTTACCTTAGATATTCATAACCCAAATCACGATTCCCTTTAAAACAAAATATCAAGTTACATAAACAGGAATCTTTCTGATATTTCCATTCATTTAATTATTTATTCTTTTAAATTTTTTTTATTGAATTTATTGGTGTGACACTTGTTAATAGAACTACAGATTTTAAATGTATAATTCTATGATACATTATATGTACTTTGTCTTGTTCATTCACCATCCAAAGCCATCTCTTTTCATCACCATTTATCTCCCCTTTACCGTCTTCTATCTCCTCCACCCCTCTTTCCTATTGTTATCACCATACTGTACTCTGAGTTTATGAGGTTTTTTATTCGCTTAATCCCTTTCACCTTTCACACCCAGTTCCCCAAACCCTTTCCTTCTGACAGCTGTATGTTTTTTGTATCTATGTGTCTGTTTCTATTTTGTTTGTTTGTTCGTTAGATTCCACATATAAGTGAAATCATATGGTACTTGTTTTTCTCTGGCTGACTTATTTTACTTAGCAAATCAGTCTCCAGTCCAACACTCTATCCACTGCGCCACCGCCTGGTCAGGCAAAGTTGAGTATCCTTTCATATGTCTATTGGCCATCTGTATGTCCTCACTGGAGAAGTGTCTGTTCAGATCCTTTCCCCAAATTTAATTGGATTGTTTGTTTTTTTGGTATTGAGTTATATAAGTATTTTACAAATGTAATAATATATCTGATGGGGAGGGTAATATCCAAAATTTATAATTATTCATTCTTAAATTCATTCTTACAACATGACTGTTTTCAGCATCTAACCTAAGTTCGGCATCCATTAGAGGAGGAGAGCAGGTGTGTTCGTCACAATCACTGCTATGATGCAATAAAACGATGACCATAGCTATGACTTACAAAGTACTTACTATATGCAGTCACTATGCTAATGGTTTCAAGCATTACATAGGCAAGATTATTTCTAGTAACACTTTAGAGGAAGGTATTACCATCTCAATTTTATATATAAAGACACTAAGAAATGAAGAGATTAATTAATCTGCCCAGTGTGACATAACTACTAAATAACAGACCAATAATTGCATCACTGGCTTTTTTTTAATTAAATGCATGAGGGTGACATGGATTAATGGTATTATATAAGTTTTAAGTGTACCATCCTATAATGCAACCTCTATATACGTATTGCATTGTGTACTCACCACCCCAGGTCTCCTTCCATCACCATATATTAACTTCTTGACTTCTTCATCCTCCCCTCAACCCTCTTCCCCTCGGTAACCACCATACTGCTGTCTGTGTCTTTAAGTTTGTTTTGTTTGTTCATTTGTAGCTTACTGTTTTATAGCCTCATATGAGTGAAATCATGTGGGTTTGGTATCATGACCACATATTAAACTGTGACATTTTGCTGTTGTAACTAAGACCTGAGCTCTATAAAGCAACTATCATGGAAGAGTCTTTTATAGTACTACTCATCATTTTTCAAGACGCTTGATATTTAGTTGGAGATATAAGATATAAATTACTAGTAATATATAAGATTATAAGTACTACAAAATCTAATGAGAAATGAAAAAACAAACCTTAACAATAAAATTTATTGTTTCTATGCTGTCCATTATATGCCAGATACATACACATAACACCATTTCTGCAATTTGGAAATCCAAAAAACTCCAAGAATCCTACCTTTTACATAATTAATTTATCAAGGAAGCCTGACATGAAATGATTTACAACTACTGAAATATTCTTTATTTATCTCACTTCTATTCCACTGCAGAAATATGACTATGTTTGATGTCAGGGGTGGTCTTAGATCCTGCTGGAGAGCTTTTAAATATTATACAATATATGCACCATTCTGTTCTACAAGGCAAACTAATCTGAATTCCCAAACACAAATGACTGCCAGTTTTTCAGATTATGAACTTTGGACCTGTTGCACTTCGACTGAGAAAATTACACTTTTCAGTCAGCGTATAGACAGGGAATCTGAGTCGCTATCAATAGAAATAAGTAAAGGAATTATTAAATAATTAGACCTTATACAATCATGGGTTTTATTGGGAAAACAAATTTGAAAGGAGGAGTTAAAGTTTCCAAAAAAGAGACACTGACCAGCCCTCCTAAAGCTCTGCGCATTTTGAGAAAGGGGAGCTCACTGAGCAGCCGTTAGGAAGTGGGCACTTCTGGGTAGCCCTGCCTCCATGGGTCTGAAGGCAAGTGCCTGGTGGTAAGCCTGAGGCTGCAGATAAAAAGTAGAGCAACTTACAGAGTGGAGAAGAGAGACAGGTTAGCCATCAAGAACCTCCTCGTCTGTCCATCTGAGAGCGAAGACTTCTGAAAATAATGACCCATGCTTCCTTTATATTTTGGGGGGCAGGGGAGATTGAGTGAGAGGCAGGGACAGAGAGACAGGAACATCAAGCTGCTCCTATATGTACCCTGACGTGGGATTCAAACTGGCAACCTCTGCACTTTGAGACGACACTCCAACCAACCTAGCTATCTGGCCAGGGATTTGCTTCCCAAATCTTAAGCAGGTTCTTCGCTGGTCAATTGTTCCTGAAATCCTACAAAGAACTGGATTTAGGAAACATAATTCCCAGTTTAACCAAGTTATAGAACAACCAGCACAACTTGGCATGAGATAGAAACTGACAGGATTGGGGTTAGGGTGGTGCAAGAGAGGTGAGTTAAGCAAGAGCAGGGCCACAGATCCTGTCTTTATTTAATTTTTTTTCCATCATGCACTTTATGTATTAATTTTGAAATTTTTTAAATATTGCATTAAAATATGGTTTATCTGAATTCCTGAAATTTTCTATGCTTCCTGAAATTTTATTCTTAGATGGAACCTCACTTATTTCAAACTGGCTGTGACGGTGTGTGATGAGGAAGCAGGTGTTTTTAGTTGCTGCCTATGCATTTTATGGTATGACAATCCTGCTCACACCCAGAATCAAGACATTTAGATAAGGACTCCAGCTTAGGATTCCTACTCTAAGTTCCTGCTTTGTTTTAAAATAATAGCACCTTTAAAATAACCACTTATAAATTGAGCCTGTTAAAAGTCAGTGACGTCCACCCCAAATAAGTAATTGATACTTGCTACCCTCCTGTCTATCATTTGTTTGTTCTTAAGGTGGAATGAAGAACTTCAGGCTCATTGAGACCCCTTAACCCCACCTTTCTAGAATCTGTGAATGATAAATGTTGTGACTTCACTTCCTTTGTGTGAGTACATTGAAACTGAGCCTACAATAAAAATAGCCTCGGGGATTACACTTCCTCAAAGCAGGAGTTTGGAAGCCAAGGGCTCTACCTGCCAACCCTATAAGGGTGGCTTGTGCTCCTCATTCAGCAAATTATAATTTGCATATCCTTAATGTAATACACCAGCTAAAGGACATTTAACACACAATATTGGCTGGCCACGCATAATTCTTTGACAGGTGATGTGACCCCAACCTTTACTTCTGGTATTATATTTATTCATTACCTTTTATCACAGAATATGGGAGTATTAAGAAGTGCCGTATAGGGCCTTGGCCAGTTAGCTCAATCAATTAGAGCAGGGGTCGGGAACATTTTAGGCTGAGAGAGCCATGAATGCCACATTTTAAAATGTAATTCCGTGAGAGCCATACAATATGTTTAACACTAAATACAAGTAAATGTGTGCATTTTATGTAAGACCAATACTTTTAAAGTACAATAAGTCTCTGAATTCTTTTTAATAATGTCGTTATGCTGTTGCTAACCAATGATGAATAAAGTACTTCTTACCATTAATGCGACTTCTGGTGCTGCATGGTTTTGCTGATGGCTTTGTAGTCTGGTTGATATGTGGTGAGGTTAAGCTTTATGCAGGCGTTGAGACTTCCATCCATTAAACGTGATCGTAGGTTGGTCTTAATGTTCTTTAGATGTGAGAAAGACTACTCATATGCATACATAGAGCCAAACATTGTCAGTACAGCAATACTCACATGCTGCAGTGTGTGGTATGTGACGGGAAGTGCGTTCCAAGTTTTGACAATCAGCTGGTACATGGGTTGAAGTTTTTTCATTTCTTCCCACTTGTGTTTACTCATCAACTCAGCTTGCTGTCATGCAAGTCTTTCCAAATCTTCATTCAGTGACTTGAACTTATATACCCACATGTCTGAGGCTTTCAGATCAGCAGCTTGTAGCTCAAAATCTCTGACGGAGACACCGGGGATGTAACTGAGGTCGGTGCTGTCCACTGCACACTCGTGTGGATGGGTGATGAACTTAAAAAGACGAGTGCACTCATGAAATTCTCTAAAGCGCACTTTGAATGACTGCAGGAGATTAGATGTGAAGCCTGCTAGTTTCTGGAGATCAAGATATTGAGCAGGGTCACTCGCTGTGCATGCATCTTTAAACTCTCACAGTTTTTTGAAGTAAATGGCCTGTTTCAATGTCAGCGATGAAGAGTTCCAGCTTGTTTTCAAATGCAAATGCTGCTTGTTGAAGGGATAAGACTGTATTTCCAACGCCTTGCATTTTCACATTAAGCTGGTTCAGACATTTAGTCATGTCCACGAGATAGTAGAACTTCAGGAGCCACTCGGTGTTAGCTAACTCAGAATGCTTGATGTTTTTCATTTCAAGAAAAGTCCGGATTTTCCTCAGACAAGCTGCAAAATGGCTGAGCACCTTCCCTCTTGACAACCAACACACACTGCTGTGCAGAAGCAGACCAGGGTAATTATTCCCAACTTCGACCAGCAGTGCTTTTGATGATCATTTAAAGCTCGGGCAACAATAAAGTTGATGTAAAGCCAGTAGTCGCGGTCAGGATCACAGCCGCCTGGCCCATGCAGGTTCACATTGGATTCGAACAGTCAATAATGAAACAATGGAGCCAAGAACTGGTGTGCCATCAGCTTTAATTCTAGCTTGCACCCAGCGGGCAAGCAAAAACACACGCTGGGCTCCAAAACCCACACATTCAGTGCTCACAAAGCTACTGACTTATCCGAATTTCCTAGAATCAAAGGTTTCTAGCTCACCAGACTTATTCGCCTCTGTTCCCCATCTCCTCCAGCACAAACTCTTAACAAACTGGCTTCTCCCTCAGCACTGTGCCATCTTGACTGCTTCTCCTGGCCTCCATGTGGCCTTCATCTGCTCTCCTCTCTAATACTAACCTCAGGAAGTCAGGAACCAAGAGAGAGCAAGCTACTGGTCTCTCCCACTTTATACTGTAGAATCAAAACCTTTAATCCAATTATACAAACAAGGAAGTCTCTATATAATGGGATTCCTCAGGAGAGTGCACCACCCTGCATCATCCAATCAGTCAAGGGTGTGGAGAAGAACTTACTCTTAAAACCAAGCCTTAGGCCATAACGACCTGGCCTGCTTACATTACAGCCTTTCCCCCACACCCATCCCAAGCATAAGGGCAAATAATATCACCTGGGTGACAGGCTTCCATGTGGGCAGCGCCATCTTTAACAAAGTGAGCATATTATATTTTATCTGCCCAACACCAACTCAGTGAAAGACTTGAATAAATTCTCCCCTCTTGTTGTCTCTTTCATAGGCAAAACAGCAAGACTTTCCTAACATAGTGTGTCACCAACAGCATACCTTGCAATCACGCTGAACTGGGATAAATGGCTTATGTCTGTTGACTCATTCAAAGTGAGAGAAAAGAATGGTGCTGCATTTATGTCCTTCACTTGTGTTGGCTTAATTTGATTTGCCATCATGATGGTACAATCATGAACAGTTTTTTGCCAACAGAGGCATGTCTTTTATTAATTTGATTATCTTGTCTTTATCCAAAAAGTCATCAAAAAGTTCATTGGCAACATCAAGCATGAATGTTTTGGCATACTCCCCATCTGTGAATGGCTTTCCGTTTCTCACAATTGCTAAAGCACCAGCAAAGCTAGCTGAATTACGGTCACCTTGTTGGGTCCAAACACGGAGTTGCTGCTGACTAGCTTGCACTCTATACAGTAACTCTTGACATGCTTTCTTCCTGCTGTCCCCTGCTGGATATTTCAATGCAAATGTAGTATGGCATGTGTCAAAGATCCACTTTATATTTGACCGTTTCATCGATGCAATTTTATCATTGCATATTAGACACATTGCAAAACTTCTCTCTCCACAAAGGCTAATTCTTCTGTCCATTTCTGCTGAAAAGTATGATACTCCTTATCTTTTTTTCTTTTAGACATCTTCTTCATCAAAAGGGTTTCTGCAATTAGCTAGCTGACTACTTGATTAAAAGGAGAGAAGTTTACTTCCTAACCTCACAACGAACCGTGTATGTTATGCATTATCCAATAAAAAGCTATGGTACATATATACTATGGAATACTACTCAGCCATAAGAAATGATGACGTCAGATCATTTATAACAAAATGGATGGTCCCTGATAACATTATACAGAGTGAAATAAGTAAATCAGAAAAAAAGAAAAACTGAGAACAGCATGATTTCATACATAGGTGGGACATAAAAGTGAGACTATGAGACATGGACAAGAGAGTGGTGGTTACGGGGTGGGGGGAGGGAGGGAAGGGTAGGATAGGGAGGAGGGGAGGGACACAGGGAAAACCAGATAGAAGATGACAGAGGACAATTTGACTTTGGGTGATGGGTATGCAACACAATTGAATGATAAGATAACCTGGAGATGTTTTCATTATACATATGTACCCTGATTTATTGGTGTCACCCCATTAAAATTAATAATAATAAAATATAAAAAAAAATTTGTGTTGTTCCGGAGGATGACTGTAATGGCTCCAGCCACCCACAGCCATGAACATGAGTGGTAGGAAATGAAAGGATTGTAATAGATGAGAATTTTTTATATTTTTAACATTATATTTTATTAAAATTTGTCTGCGAGCCAGATGCAGCCATCAAAAGAGCCACATCTGGCTTGTTCCCGACCACTGAGTTAGAGCATCATCCCAAAACACCAAGTTTGTGGGTTTGATTACCAGTCGGAATACATACAGGAAGGGACTAGTGAACACACCACTATGTGGAACAACAAATGAATGTCTCTCTGTCTGTGTGTGTTTCTTTCTCTTTCTCTCTTTTTTCCTCTCTCTCTCCCTAGAAAATTAATTAATAAAAAAGGGCCTAAGGGGAATACTTGCATCTATACATATTCTTATCTGCCCTCATGTGTACTTGTGTAATAGCAAGCTGATTTTCATTGATAGGTCAACCAATTATCCCACTCAGTAGAGTAACCCCTTCTTTGCATATTGGATCACTATTAGGAGGTCAGGTAGCAGTCTCAGCTTCCAATTTCATGGAAAAATTGCTGTGTTCTCTCTTGAAATTTAAGATCATTAAACAAAAGTCTAAGGTTTTAGGGACAGGAATAAAAAATTTTACTAGTGAATAATTAAATATTACATTCCCATTTTATTTAACAGCTTGGAGACATAATTCCTGGCCATAGAAAAGAGAGTACCATACGTGGGTCTCTGATTCAGAGTATTTGCTACATTTTGAGAGACATTTCCCCAGTCCTACAAGGTTGTCATCCAGCTGGTGCCATTTCCGAGACTTAATAAAAGCTATTTCACTATTTTATGAAGCCAGCTTCTTCATAGTATTGGAGACATGTTACCATGGCCAGTAAATTCCGAAAGCACAAGTCTGTTGTCATATATGATCAAATGTAAAATCAGTTCTTGGTCAGAAGCAATGTTGTATGGAATTCTGTGATAATGAATAAGTCATTCTTCCTATCCATAGATAGTGCTTTTGGTAGAAGCCCCGTTGTCAGGGATGACAAATCCAAATTTAGTGTAAGGTCTTTTGTAAGATCAAGGCACTGCTCCTTTCTAATGGAAGAAGTCCAAAGTAATCAACCTGCCATGAAGTAGCCAGCTATTATCACACCCAGGAAATTCTACATCTGTCTATTATTTTTTTTCTGATGCAATGACATTCAAAATGGAATGAATGACTGCTCTTCCATTCCACCTCTTCAAGCTCATTAATTCCTTTGGCCAGCTCTAACCTGGAGCTCCATAGGAAACGGAATCCTGGAACACATAGACCCAGTTTGACCAACTCAACAATAAAACAATGTGTCCTATTAGGAAAGATCCTTTGGACAATCTTTTTTAAAAAACAGATTTTATTTATTCATTTTAAAGAGAGGAGAGAGAGAGAGAGAGAAAGGGGAGGAAGAGTAGGAAGCACCAACTTGGAGTAATTGCTTTTTGTATGTGCCTTGACCGGGCAAGCTCAAGATTTGGAACTAGTGATCCCAGCATTCCAGGTCAATGCTTTATCCACTGTATTACCACAGGTCAGGCTGGACAATCTTAATTTAGAAGAACATTCAGAATTTAGTAATAAGGGTAAAAAGGCATCATTTCATGAAAAAATTTCACATTGGCAAAGACACAGAAACTGAAAAACATGTTTAGTAAATGGCAAGTGTTCAGCATCAGCTAAAAGTAAGCTATTTGGAATTGGTAAGAGCAATAGTTAAAACAGTGGGGTTTTTTGGCCACAGTCACAGAGATTCCTGAATTTCAGGCTACAGTGGCTAGATTTTATTTAGCAGCTAAAAGAGTGGCACAGAATTTTGAGCAGACTGATAATACAATAAAAGTAGAGTTTATGAAGAAATGCAATGTAAAAGGTTTGGATATACAACATGAGTTGAAATAAAAAGTCTTCATGATGAGACATATCAGGAAAATTGTGGCAACTGTTAGGTTTAATTGCTAATCATTAAGTTTCTGAAATAGAAAGTTTCAGTCTATTTTCTCCTCCATTTATGGGCAAAATTATAAAACTAAAGCTTTAATCTTATCTTTCTTAACATATTATTTTTGTCATTTTCTTCATGACATAGAGTTCTAATACTGTCTTCTCACCCAAAGTTAGTAAGAAATTTTCTGAATTACTGCTAATAGATGGATAATATATTAAAACCTTAAGTAGAAGCAGTACTACTTCTTAAAAGTTTTGAACCACTAATAACTTTAAATTTAATAAAAGCTAAGGGTTTTTTCTTAGATAAATTTTTGCACTGAAATATAAAATATTTCAAACAATTTTACTGAATTCACACATATACTAAATCTGTAACATAATTCCTTAGAAATACAATAATCTTAAGGTCAAGTACCCTTATCCAAAAAGAAAAAGAAAAAGAAAGAAAAAAGTCATTTCTTTGGCATTTAAACACCATATGCAATTGGGACCTTTTTGGGGAGGGCTTTTAAGGGCCTCTGAAATCATACTACTTAGACACCAACATCCATTTTACCTATGAGAAATTTCACATAACACAGAGGTAGATGGGCTTAAAGGAAATAAGGGTTCCCTGCTTCCACCCTTCTTAGTCTTCAGACTGAAAACATATTGGCAATTTTGTAGAAAGTCTGTTGCAGGTATCATAAAAAAGAATGTACACGTAGAAATAAAAATAAAATAAATTACTATATATTCCCACTCAACATTCAATCCCAGCCAAGCTACATGGCAGGGATGGAAAGGAGGCAGAGAAATCCTTCTTCTTTGGAAGAAGGCCCAGAAAGAATCTCTTGTTGTGCTTCCTCACATAAGATCTAATGCCAGGGACCCCAATCTAACAAAGAGTACAGTATGAGCTCTTTTCAGGGGTCTGGGAAGCGGTGATGATCCATCAGTCCCTCTTTTGACCTCAGGCACACATTTGAACTCTGACTCAGCAATGTCAGTATCACCTAACAAATTTATCAGTAACACATAATTTGAGTTAAAAACCCAAACATGCCTAACTGACAACCTACATATTCAAAAGATCCCTAGATTATGCAAATCAGGATGCAGATAAACTGTTGCACCAATATTAAATACACAGTGGCTTAAACAACACAGGAATGCATGCTGGTCTCACTGAACAGCCCAATGAAGGGAACAGTTTAAGGCAGATGAGGATCTTCAACCTGTAAAACCTAATTTCTATCTCTGTTATTTTGTAAACTTTTAGCCAGCGCAAAGAAAAAGGGCAAGAGAGACACAGGATCATGTTTTTCCTTCAGTGGTATGATCAGAAATGACAAAATTTTAAGTCCAGAATTTACTAACATGGATACACCTCCCACACACGAAGGGAAAATATACTGTGCAGATGTAAGTGAGGTTACACTGTATCCCTCTAACCTCAGGAGCCATTATTATTTTTTTAATTAGGAAAAAATAATATTAGTAGGTAGACAGCAGTATCTGCCACACCTTTACAAGCCAGGCCATTTTCGACCTGGCCTTGACAATTCTATGGAGAAGATGGTGTTGACCTCACTTCTCACGTATATTGTTACCAGAGCCAAAACAAATCTTTTAATCATCCTGGTCTTGTATGGCTCTGGACTGACATAAGAGGAAACGAGGACTACTCTGGTTTATATATCTGAAGAGATTTTATTGATATTTTGATACCCTTTATCTCTAAGATCTAAGATGAAGATATCTAGATATCTCCCTCTTAGCTTATAAATGTGCTTTTTTAAACATGACATGTAAATGAAACAGGCTGCGTTCTACTCTCATCCCCAAAGCTACCAGAGTTGTTAGGAAGCTGTATAATTGCCAAAGAGACATCTGCCCTTAACGTGTATCTAGTACTGTTTTTTCATGTCTTCTCATGAACCAACTTTTCTTAAAACATTCAGTTTAAATCCATCACACTAGGCTCTTGCTTGAATGTTTCCATATATCTAGCAGCAATCAACTGAACAGATGAATACCAGGATCACTTTCCCCAAACTACTATATGCTTGGCATCTAGTAGGTGCTTTAAATAATTGTTGAATGAATTAAAGGTGGGAATCTCGGTTGTTCTATGACAGTCAATAGCTGTCATATGATTGTCAATAGCTTATAGAAGTCACTTGGAGAGCATATTAAACTATAGTTTCTGATTCAGTAGGTCCAGGTTGGGTCCTAAAATTTATTATTTTTAATAAGTTCTTAATTGATGCTGATGCTGCTAGTCAAGAGACCACACTTTGAGAACCATTATTGCAGAATTAAATGGAACTTATCTTGTCACTAGAGGGATCTGTTAATAGGTGAAACAGGGAGGTTAACAAAGAATGGCAACATTGCCTTATCTTAGAAACCAAAGTCTACCTTCTTAATAGGAGATCCATATGTGTATATAACCTGAATATTTTTCTATATGCCTTGGATATCTCATGATTAAAATAGGGATAATAATATATCCCTCTTAAGCTTGCTTTGAGGATCAAATATAAGTAAAGAAACTGGCACCTGAGCACAAACAGTTCTCACTATAGCTTTCATTATTATCACAACTGTTTATGCAAAACTTTTAGCTGTGTTTATCATCTGAATTGTAGCAAGTCCTCATAAAATCTCATTTTAAGGTATAATTTACTTATTACCCACTCTCACTAAAAGTGTTTTTCATTAAAAAAGTTTCTTCCAGAAGTATGTTCTATAAGCCCTAACAATTTGTTTTCTACGATGACATAAATAAGTCAATATGAAGTATGGTTTCATTATTTTAGTTTAAATATTATAAAATATCTGATCATATAGGCTATATAATATCTTTATTACTGAATTAGTTTTAGATCCACCAACCCAGATCATTGAAAAGGTGAAAATGTAGGTCTAAAAATCAGCCCATAGCTGTTCTTGATTCCTATTATCAATTTTCAAACTTTTTGAGTTTAAACTTAGGAATTTAAATAGTTCTATTGCAATGAATGCTTAAATGAAATTCATGAATTATGCTGGGATGGTTTTACATACAATACCACTTGCAAGGTGCTTCTTAATCACTTTTTATCAGTGTCTCCTAATAAAAGTTCTATAAAATAGGTCAGTGATACATTCATAATTTTGCAAATGTAGATGATAAATGACCTGCCTAAGGTTACACTGCACAGTGTTAGCAGCTTATAGATTTGAGTTTTCAGACCCTGACATTCTAATCTCCCACACCAGCCCACACTGCCTCACTACACTGTAAATTATTGATTTGAACCCACACTGTTACCTTAATGAGCAAGGAGGATATTATAAAACTTTATGGATTTACTTATTCTGACCTAGTTTATATTAATAATGCCTTACATTTTTATATCACTTTATTGCATTCAAAGCCACTTTATATAATTTGCTCATTTGAGTCTAACAGGAGGAACCAGATTCCCTGAAGAGAAGCTCAGCCCAAGTTAACGGGTGTACAGATGAGAATTCAGTTCTCATGATTTAGTTTTCCCATCTCACTACTGCTGCCTCTAGTTTATTCTAAGAACACTCACTGTGTGTTGAGTTACGTAAAGAAAAAAATGATCCAATGTCAAGTCAAAAGAAAAATAGCACTAATATTTCACCAATTACCAATTGGTGAGTTCCTTAAACTCTCTAAGTTTTAGTTTGTTCATTGTTGAAATTGAGATTATAATAATGCCTATCTCATAAGGTCATTGGCAGTACCATCAAAGTGAATACTTTAGCATAGTGATCAATACATAAAAATTGAAACAATTATTTTAAAAAAATAAGGAGGTTTATTTCAATGTGGAAGAAGTATCAAATTAAACTACAACCAGAAAAGCTCAATAACACAGTACAGTAAGAGTTGAATTTGATTCCTAACTCTGACCCTACTATCCTACACCTTTGGGCAAATTATTTAACACATCTGTGTTAGGTATTAAGTGGAACAAGTAATGTGCCTTGTTGTTTTACTCAGTGAGTTTCCTGTATGACATTAGTCTCCTCTTTATTTATAGACAGCCACTGTAATCATTCCCATTCTGATGACTACTGGGCTTTTTAATTTTGTTTTATTATTATTTTTTACAGAGACAGTTAGAGAAAGGGATAGATAGGGACAGACAGACAGAAATGGAGAGAGATGAGAAGCATCAATCATCAGTTCTTCATTGTGACACCTTAGGTGTTCATTGATTGCTTTCTCATATGTGCCTTGACCTTGGGCCTTCAGCAGACCGAGCAACCCCTTGCTCAAGTCCGAGCTGGTGAGCTTTGCTCAAACCAGATGAGCCCACACTCAAGCTGGCAACCTCAGGGTCTTGAACCTGGGTCCTCCGCTTCCCAGTTCGACACTCTATCCACTGCGCCACCACCTGGTCAGGCTGACTACTGGTTTTAAGAACTTATTATATTTAAGATCCATGGATTCATATGAAAACTGTATTTGCTGGTATAATTTCTGTGACATTGAGATAATGTGGCTGTTATCTCAAAAATAGATTACTTTAATGATTTTTTAGCTGGTGTTCCAGATAACTAAGTTTAAAACACAGCTAATAGGAAACATTATTGGAATAACTTCAACAGAATTTGGTCTATTAAAAACATCATTTGCATTTCAAATTATCTTAAGTAGCTTTCTGTGAGGTTTTAATTTGAATTTAGGGTATTTTTAGATACTTAACAGCATTGGGCTAAAATATCTTTTTTGTTTCTTATTTTGCCTTAGACCCTTTGACTTTTTTTCTACATGCTCTTTGCTGGTATTCTCATTACACCTGTGGCTCCAGGGTTGAAGTAACAGTTATTCTTTATTCAGTCCTCTTTTAAGTCTTCATACTATCAGTGGACAATTATCTTTGTGTCTGCCTCTCCAATGTCTGTCATATGCAATTATTCATCATCTTCTCTCAAACCTGTTAATAATGTACTGAATTGTCTTCTGTTTTAGGTCTCCATCACCATCCTACATAATATTGCCAGAATATATTCTTAAATACTTCCTAAAGGACAGCTAGGTTATGACATTATCTGTAATCCCTCATTGCCTATCCCAAAACCTATAAAAAGTCATTGTATGTAATTTGCTTATTTGAGCCTAGCACCCCACAAGGGAGGAACCAGATTCCCCAAAGAGAAGCTCGGCCCAAGTAAACAGGTACAGAGATAAGAAATCAGTTCTCATGATTCAGTCTTTCCGCCTCACAGAAGGACAAGGATGGGAAAAAGGAGGAAAAGGGAGGGGAGAAAAACGGTTTGAAGTTCAGACTCTCAACTGCAATCTCACCTTCTGGTCCAAAGCAGTCTTTTATCAATATTTCATTATTAATCAAATGACGTGTTCCACCTGCATGTCTCTCTTTACACGGTCCTCTCCACCCAAAATACTGCTCCTCTTCTCTTGCCAGAAATTCTATCATTCAAGGACATACTCAAATTGATGGAGACATTTCTCACTCTCTAACCTGGTAGTGATTTCTTTCTCTGAAACTCTATAACAACTTGTTTGTATTATTTTGCATATCATTACAGTTTGCAAATAATGTACGATAAAAATAATGTATTATAAGAATGTTACTATGCATTTTAGTTCTTCTGCTGAATTATTAGCTCCTTGAAGGTGAAGGCTATTTTATTTACATCATGATGCCTAATCAAGCACAGTTAACATTCATATCTATATAAAGGTGAGTTTATTTGAGATAATCTCAGATAATGAAGATGATCATTACACTAACAATGAGAACTAATAAATCTGATGGATTTTAACCTCTATACATACCATGGTTTGAAAGTGCTATGGTTAATATAGCTATGTTATCATAACTCTAATATTTGTGAATAATCTGAAGTTGGAATTTTTCTTTTACTTTAGTGGGTACATATCATAGATAATACAGTGCCTGGCATAGAGTAGGTCTATAAATAACTGTTGAAGTGAACAAAGGAACATTTTTTGGCTTATCACTTTTGAGTGGTGGTTCTAACAAATGTGTTCAATAATGGCAAATATTCATGTTTTGATGATGTCTTTCCTTTTTTGAAAATAGCCAACAATTGTGAGCCAAATTTGGTGCATGATATTAGCAATTGAACTGATAAAGGCAATTTTTGAGCACAAGATGAGAAATTATAGAGTGAAAAGATTAATGTTTATGCCAATTCCAAAATTGTTTTTAACTAGCATGCCAAACACAGCATTTCTTTAGTCATAACTTATATTAATTCTATTAGAAACATAGTCTGTCCTGAACAGGCAGTGGCGCGGTGGATAGAGCGTCGGACTAGGACGCAGAGGGCCCAGGCTTGAAACCCTGAGGTAGCCGGCTTGAGCGAGGGCTCATCTGGTTTGAGCAAGGCTCACCAGCTTGAACCCAAGGTCACTTTCTTGAGCAAGCAGTTTCTCAGTTCGCTGTAGCCCCCAGTGAAGGCACATACGAGAAAGCAATCAATGAACAACTAAGGTGCCACAACGAAGAATTGATGCTTCTCATCTCTCCCTTTCTGTCTGTTGGTCCCTATCTGTCCCCCTCTCTCTGTCTGTCACAAAAAAAAAGAAAGAAAGAAAAAGAAAAAGAAAAGAAACAGTCTGTCAGTCTCTGCTATTGCCTATTTTGTATTTTGCTGATTTGCTATTTCAACAATTCCTTATAAAGACCTATGCCTTTGACTACCCTTTTAATATTATCCGTTAATACCTTAACTAAATTAAGTAATAAGCTGTGTTATTTAAATCACAGTACATATGAAGTCAGGATTGGACACCATGCTCAGTCAGGCTCTGTGAGAGCATAGAATCCACACGTGGAAACAGTGTGTATGTGATTCTGTTGAAACTGAGATAAACAATTTTTCTCGTATAGTTTTCTTTATGTACAGTTAGGAAGAACCTGACAAACTGAAGCATTCGTGCTGTTCATAATAGTTTTTAAAAGATGTCTTTCCTTTTTGTTCTTTACCGGACAAAATTATTAAAGATCTACTTGTGGAGAAGTTGAACTCTAGGTTACCTTGGGAAAAGAGCAATTCTAGTGAGTTTTAAAAGGAAGAGATGTTTAGGATGGTTTATATATAGCCTTGTCTGCAAGGAGAGTGATATGTTAAGTGTCTTGTCCAATTTATAAATAACAATAAAATTTTTCCTTCCAGTTTTTCTAGTTGTGTTATTCTAAAATGGTAACAAGAAGCAGAAAAAAACTGTGCAGAATCTGAAAGATATTCATTTTACCCCAAAAGGACTCAGTGTTTCACAATATCACCAGATCATTAGCCCCACATGGCAGAATGTGTGCTATGTGATTTCCTTTCAATCTGTGCCACCATTTTTGACACAATTTCTGACATGTAGTTGGTATCTAATTCATATTTGCTGAAATGAACACGTTAACTTTAAAATATTGGAGTAAGAAGTATAATTTAATTTGGCAACACTAAGAGAATAGATAATAGAATTTCAATCCTGCTTCTCCTCATAGTCCAGCACCCCTAAAAAGTGTTCTATATATAAAACACTTTCTACTCATTCCTCAAAAAAAGGCTCTGCATTCAAATAAATTATGAAATGTATCTATCTCCTAGCTAGCTAAAGAACTGACCCCCCAAAAATTACTAAAATGTCTAAACTAATCCTATTTTTTTATCCAAGTCTTTTGAAAATTTTGATTATGGAAACACTTTTGCAAAAATTGTATTAGCATTTCAAATGCATTCTGTAGCACTAGCTTAAGAAAAGCCTATCTTGATTAAACATCCATTTCTGAAATATATAGCTAGCCTGTTTAGTCTAGCTTTCAGCAGTTTAGAAGTATCTGGGAGAATATGAAAGATTTCTGGCTCATGCTTTGCAAAGCATAAGCTTGTGTTGTCAAAGCATTCTACTGCAAGGACTCCAAATGACCAGCTACTTCTGGTTTGGGTGCTCTGTGGTGGAAACCACACTACAGATTGCTGTGCTGCATTAAGGCGGCAGTTCTCTCTTCTTCCATAGTCATGAAGACTTGTTTGCTTTTTTCCACAGTTTGCTCCCATTCACAGATGAGCTTTAAAGAGATTTTGGAAATGGAAGGCCTTTACGTCTGCCGTGAACAGGGTCAATTCAGTGTGGCAGCTGTAAGCTGGTGACATAGACTTATATTGACACAACCCACTTTTTTGCTGCAGAATCACAAAGTGAAAGCACCCGGGGCTCTTCTGCCGTTTTCAATAAGATACGAATTTTTCCCTTCCTTGTATTAAGCAGAGATCTGTCATCTTGACTTGTACACTAAATGGTCCATTCTGACTGCCTTGTTTGTGTCCAATACCAGCCAGAATCCAGAAACATGTGTTAACATTCGGCATGTTTGGGGGCTAGTTGGAAGGGCCTGAGGCAAGACTCCCTGATGCCTGCTGGAGGCTAGTCAATAATCATTAGCCCTTCAAGTGGTGGATGCCCAACCTAAACTGTATTTATTTATTTAAAAAAAATCTTTAAGCCACAGGGAAAGGCATTCTTGAAAACGCAGTTTCCCAGCAGTTACTAGATTGGAATAAAGATACACTTATGAGGAAGTGAGAGGCTGACAGAAGGGGCGCTCTTTTCAACGGAAGTCATCAAATTAGGTCATGTACCACAAAACCACTTAGAATCATTGCAATTATTTTTTTGAAGTCAACATTCCAAAGTTCATCACTCAGGTCAAATATACATACAAGAATACACACACACACACACAAATATATATATACAGTCTTTTGGCAAAGGGGAATGGCCAATATGGCAAAATGGCAAAATAATGCATCAAGCTCTTGTATAAAGCAATGCATTGGTGAAATCAGCAAATTAAACATCACTACTGACTTTCTAGTGCTTTCTCTCTGAAAGAGACAAACTGGGGACACCACAATTAATAAAGGGACCTACAGAAACACAAACAACTTTTTAAACACTGGCTATACTTAACTTAAATAAGATATCTTTGAAATAGCACAAATTTTCTTTGTCCCAATAGGAGAAGGTAAAGAATGCCTAGTGCATACAGAGCTTATTAGATAAGAAAAAGTGTTTATATTTGTGTTGTTTGCTCCTTTTAAAATCAGTACCTTTCTCTGAATTCTCATGCCACAAGATATATTGCACCATAAAAGTCAGAGGAGCCATCAAATGAGCTGTGGAACCCACGCATGGCATTCATCCTTTAATTTAAAAAAATAAAATAAACCTTGTTGTTCTCTACCTTGAACCCAGCTCAGTGCCCAGAACGTATCTCCCAATTTAGAGACCATCACTTCCAGCCATCAAACACACTTAGCAATGCAGCTATAGGAGTCAACTTCCCAAAGAATCAATAATAATAGGAATGTCAAATATAAACCCATTAATTTGTTGACTTTTAGTCATATAATTAAATGCATAATAACAGGATCAATTCTGAACCCAGAAATTTAAATTATCATGCATTTCTCCTGACCTGTCTTCTAGGCCCTAACTAATATTACATTTCCACTTGAAGTTTGCCTAAGGATTCCATATAGAACTGAGTTTCTCCTTGGACCTGGGTTGAGAAGAAGTCAACAGGAGGGAAATAAGGCAAAGAAAATAAAATAAAAAGATCTGGGGGGTGGGGAAGAAAATGGAGGCTACAAATAGTCAGGATAGGGACAGAGAGAGTCAGGACTACCATTGTGTTGAAGCCAAGTAGAGGCAAGCACCACCCAAAACAAAGAGCTTTAGAGAAAAGCCACAATACCTCCAACCAGAGTCCACCTGAAGCAGCAATCCAAAAGGCACGAAGATGAAAAAAAAGCTGGAATACAAGACAGAGACACAAGCTATCTGAACAAGGGAGTGGGACCCAACAGATAAGGAAATTGGCAAACCACAAATGGACTCACTGAGACTTTGGTGTGAAGCTCTCCCTTCTGGTGGTGACACTATAATATTAAGAATGTTGCAGTGGTAAAAAAAAAAAAAATAAGAAAGGTTGTGTCAGAAATAGTGATAACAGTAAAGGATGAAAAGCACAAAAACTTAGACTTGAATATTGTTGGGCAGATAAAATATATTATGCTCACTTTGTTGAAGATGGTGCTGCCCACATGGAAGCCCATCTCCCAGGTGATATAGGTTGCCCTTATGCTTGGGATGGGCGTAATTATATTATTGGGTGTGGGGAAAAGGCTGTAAGCAGGCAGGGTCATTATAGCCTAAGGCTTAGTTTTAAGAGTAAGCTTTTCCCCACACCCGTGACTGATTGAATAATGTGAGGTGGTGCACTCTCATGAGGAATCCTCCCATTATGCCTCAGATAAGTGACTTTGTATCAGAAACTTCCTTGTTTGTAGATTGGATTAAAGGTTTGGATTACTACACTATAAAGTGGGGCAAACTGGGAGCTTACTCTCTGTCTCTCTGGGTTCCTCGGAATAGCAGTAGAGAGGAGAGCAGAGAAAGGCCACATGGAGGCCAGGAGAAGCAGCCAAGATGGTGGAATGCTGAGGGAGAAGCCAGTTAGTGCAGAGTTTGTGCAGAGAGAAGGAGATGGGAAACAGAGGTGAACAAGTCTAGTGAGCTAGAAACCTTTGATGCTAGGAAACTCAGATAAGTCAGTAGCTTTGTGAGCACTGAATGAGTGGGTTTTGGAGCCCAGTGTGTGTTTTTACTTGACCGTCGGGTGCAAGCTAGAATTAAAGCTGATGGCTCACCAGTTCTTGGCTCCGTTGTTTCATTACCAACTGTCTGAATCTAAGGTGAACCTGCACTGGCCAGGCAACTGTGATGGTGGCCTTGGCCAGTGGCCTTACAAATATTACTTCCAATTTCCACTAATTACTATATAGGCTGCTTTAGGAAAATTGCCTAGATTTTCTAAGGGTTCTCAGTTTTCTTATCTAGGAAATAATAAAAATACACTTTACTCCACTGCCTATGATAAGATTAAATAAACCAATGTATGTAATATGAAAACACAGTGATTAGAGTTTAGAGTTTGCAGAAAATGGCTAGCTGTTGTTATTAACTTAATACTAACAGTATCATAGAAGAGCTTTTATTTCCTATAGAGAGCTGTGGCAAAGCGAGAAGAAAATAAACATTCTAAAGTCCATAGTCAAGTCAAAGCTGCATAGCTTAGGATTTCTTTTACTTGCATTTTCTTTTCTCTTCCAAGTCATGATAGTATGTAATGATCGTCAGGACCAGTATAGTATGCAGACACACGTGTGTGAAATAGCATGCTGGAGTCATCAGAAAACACGATGTGAAGTGCATCCGGAAGAAGTGGGCACCTCCTCTGATCCTAAGGTCATGGTAATAAAATGCCAAACTATCCAGAATCTACCAGCCCACAAACACAGGTTCATTTCAAGGCAACTGTCATTATATTTGAATTATTAGGGCTCGCTCTGACCTATGAAGGAAAAAGAACTGAGAAATACATTAAAGCCCACTGTGCTATATTTGAGTCACTTCAACTCTAAGTTCATGTTTGGACAGAAATTTCACTTTTCTCTGTATTAGAATCCGTCAGGAATGAGAATTATTTGTCTTTCTTTCTCTAGTAGAGGAGCTGGTGTGCAGTGTTAAATCAATATAGATGGAAAGAATTAATAAATGAACAAATGAATAAGGACATTTATAGATAGCAGTATTTATCTCTTAGTCTTTTTTATATCATCCTTTTTATGGAATCTATAAAAAGTGTGTGAGAAATACTAATTTGCATTACATGATAAGTGAATTGCTGCTAGTTTTGTTTTCTGGCATTTTAATTTATTTGGTTCTAAGATTTCTATAATGAGGTTGAACATTTTCACCACTATACTTGAATTCCCACACCAAACATATTTGGAACTATTATGGTCTTCCCTTATTTCAGTAACATGCTCCAAGTATATCAGAAAAGTATAATTAAAAACTCTCCATTTCTTAAACTATTACATAATTTTCAAACCAATTAGTGTTTCTAAGTTTGAATGAACAGCTCTCCTACAACCCTAAAATGTTGACTTTTTAAAATTCTTTTATAAACACACACATATACATGCATGTCCGCACACACACACACACACACACACACACACACACACACACACACACCATGCTACCTGAACTATGGAGCAAGAAAGAAGTCATAACCTTAAATCAACCTGGGCCAACAGGAGTGCTGATAATATCAGTGTAAAGCCAGTATCCAAGGCCACTATTACAGCCGCCTGGCCAGTGCAGGTTCTCATTAGATTTGGACAGTTGGTAACGAAACAATGGAGCCAAGAACTGGTGAGCCATCAGCTTTAATCTGAGCTTGCACCCAGTGGGCAAGTAAAAACACACACTGGGCTCCAAAACCCACTCATTCAGTGCTCACAAAGCTACTGACTTATCTGAGTTTCCTAGCGTCAAAGGTTTCTAGCTCACCAGACTTGTTCACCTGTTTCCCATCTCCTTCTCCAGCACAAACTCTACTCAATCTGGCTTCTCCCTCAGCACTCCACCATCTTGGCTGCTTCTCCTCTCCTCCACATGGCCTTAATTTGCTCTCCTCTCTAATGCTAATCTCAGGAACCAAGAGAGAGGGAGCTCCCAGTCTGCCCCATTTTATAATGTAGTAATACAAACCTTTAATCCAATCTACAAACAAGGAAGTCTCTAATACAAAGTCACTTATCTGAGGCATAATGGGAGGATTCCTCATGAGAGTGTACCACCCCACATCATTCAATCAGTCAAGGGTGTGGGGAAAAGTTTACTCTTAAAACTAAGCCTTAGGCTATAACGACCCTGCCTGCTCACAGCCTGTCCCCCAGCACACATTAATATCAACAGATTTCCATGTGGGCAGCGCCATCTTTAACAAAGTGAGCATAATATATTTTATCTGCCCAACAATTGGTGTGTTCTGTTGATACGTTATCTCATAAAGTGGAATTTTTCAGGAAAAACTAAATTGCCGCACATTTATAATTCAGCATTATTTTTCTCAGATTAGAATTGCTTTTCCCATGTATCAGATTGGGATTGCTAACAGAATAGAGAAAAGCAGTCTAACACTGAGAGATACTTTCTTTCATGGACACCATCCAAAAGCCCTGCTGGGGACAAACCCAATTGAAAGCTACAGCAGTCTGGAAAAAATCTCCACCCCCAAATTTTTCTAAATGTCAGGTTGCGGAATGAGAAAAAACAATTAAAAAGATTTTGCAATTATATTAAAACATACAGCAATTGTTTTATTTGGAGAGAAGAGGGGTTCTCTTTGTTTGTAAAAGAAATTCCTAAATGCATTATGATGATCAAATAAGAATTTACTGGAAACAGTAAAAGTAGTACCACAAAGGCAAAGTTAATGCTTATGTAGCACCCAGAGGCCCTTAAGAGTATGCATGTGATGTGCAAGATTGAGGGAAAGGGACAATGAGTGACTTCAAATTAACAGTACAGAAATCTTACATTAATGATAGGAGGCAGGTGTGTATGAGTAAAGTTTTTGTTCAAACCCTGAAGGTCTAGATGCCTTCTTCCAGGTTTTCTACTTGTAAGGTTAAAATAGAACAGGTCTTCAATATTTCATAGCTTTGAACTAGGTTCACTTGGCCTGACTTTCCCCCAGGGAAGCTTTATTCTATTGTCTTTGCCCGTTCCTGACTAGAATTCTTTTTCTTGCTCCTCCACGCCTAACCTCTTCAATTCTACACACAACTAGCTTTTCTCACTATGATCCAGACATTCTGTACCAGATAGACCCCTGTTGAAAAGCACCCAGTTCAACTCTCTACTCTTTTTTTTCCATGAAAAACATGGTTTCTGGGTGAAAAGTGTTAAACAATAAAGATAAAAAGAACTTCTCATTGGAGTTTTCACCATCCAGCTGCTAAGACCCAATTTTTACTTTTAAGTTTTCTCATTTTAAAGTCCTTTGTAAAAACTTCCTTAGTTTTCTACTTTCTTTTGATGTGAGTCAGAACCTCAAATTAAATAGCCATATCTTCCAAATACCCCCTCTTCTAATCATGTCTACAGAACCAAAAACAGGTAACTATACAAATTAGAATGAACAAAGGTCAAGATGATATTGCCTTTCTTGTTATCTGAAGTCACCCAATCAATACTTAATCAATTATCACACTTTGTTTGTGCTATCCTGGTTTCTTCATTGTATCCTGAAAAGATTTTTCATCCTGACCCTCAGCAGGAAGCCAGAATATCAATATTGCAACTCATTTGTAAACAACCTTAGTATTTCCAAGATGCTTCATAAAAACTACTAACTCATTACAGATTAGGATTCAATGAGTTCCAGGAACTATGGGTTCCAACTTGCACTTCAGGTCATTTTTCTCTATATAAAGAAAAGATTGACAATCATTTTTTGTTAAGGGCCAAATAAGTATTTTAGGTTTTGCATGCCATGCAGTCTCCGGGTGAAAGTTGCCACGGACAATACATGAGAAAATATACATTACTGGGCTCCAACAGCATGGACAAAAACAAGTGCTGGGCTGGATGTGGTCTGTTGTTTGCCAGCCCACGCTATGAAAGGTTTATTTGCTAACCTTTAACCATTTGACTAATGAGTTTTTTGTTAACCCTTTGAATGAGGACGTACTTGAACATTCTTACTACTCAAAGGGCTAAACATATATATTTTTTTAATTTTTTACCACTTCGTACTTGCACATGGCTGTTCCTCAAGCTCCATGTCCCTTCTTGCAAACTAGAAAAAGGAAAAATGTGCCCACTCTAAGACAACTCACTAGATATAGACCAGCCCTTCAGGAGAATAAATTAGATTGTATGCTCCTTCAGGTCAAGGTTATATCTAGAAACTACCGCCATGAGGCCCTTTGCAGACACTTAGATCATTATTTCTAATTTTGATGAAGATAAAATATATAGCTTCAGAAATACCTCATGCCTTTTGAACTTAGAACATTAGCTATATACATCTAAATTATCTTTCATCTTTATGTTTACAATGGAATAAAAAGGGAGTTAAAGCAATTCACAATCCCCACATGTAAAGTTTGAGAGGCAATTAGTAATAATTTTTTTTTTTTAATTTGAAGCATCTGAGCACTACCATTTATTTGAAGATTTTTTTTCCCCAGTTGGATCCTGGTGAAAGAGAGCGATCATCTCCACAGTGAGACCAACAAACCAGAACTATCTTTTCAAGTGTAATCTGTTGGTCAAGGCCAGGCAGGTTCATACTGGATTCAGATAGATGATAGAGGAACTGCAGAGTTGGAAAGTGTTGGGCCATTCCCGTTCATTGGAGGCTTTCAGAGATGCATGAGTAATAAGCAAAAGAAAACTGCTTTTCGCAATGTAGGGCAAGGGATCAGGAAAACTGCCCCTTAAGGTGGTGTCTGAGGGATCAGGGAATCACACCTCACAGTGGCAGGAGAGCAATCTGGGAGAATCACTGCCAAGGGATTCTCGGTGTGTGAAAGCACCTATAGCTTTTTGTAGAGACACACGCATGGTTTCTGCCACGTGCTCATGCATAAAAATGCAAAATGCTTGCAACCAGGAAACCAGCAAGCAAGCTTAACACAGCTCTTTTCCCCACATCAAGGCTCCCATGAAATTAGCATGGAGATACATGATTAGACAGTCAATCAGATGAACCCATTTTGGACTTTGAATCTGGAGCCAGTGACTCCAGAGGAGAGGCACTGGAGAACTACACTCAAGGCCATAACAACTATACTTAGGGTGCAGGTGTGGTCGCTGAATGGATAGAGAGGTAGTTGCTTGACCAGATAGGTCTTCTGCTGTGATTTTATCTGAGATTAATTCTGCTACTTAATTTCTCTTGTTTTTTCCCATTATCTGAGCTTGGTTTTCAGACTTTTTGGCTACTTTAGATGCTACATGATAATCTTCTAATACATTTCTTTTGCTGTTTAAATTATCCAGAACAAGTCTTTTGTGTGTACAGCTAAGAATGTGGATGGACCTTGAGAACATTATACTGAGTGAAATAAGTAAATCAGAAAAAAGCTGAGAACTGTATGATTTCACACATAAGTGGGATAGAAAACTGAGACTCATGGACACAGATAAAATGAAGTGGTAACCAGGGAAAGGGGGTGTGGGGGAGGACAGTGTGGGGAAGGGCTGGAGAAAGGGTGTAAAGAGGGACAAATATAGGGTGACAGAAAATGATTAAACTTTGGGTGAAGGGTATATAACATAATCAACAGTTTAAATGCTATAGAAATGTTTGCCTGAAACCTATGTACTTTTATTGATCAATGTCACCCTGTTAAATTTAATTTTCTACATAAAATATTTTAAATGTTTATTAATATAGCCTTTTCCTCCACATTATCCTCAATGGATGTGATAGCTTTTAAATTTTTATCAGGGTGGTAGACAAATATATATATCTCATTTCTGTGATAATTTTAGTTACCAGACTCTTGAAGTAATGAATGCTTTTTTAAAAAACTGTTAGCTGTTTAAATTTTTTAAAACTGTATTTACCTTTACCAAATAAGCTCCACCACACTCTCACACACTATACTACCAGATATTTTTTCTTATTTATTTTTAGAATATTTTTCTATGTAAATAATATTATATGTGATAGTTTAAGTCTGAAATTTATTTTCATGTATTCCAAATTGGTTTTATTAGGAAATAGTTAAGTAATTATCTCAACAATATTTTTCTCTTTTTCTTTCTTTACTTCTTTGGAAGGTTGGGCAAGTTAATTTTAAATAATTGTTTGTTTTAAATGATTTTAGGTCCCCAGATGTTTATCAGAATTCTTATTTAGAATACAATTCTAAAATTTTAAAATTATTATATTTACCTCTATTCAGTGCAATTATTATATACAATGCGTAACTGTTGAGAAAATAAGACTAAATGAGAGACTTGGTAATGTTTTATAGTAGCAAGAGTCTGCATTTTGGACCTGAATATATCTTATTTACTATTTCAGCTAACAAAGCACAAAGTCTTGATGACAAAAAGTTTATTGCACCAAAATTTGGCCAGTGAAGTAATCTGGAAGCATGGGAAATCATTGAGAGCCTGAAAACATACACAAAGTGCTTAAAAGGATGAAAATCATTCAGCTCATTGAGTTCTCTGTTCAGAAGCTAAAGAGAGAGACTTATTCAAAGTTTCTCATATGAAATAAGTGGGCAAAAGTTCACTCTATGACTAGGTGAGGTTGTATTACCAGATAATAACTATGAAACTGTCAAAGATTAAGAAAAAATTAAGTCCAATATTAATATACACAAGCCACTGGTTAAAAGATTATGGGTCTCAATCTGAATAACATAAAACAATGTTGGTTCAGTTAACATTCTGGAAACATCTAAGTTAGATGGGACTGATGCCCAGCATAAAGACTAATAGGGATGATAATTATGCCTGTAAACTATAATATACACGGCCAAGAAGTTAGAAGTAGTACAGGTAACTTTTTACATTTTATTTATGAATCACTATAACTTCATAATATTGGGTCCTCAAAAATCTTTCTATTCTTTTTTTAATTGAATTTAGAGAGAGGAGAGAGAGACAAAGAGGAAAAAAAGCAGAAAGCATCAACTCATAGCAGTTGCTTCCTATTATGTGCCTTGACCAAGCAAGCCCAGGGTTTTGAATAGCGACCTCAGTGTTCCAGGTCGATGCTTTATCCACTGTGCCACCACAGGTCAGGCAAAATCTTTCTATTCTTAAAAGTCTTATATGTAAAGAAGCAAGTCAGTAAATTTCCACCCAACTACCCATGACCAATCACTGTGACTGGTTTGAAACTATAATATTAAAGGTCAACCACTTATTTTTCTATTTCTTGAAACACTAAACAAAAGACAAAATGTGAACTCTAACCAACATGGAAAATTTTCTTTTTACATATTGTGTTCTTTAATATTGTAGCATATTTTTGAAATGTATTTCTCAGTTTTACAACATGTTACACAGGAAAATATTCCCTCTCTAGCTTTATTTCATATGGGCTGGAATGCAATTTGAAGAGATATACTAAGTGAGTGCATAGACAAATTTCATTCTTAAACTAATTCCAATGGAAATAACAGTGGTCTAAACAGAAGGAAACCATTTTTTACCTAAACAGCAGAAAACAATAATCTAAGCAGAACACACTGAAGCAAAATGACTATCCCCAAAATTCAGTGAAGGTAAACTACTTTCTAAATATGATGGGGGAAAGATAAAAAAAAAATGGAATTATAATTTTAAACTGCTGGTAGAAAAGGTGGTGTTATCTGTATTATTCCAATACTAAGAATAAGCTTACTACGTGATGAATAGTGATTATCTTAAGAAACAAACAGTGCTTCCAAAGGCAATTCAAGATTCCACTTAAATAAATAAAATTTAAAATATGTTCAAGAGAAATATTGTAAATGTAATAAAAGGAACCTTTTTTACAAATTTTAATTAGAGCAGAATAAAATTTGGCAGCTTCATCTGGGGTAGTTCAGAAGAGGAGGTCAATGACCTGGAATGCTCCCACTCCAGGATTGACAGGTCAGAATGTGTTTTTACTTAATTAAACCCATGGAGGAAAGTCCTCCTTAGGTTTTTGTGAAGGATGTTGGGAAGAGATAGTAAAAGTATAAGAATGCCTTTCCTCACTGTGTCTATGTGAAAGACTGCTTTAGATCCATTGCATGCGAGACATCCCACTTCCACATTCCCAGGCACGTAGTCCTACTGGGGACCAGATATGGAGAGAATCTGGCAGGAGGCATTGCTTGAGTCTGTTTCTGTTACCTTGATAATTTGCTTGTTTCTGCAATCCTTATAAAGCAGCAGTTTTAGCTTTGGAAGCACACAACCCATCCACTGTGACAAAGTGTTCTTTTCTTGACTAAGCATATGCCTGATTCTTTGAGAGAATGTGAGAAGAGGTGAAAAAGTCTCCACACTTGGGAAACAAAGAATTCTTTAATGTTGAATAACAAAATTTAGGCTTTTCAATATAAAAGTTAAAAACTATCTCTACATAACACTCATAGATGGATGCTACATGGTTATTTCACTTCTTCACTGATTCCATCTATTCATTACTTGATACATACATACAATTAATTTTACTGTCTACCTGCTAAACTCTGGACATGCATTAATCTTAGGTGATTAGTGAAGAGAGACAAAGTTCTTGTTCTCCTGGATCTTCTATTTGGGGGATGCCTGATATTAAAAAAAAAATCATGCTTCATGGTAACCTTACATTATCGTATCTTAGGTCCTATGAATAGACATTTTTTGGGCAAATGAGTTTGTAAAATTTGCATTTTTTTAGTTTGCTCACTCTTAGCCTTAAAAAATGGCACTAGGCAGCACCAACTATGTGATCTGTGAAATTGAAAATTACCTTCCTGCTTGGGAAGGGCATTGTCTTGCTAATGTTTGCTAGAGGAGAGGTTCTTGTGTCAGAAAATTTGGCAGAGAGAAGAAAGCCATGTTTGCAGAGTAAGAGAAGAGAGAATGCAGAGTGCTGAGGAAAAAGCCAGTTTGTGCAGAGAAAGAGAAGGTGAGCAGATGGGGACCAGAGCTGAGGGGCTTTTGTGAGCTCCACTTAGATTGGTGAAGCCTTTGATTCGAGGAGAAACCGAAAAAGATTCTCCTGGTTGTGGAACCAAATAGTGTCAGGGCTTTGTGAGCTCTGACCAAATGAAGAAGGGAGGTGTTTTCCCTGTGTGTTTGTTCATCGGCTGCTGTGAGACGTTAATAAAGGATGGCTTACCATTTTTGGCTCCACTGATTCTGTACCGTCTGTCCAAATCTAACGGAAACCTGCATGTGAATGCCAACGACGGCAGCAACTACTGGCCCTACAACATTCAATCTTTGGAATTTAGGCATTTGGGCCCATCTGACAAGAGAGTTTGGGTGTTAGTTTTAGATTAAGGTGTAATGATCAGATTAAGTTGTTTGAGCATAAAGGCTACAACGAGGAGACTCAGTCCTATTCTAACCTGGTAAAACTGGCTGCAAGAGGCATAAAATGGACACTGGGTAGCCATGTCTTCTTTACCATATGCTTTATCCTTTGCCCTGTATTGTTAGATGGAATTTATTACCCATAATTACTAAGTATAGATGACTGTTACAACTGTCCTTCTGAACTTTACCGTCCTACTAAGTCACCTATACTGGAGCACTTGAATTGCTAATATTTTCTAAGCTAGAAGATGTATAGAAAATAAACAGACAGATACAATGAGAAAGTAATCACCAACCCTTAAGGGTGTTAAAAGAAGAACACAAATAGGTTAAGGGTAGCGAATTAATTTAGGTACAATAAGCAGAGTGTTCTCTCAGAAAAGGTGACATTTAAACTACCAGGGATGATAAGCCTGACCTTAGAAAAGCTAATAAAAAGATTATTTCATGAAAAGGAAACAGCTAGCATAAAGTACCTACAGCAGTTAAGAATCAATGGGTCCCAGAAATAGAAACAAAGCTAGTATAGCAGGGAATAAGGAGGCAAAAAAAGGCAGTGTAAGATGTTGAAACATTAGGTGGGGACCAGATCATGCAAAGGCTTGAGGTTCTGATAAACCAAATCATAGGATGCATTGTGTTTCTCTGCCAGGTTCTTGTTTATAATAGTCAGATAAAAAACTATACCTGAAGGTCTAAAGGATAAAATGAAAAAAGCCAAATCATGTGAATTAGACTTTGCCAAAATTAAAGTGTGTACTAAATATTTAAATGGCAGCCAGGCCTCTGTAATTACTCTCCTGAGAACAGCCCTCATTATGACACAGATGTGAGGAGGGTTAACAAATCTTATGAAGCTCTTTATTAAGAAAAAAAATACAGGTTTATGTTAATTTGACAATTCAAGTATAAATGATTATAATGAAAGAATGTTGGTTTTCAATCAAATTTATTAATATTCTGGACATGAGAGAAACTTAGATAAAATAAAAATAATTGTGTTTCTAAGATTAATAATAATGTATAACAATACATTTGACTTCTGGACATTCTTTATTCTTCATGGAATTCTCTTTTAAAATGGAGCCCATAGGTGGAAGATGGTGTTCCCTCTAAAAACCAGCTATCCAACTTGAACATTCTCCTGTTAGACTATTATAAAAGAAAAAATTAGAGTAGAATACCGGAGTCAGGAGTCAGCATTTCTTTAGGAGCAAACAATTAAAAGATGCCTATCAGCTAAACACTATCACAGAAAGCTTGTGAGACAATTGGAAGATGGCTTAATATCAAAATTTTGGTGTTACCACTTGGGGCCTGAATTAAAGCAAAAAAGATTCTCAGCTAGTGAGAGTATGATTTAGATTGGGTTCTTTGTTGAAAAATAGGCAGCTAAACATACATTGAATTATCTTTGTGATTCCCTATTATTATTCTGTGAGAAGAATCCTAGTTTTATAGGATTTCAGATCATGTTTGTGGATTAACCACCTTCTAGATTATGTGTAACCCATCCCTTAGTAGCTACATGCTCTTCTAGCTGGCTCTCTTTGCAATCAGTTAGCTGATGGTCAGGGAATAAAGATTCATTTTAATATTTGCCTGAGGCAAACAATTCAGAAGCCATAGATCCTGTTAAAATACAAAGTATCCCTAAACCAACTATAAAATATAAATGATCTCTGGATTATCTCAAACCAAAAATTTGTCATAGATCTTGACTTATTACAGGATTTTCTCATCTAAAAATAACTTCTCAAAAGGAATATTTTACTTTTTTTATTTTATTGCATCACTGTATCTTTGACATGCAATTGAAACATTTATAATTAGAACATATGTGGTTTTATCTGAGCTCCCACTGGTACAGAATAAATATATTCTTACTGATTTGTTTTCTAGCTCTATTTAAATTCCAAGTTTATTTGGTTGGTTAGTTGGTTTGTTGTTTGTTTATTTGTGTGTTTGTTTTCTAGGCATCTGTACATTTAGTCAGATTAGACTATCTAAAGATTTGTTGGGTATAACTGCTTACAGACCATGGTATCAAAGAACTTAGAAGTGTTGTGCCCAGAAATAAATCTCATTTATTTCTACAAAGAGATTATATTAAAGGCCAAACAAAAAAAAAGACTCTCAAAACTAAATTTATATATTTCCCAAACTAAAATCCATTAGATCCAGCTTAATTTATGAATTTAAACTTATCTTTCAGCCATGTGGGAACTATCTAATATTATATTTGTTGTTATAATCTCAAAGTGAGATTCTGCTCTTCCAAGGCACTTTAATTATTTTGAAATACATCTTCTGGTAGTTTTAATATAAAAATATGAAGCAAATGCCTGCTAATGATGCTTTATTGATTTATTTAATATTTTTAAAAGAATAGCCTAGTTATCTTTACTTAGCTTTAAATATTCAGCTTTTGTTTGTATTTTTGGATTAAATTTAACATATATTGAAGACAGTATAATTATCCTTAGAAATCAAAATCTGTAAAACTCGAATTACTCAATTTACCAGAGTACTATACAGTTTAATGGACAAAATGGCTTGTTTGGGGGAGACTGTAAGCAAAGGATCAGCATTACTAAAGCAGTATGGACCCTTCATTAAGCATGGAAAATGCGATATACCATATTTTATTTTTTAAAAAGAATGAATATTCTTCATCATGTGAATAGAAAGAGACTTGTAAAAGCAAATTAAAACTTCAAATGTAGAACCCTTAGGTTTCCTTTTTAATAAAAAATAATGTAATACAAGAAGGTGGTAATGGGGGGCAAGAGATCTTACAGAGGTTAAGATCTTAAGATTCGACATAAGATTGTTTGTAAATGTACTTGAGAATAGATCAGGATGAGAGGCGAGACATAAACCACATAAACCAATCATTTAGCCCACTAACACAGGCCAAAAACTGGGCACATTGTTTCAGCCACTGTAAAGAAAGATTTCTTTCTATTTTCTTCCTTCATTAGACAGAATAAAGAATTTCAACCTCAAATTACAGAGTAAAATGTTCTGCTATTAATTACAGAAGATATATTCACAAGAAAAGTGTAATATCAAGTACAAAAAAATGATGTTTTTCTTTTAATAATTTCAGCACATTGCAAAGCAGTGTGAACTTTTTTTTAATATTTATCGAATGTCCGTTAAAATTCCTTCCTTAAAGGCAATTTCTCTGGCTATCTTGTCTCCTGATGTATCTGGAAAAAGGTCCACCTCATATTGTGTTCAATATATGTGGTTGTTTATGATGAGAGAAGAGGTACAGTTTAATTCTTTCAATATGCAATCTGATTCCTAAGTCTAAATTTCTTCCTAGATTTTGACTTAGCTACTACCTCTTACAATTAAGATAGTGCAGTAATGGTTAATAGTTCAAGATCTAAAATCAGAAAAAAATCTATGAATCATTTCTGGCTTACTTATTTACTAGTTTTATAAAACAGGGCAAAATGTTTGACCTTACAAACCTAGGTTTTCCTTAGAAAATGAATAAAATAATAGAATCTATCTTACATAGTGATTGTGAAGCTCCAACAGAGTAAAGTACACAGCCTTAGTAATGTACCCTACTCATATTAAGTGTTCAATAAATGATCATCTATTAAAGCAAACAAACAAAAATGAACCAGTAAGCATTACTTAACAACAACAATGGTTGCCTATTTGTACTTTCTAGGTCATTTGTGTTAGTCTGCAGTTTTCACATATAAAGAAAGTACTGGTGGTTTTTTGGGTCTTTAATAACATATTAGAGATTTATTTCCACACACATGAGGCAATCAGCAAATGGTACACAATCAACATATGATGATAGTTGGATATCTTCTAGAAATCCAAATGCTTTATTAATTAATGTTTAAAAATATAAACAATGTTGCTAATAATTAAAATATAAAGTTAATTTATTTAACTATGGCTTTATTTTCATATTAGCTTATGATGTAATGTCCTGCCCACGCTCACCACAATAATTCAATTTGTTTTGTTAAGACCTTTGAGTTTTTTTCTTTATTCTTCTGTAAATGAGTGTAAATTATTCAACTCTTATTATGTGATGCCTACTACAAATGACATTAGGTGGCTTCTAAAACCAAGTATCTCTTTTCATGTTACAAGTCAGTAGCTGGGGAATGACATCTTCAGGATGACAAGTCAGTTGGCAGCTGTCCCAAGGTCTTCTTTACTCTGGACTTTTAGGCTAAAGTAGCAATGTTTTGTAACATGACCATTTTTGTGTCAGAGGGAATGAAGCAAAAGAGTAGGGAGAAATCTGCGGATGGCTCTTAAATCTCCTTCCCATACAAGGCCATTGAGTGAAACAAATACCTACATATCATGTGGCAAGCACAAAGCCAACCTATCTTCTTCCCACACATGCTACATGAGAATAGGCATGGGTCTCTAATCACTTTTTATCAGAGGAGAGAGAGAGAATAATGAAACAGCATTAAATACACTTCATAGAAGTCAATATTCAAACAAAGTTTCACTACCTATCAACACAATCTCAATAAAGTACAAATCAATCAAATATTTACTCAGGAAGGCTGGGAAATACTTGAAAACATTTTTTGAATGAAGGTGAATAGTAAAAGCTTAATCTTTTTATCCATGTTACTTGCAAGTGTATTTGATAGAAGAATAAATCTGTAAATATCCATGATTTCTTAATGGGGACGGACAAAGAAAGCATTAAGCACACATGAAAATGAAGCTACCAATATATTTGATCTTTCTGATGAGATCTTCTTTACAAAGAAAGGGAAATGGTTTTAGAAAAAAAGATAAAAACCAATCAAATATAAAGCTATATTCAAGCCCAGTCAAAGAGGCTAATCTCTCAGGAAGGACACTGCTGGGAAGATGAATCGAACAACATCCAAAGTTGAGAACCAACCCTGAGACTTTGCAATCAATGAATCACTGGAAACCTAATCAGTTCGTCTCCTTAGAACATCATGATCTAAAGGCAAATCGATAGCAGTCAATCATATTATGATCTTGCTAAAATGGTGAATAATGAGTACAGACCAGACAGTCAAAAACTCTCTGTAATATTGCTTTGGGCAATAAAATGTAGGGAATCCAAGGAGACAAAGCATGAGTTTGAAAATGCAGGAAATATGGCCAATCTAAGAACATTAACATGTCTAATATAGATGGGATCCCTGACCTGAAGGACTGTGCTATGGACTACAGGCCACTTTGATGACTGGCAGATATACCAGAGATGTCCCCCAAAAGAAAATTCTAGAGTTTCTCCTGTTAGAAAATTTTCTTATAATAATTCCTTAGAAAGTCTTAATAACCTAACAACAGGAAAGTCAAATGAGATGATTGAGTGATTCAGGCCCACAATATCCAGAAAATAAGTGTTCCAAAGGAAAGCAGTCAACATTTCACTTCATGACTGCTAAGAAAAAATTGGACAACATGGAAGCTTCATTACTACACAGGACTTTTTCTTTTTTAAGTGATGTAGATTGATAGATAGAGATAGGTAGACAACAGATAGGTCTCTGCAGACCCTTTACCTTTCATTCTAACTCAGTATTTCTCAAGAAGAAATAATTATACTCCCCAGGCAGTGGTGAGATTCAAATAATTTAACAAAAGGTTCTCTGCCCTAATGACCGTTTTAAGTATAAAAAGAAAATGATACACTGAAAGGTAGTTTATTATTTCATGCATTTAATACTTAAACAAGAACAATAAAAGAGGTACACAAAACTAGATTAAGTTGAAAGTTTTAAAATATTAATAAAAATATTAAATAATACCTGATGAAAAACAATAAAACTGTTATTTAAGATATTTCCATATTGCTTCTTGACTAGCATCCTCACTTGCAATTCATTCACCTATGGACGGAATGAACATGACTAGGGGAACTTAGAATATGCTGTTGAGCAAAAGAACATTAAAAAAAGGTAAGAAATGTAAATTTGTGATTTTCACATTGGATGGCTGCCCAGGTGCTCATCTGAGAGAGAACTCTGATCACAAGTGCCATTTTAACAACCAGTTTGCCAAACATAACAAAAAAATTAGGTATCGCTTCTGTCAAACTGGTGCAAAATGGCTGAATCCTACCACTGCTCCCAGGAAATGTTTGGCAATGTCTGGGGACGTTATTTTGATTCTCACAGCCAGGGAGATGCTCCTGTCTGAATATCTTACAATAAAGAGTACAGTCCTTCACGCTAACAATTATTTCGCTTGAAATAAAAATAGGGTTAATACAAAGAAACTCGGTTCTATTCAAATTTTAAACCCTCTGAGGACACTACATCCTCTGTGAAAGTTCTGATTCTACTCAAAACTCTCTCCATTTGAGGTTCTCTCTGCATGAGAAATTTTCTTCTTTTTTCTTCCTATGATGTGTTTTCTCATATCCATTACACTGGGCTCAAACATCACCTTCTCAGGGAATCCCTCTCTCATACCACCTGCCCTTCCATGCTTGCTTTGCTTATCAACATTTGACATATTTTTGATTGATTGATAGATTTTTGTCTGTCTCCCCATTAATAGAATTTTATATCTGTGTCAGTCTAAACTGTGTCTTTCTTTTTCTCCCACTGATATATGAGCAATACTTAAAATAATGAAAAGCCCATACGTGCTCCAATAAATAGTTTTTGAATAAATCCCTGGATGTTGATCAGTCCATCCTCTGTATGTATCTTTACCAATTTAGTCGGTAAAGATCTTAGGCGAGTACTCTGAGCTCTACTGGAAGTTTCTAGGAAGAAAGATCTAGGATATAACAGTAAAGTTACAAGCCTAAATTTAATCAGTTGTTTGTAATTCTCTTGTTACTGGCATAAAATATAAAATAAGACATCCAAAGGGGATGAAAATGTTGACCACAGTAATGAGAGAGGAAAGAGAGAGGAATGGAGTACTGATGCCATGAATAACTACCATCATTTGAGAGACATGCACATTCTGCTGGGGCTATGAATGATTCATTGGGTTTCTGCACAGAGGTGTTTATGTCTTCTCACCTTCTTTTGCTCTGATTCTATTCTTCCTAGAGAAGTAATCTTCTGTTCACTAACTCAGTTTTATACTTGCCACAATATTAGAAAAGGATTGCTCTAAAAAGCAAGCAAAATGGTTTGGTCACCCCAAAAATGACCCAAGCAGTTAGAAAGACCTAAGATAGTTGCTCAGCCTAACTAAACCATAATTTCCACATCTGTAGATAACAGTATCTCTGGTCATGTGATTTAATAGGAATTGAGAAATACATTAGTGATTTTTATTTGTTTTTGTCTTGATGTTGTATAATAGATCATTTATACTTTAGTCTCTTTTCAACTTTGGTTCATATGGGTCAGTTTTCTAAATTTGAACAGGAACGAGAAGCTTGAGAAAAATAAAGTTCTAGAGCTTTAAGGATGAGAGATATGTCACTAACGTGCCTTGTCCTTTGAAATTCAACTAAAGGTAGCCAGCTATTTATTCTGTCCTGTATGGTAGATATTACCAATGCTCACCCATATCTGATTTCCTTCTCCTTCTGTTAACACAGATCAGACTTCCCAGTGAGATGGGGTAGATAGTAGTTCTGGCCAATGGTAGTGAGTGGAACTTCTTATATGTGTCACACTTAGAAGCTGAAACAAAATAGTGAAATGAAATATCCTGGTACTCACCCTCTTGCCTCTGCATAATGACTGTTGAAGCCATAGGCTGAACTAGTGTTACTATCATCAGTGTGTCTCCTGAGTGCAATAGAGCCTCCCTCCCCCATCATCTACATATAATAAGCATGAGAAAATAAAATAAATTTCTGTTGGTTAAGCCACTGAGATTTGACAATTGCTTGTTTCTACAATATGGGCATATGCTATATGTAAAACTTGCCTTGCCAACTATACTAAGATAAACACAAACATTTAAAACCAGTGCATTGTGAGGGCTGGAGCAGTGTGGCTCTTCCCTCCTGGGAAGAGCAGAGTAGAAGAATGGCTCTGTGGGGTGGAGAAGCACACACACACGTGCGCATGCATATTTACAATATGATCAGATGGATTGCATGTGTACAGATAACAGTGGATTTAAAGTGCTGCAGAGCAGGATTTACTGTGTGTGTGCACACGTGCTAGAAAATAGAAACACTGAATTAAATGCATCCAGCTTTTCTAGGGTGTTTCCTGGCACTTGGACACTTGCTGAGAGGCATTATCATAATCGTTCATGTGGCTGAAGACTGCAGCAATCATGAATCTTCAAAATGGGACATGGTGAATGGAATCTGATTTGATTAGGAGCCATGAATAAGAACTTTGTCTACCTAGGTAGTCGGCCTAACCAGAATGAAAATTTAATCTCTTCCTGCTTGTGGATTATTTTTTTTAAGTGTGAATGTAAAAAGATCCAAAGTAAAGTATACTTAATTTGGGGAGATGGAGGAAGAAAGCGCAGAGTGAAAGAGTATTATGACAGATTCTTCAGAGTAAAAATGTTATTCAAATTCTTTGTTTCTTGTCTCTCATCATCTACAGTCTGAACAATAAAAACTAAGTACATAAAAACATTGTATTCTTTCTACATAGCATATGCCTTTACAATAGATTATATATAAACTTTTGTTCTTATTTTATATGTATATACCCAATATTGAACTATGTCAGAGAGCAAAACTTCATTCAGATTTCATGGAATAGGAAAAATTTTGTTTAATAGCAATGGTATTGATATGTTAATACTTGTTTCTATTACTCCTAGCTTTTTTATGAAATTTATCAAATAGAAATAAAGGTCAATAATTTTTGCTAAAATTTTCAGAAGCAAAAATATTTGTTTCATGTGAACATAGTCAATTAAATAATAAACATTTGTCTAAATTGTCTACCCTTAAAAGTCACAAGATAATTGATTGTCAATTATAAATTAACATTCTCCATTTTTCTGCCTTTTCCTCAAATAATTTTATTCAATCTCCAATCACACCCCAACATAATCTAATCTCACCTGATTTTAATCACATTCAGCTATAATTATATAATATTATAAACAGCTGATGAAAAGGTTAAGTGCAGTACATTCTTCTCTAGTCAACAGAAACACAGATATTGATAAGCTTCAGATTCAAGAAAGTACTCAAATCCAAACTAAATATTTGTCACAACATATAACAATTTTTGTAATTATTTCAATTACTCATTTATGTTGTGTCACAGACTTTAATTAATTAAATCTAATCATGACAAAACTCCCACAAGGTGGTTCCTACTTTATAAATTAGAAAAAATTTTCCCCGTGGAAAAACACTAATTAGCCACCAAAATATTTAATTTGTCACAGGTAATTAAAATATATTTTAATTTTTTTATTTTTGTCTATTTGCCACACATTTAGATCCAAGTTTTCTGGGGTCCAGAAAAAGTTATATTTTTATAAAGAGTTGTAGTTTTTGAAATCATTTTTTTAAAAGATGACTACAGAAAAAAAGTGAAACAGTTGGCTAAATGATTTATTAAAATCCACATGTGAATGTATTGTTACCTTTTGCTTTCTTTCTTTCCTGTGCTTCCATCCCACACACCTAGATAATTTAGAATTTATTGGATAGGGATAAACATCTGTATGTCCTAATACTCACCCTTTCTTCTCATGCTACTAGTCTTCTCTATAAATCTACTCCATTGGACTTTGAGCTCTTAAAAAAAAAAGAAAGAAAGAAAATAAAAGAACTATGTCTAATTCATGTTTATTTCCTCAATGTCTGACAACATTCCTAAAACTCAGCAGATGATCACTAAGAGCTTGTTCACTTAATTAGGACAATTCACCACTTTAACCCTTCTTTGTATTGCAGGTAGTTTCTCTAAGGGGATTTCAACAACTAACTCCCCTCTTTCTTATCCAAAGTCTGAACAGTATGAAAGATCATGATAAAGGACTAGCTTGGAGAATAAACTTTGGTGTGAGAACCCAATGAGCCTCATAACAGAATTCTAGAATTAAGCAGAATCATTAACCTCAGGGCACAGGCAAGAATGGGCCCAAGTTGATGTCACATGATTTGTCTTCTAGGAAAGCAAAACAAGAGGAAAGGTGGTCGAGAAAAAAAAGAAAGGTGGGGCTAAGCCACATGTACCCAGTTATCATTCCGAATGTCACTATTCAAGTAATCCTCTCCATCTCCCCAAGGACAAAATAAATAGAGCAGAGACAGATTTGGAGTTACACTATTAAAGCCCCTGGGCAGAAAGGAAATACATCAGGAAATGGAGAAGTATCCCCAAATAATATTGTATGGCTTTCAATGGTACCTCAAAATTGAGTGTTACCTACTAAGTTAAAGGAGGAATTGCAGGATGTACCTTATTTACAAATGCCAATAAGGAAAGTCCCCAAAAGAGAAAGCAGAGCACAGCTAAGTAGCAATATTTAATTGCTGGGACACTGTGACAGAGCAGAAAGGCCATTTCCCAGATTGCATTTAAGAACACACAAGCAAAAAAACACCCTGGAACCAAAATTGGTTGTATGTGGGATATAGAAAAAAAATCAGAACGATGAAGTCCTCTTACCATCTCGCTTGGGTTACCGTAGGATTTCCCTGGAGAAATTGCCAGAACAACTGAGTGAGACTCAGCAGCTATGTGAAAAACAGTTTGGCAGAATGTTGAGAGATAATCAAGGAGCTTCCCCACAAGACCTAAAATCAGGACACCGCATTCTCTGTAAACAGAAAACTTGGAAGCTGACATTACCTGTACATGGATTTTTGGAGTGCTTCATTAAAGAAAGACATATTTTAAAGATAATACATATAGTTATTCTTGGATTTTAAATGAGCACTGCAGTAACCACACATTGAAATTTATATAAGTTATTTATTTTAGGAGCTACTTCATAGGTTTAAGGATTAATAAAGAATCCATTGGAAGCTTCTCTACACTAACACCTAGTATTTTTTTTAATTATGATTGTTAACCCAATGCTGAGCCTTTAAGGTACTTTTCCAAGGATCTGAATGAATTTATAAAACAAACACAAAGAGGCAGCATGTTATGAATAGAAAATAAGTGTGTCAGAGATTCTAGTACTGGTCACCTTTCAACCAACTGTGTAACCCTGCAGATTTCCACTTCTTTAGATACCATTGTAAGGAATTAAAGTAGAAAGGGGTTGGAGATAAACTATTCACATATTCTTGTGGTACAGAAGATGCCCCTGAAACTTAGGTAAAAGTGTTTTCCTGAAGACAAACAGTGAGTCAACAGCAGAACTAGGAGATTGGAATCCTAATCATCTCACTCCTTGTTTTGTACTTTTCCTCTAAATAATTTCTAAATAATCCTCTAAATAATCTCAGTACTTTCCAACCCTAAAATATGGTTAGAGCATATATTTCTATTTCTCCCACCCTTCCACTTTATAGATGTGGAAGCAGAAGATCTGAGCGTAGAAATCACTATCTATGAGAAGCACAGCTTGGTCATTTTGAGAATACAGATATACAGTTCATAACTCTCTGTTTTACATATGCCTCCAAGAGAGGTATACTTCTCTTAGAATAATTTAGAGAGAGAACTAACCTTGAACTGAAGTTTGCATTCATGTACCTACACTCCTACCTGCATGCTTCTTGTCAGCATAGACCAAAAAGAGGATCAAGTACCCTTCTCTGAGAGGTGTCTTCATGGCTCTCTTTAAAAAAAAAAAAAAAAAAAGAAAGACTCCAGGAGAGAAAGTTTTATGAATGATTGGGTTCCCAATGTTTGACCTACTGCCTGACAAATAAATATTAGTGAACACATAGAATATCCTTCAGCATAATTCTAGAAAGTACCTTGCATTTATTATCTGTATTTTATGATTCCATTTCAAAGCTTGGACAATACCAATGTGGGTTTAGCCATATTTTCTAAAATTTTCTTTATTCATTTTGTTTTACTTTATTTTTAATTTACTTTGTTAACTTTTTTATTGGATTTATTGGGGTGACATTGCTTAATAAAATTATGCTTTAGGTGTACAATTCTATAATACATCATTTGTATATTGTATTGTGTGTTCACCACCCCAAGTTAGGTCCATATTATAAAGAACTTTCAGAATGTACTACAACAGCCTCACTTAGAAAATGAACATTAAGCCCCCACCCTTGCACCTTCAGGTGTGTTTATGACAACTGGTCATTCTCTACCCTGGAGGAGACCAGAGTTATCCCCAAGCCTTACATACCCCAACAAGTTCATGATTTCTGACCAACATACATCAGAACTTAGGAGTGTCTTTTTTAATAACCGTGGCTAGGTGCTGGGAAGATATTTCTATCCTGGCTCTTGAGTTCACCTCCTGAGATATGTGTAGGTTAAGAAGCACCTAAGCATCAACATGAACTATTGTGCAATTCCACATATTGTAGGAAGAAGCAGCAGATGCTAGGAATGGCTCCTCCACTCCTCACCTGTGTTTGATTGCCCTGCCTCTTCTAATCTTAGATACAGGCTCCCAAGTTATCATCCGGTATACAGTTTCTTAAAACGAGAGGCTGAAACATCCAGTGTGCCTTCCTGCATCCCTTGTGGGGTCAGGGTTCCCCTTTCCCCTTTCAGCTCAGCTCTCCTTGTAACACTTAGCCAAAGATAACAGATTAAGCCAAGTGCAGAGATAATGAAATATAAATTAGTAAGCTTTCTAGCCTTTATCCACAGCCCTGTCAGAGTATATTATCTGATAGATTGAGTTCAGAGCAAGTCAGTTAAATTTTCCCTTATCAGAAACTGAGTGTGAAGTGTGGTAATGTTGCTAAGTGCAGAACAAAAATCTCTCTCTTTTGCATCCCATGACTGCTCCAGGCAACATTCTTGGAAACCTCTGACTAGGAAGGAAGAGAAGACCCTGAGATATATACAGTGTGACAAGCCAGGAGGCTATGCTTCTCCGGTAACCATCCTATGAACAGCAGTCGCCTGTGGCTGTGACATTACCACACTTTGCTCAGCTTCACAAAGGGAAATTTAACTGACGACTGCTATGAACGGAAGCCACAGCCTAAACCAGATAATACACCCTGACAATACTGTCAGGCAAAAAAGGCTGTGTTCCCATTGATTTCATCACATTAGAGACATATTACCCTGAGCAGTGTGTGTTTGAGAGTATATTGTGCACACTGTGGGAATATCAAAGGGAATGCACACTGGTTTAGGCAGAAGCTGGCCTCCAGGAGAAGAATCTCTGCGTGGTCTGCTGGAAACAGGCAGCATTTGCCAAAGTAGAGACGGCGATGCTATTGATGGTAATTATAACTTAGTTCTCCGTATCAGCTTCTACCTGCTGGGTTTATTTGAGAGAGCTTTATACCAAGAGCAACATTGAACCGCTCTCTCTCTCTCTCTCTCTCTCTCTCTCTTTCCCTCTTTACTGAAAGGTAACAAATATACAATACTATATGAAGGGAAAACATGCAGCGAATAGGGAGTGTGAAAACAAACTAAATATTCAAATCATCCCTAAGTTTACTAAATTCATGACTGTATTCAATTTGCAGATATAAAGACCTACAGAAGTTTTTTATTGTTTTAACTCTCATATCAGCACCATTCATTCACAAAATAATGTTGGCATATGTCCACTCAAATAAATCAGCATTGTTATTTCCACTGACTAATCTGGCAAACCCTGAAAACTTTACACAGTAATGCAAAGACGAAAGAATTGAGAGAAGCATTTTCTAATTTATATATATTTTTAAAGTTACAACAATGTCCCATAATATTTTTAAATTTGTTTTTAATATTGCTTCTGTGTTCCCTGTGTGAATCAGGAGTGAAAAGAAATAAGAAATTTGGCAGAAATGTGTCTTTACTTCTCATGAACTCAAAAAATAACTTCTAAAATGATCTCAGGACTCAGGCTCAAAAAATAATTTCTTAACACTGTCAATAATGATAAATATTCTCCAAGTCAGGCTTCCTAGCCATTCTTTTCTTATATTATTTAACTGTAAAATCTTCCAAAATACCTCTCAGGATCATTTGGTTCTCTCATCACTCTGATCATAATTCTTTCCATTTTTGCAATCTTTCATTTACTTGTATAGTCTGAGTTTTGGAATTCCATGGCTCACTTTTTTTTTTTATTATAAACTATACCCTACCAACAAAGGGTAGTAATCAACATCTAACTCATAATCATCCTCATCTTTAATTGGGTTTATTGCTATCCAACTATAGGGCACTTTCAAACAAAATGATCAATATAGAAATTCAGTAATTTATAGTTATCATTGGTTATAAATAAAGATTCAGAGAAAAAGCATCATAAAAGCTGCTAAGATAATTTTTGTGAGTATGTGACAGAGACAGAGAGAGTGACAGACAGACAGGAAGAGACAGAGATGAGAAGCATCAATTCTTTGTTGCAGCTCCTTAGTTGTTCATTGATTGCTTTCTCATATGTGCCTTGACCAAGGGGACTACAGCAGAGTGAGTGACCCCTTGCTCAAGCCAGTGACCTTAGGGCTCAAGCCAGTGACCATGGTCATGTCTATGATCCCGTGCTCCAGTCAGCAACCTTGAGATTTTGAATCTCAACCCTCTGTGTCCCAGTCTGACACTCTATCTACTGTGCCACTGCCTGGGAGGATGATTTGTATTCAAAAACCTGTTTTGATGGCATCAACACTTCTTTGATTAGAATATAGGCCAGCAGTATGGGAAAGGAGGGAAGGCAGCTGAAGCAGGAGACTCAGGCATGCTTCTATCCATTCATTGCTCTCCCACCCACTATTACAGAGTGATGTGATAATGGAAGACAAGGTGACCACCCTGTCCTCCAGTCCACTGAGTGGTGAGAGGGGGCTATGTTCAGGTCGCTCCTCCTCCCGTGGAGCCCACTCTGGAGCCCTCTGGCCACATTTCTGCCATCCATGCATACTTTTACCAAATTCTATACTTTCTGGTATGAAAAATTAATAAATAAGCAATAAAACACATTGAGTTATTAATATAAAGGTCATAGTATCATAATGATTACTATAAATATTATATTAAAGATGCAATCATTAATATAAAGAATAAAGATTCACATCATGGTGGATTATATCATTTATGACATACCCTTCACTTGATAAGATTTTAGGTTTTTATATTAGTTTTTATGTTAAGTATTAAAGGTACTACATGTGCTTTTTATTTAACCATTGCCTGATACTTCCCTTTTGTCCCTTTATTTCTAAAGTTAATTTTTAGTTTGGTGTGTCTCTTGTTACCATTGTATAGCTAGAATTCTTTTTTTAGTTCATTATGTGTCTTCTCTTTTAAATTTTTAATTACCACTGTATTTGACTTATCTTGCCACCTTTTATTTTATACTTTCCTATTGCTTCCTCCTGCCCCCTCTTCCTCTCTACAGTTAAATTGACAGATGTTTTTTTATTCTATGCGGTGTAGAAATATTCCTCCTATACAAGATACGATGGTTACCACTACATTTTGAGAAAATTCATTGAAATATTAAAATACCAACATTTAGCCTGACCAGGTGGTGGCGCAGTGGATAGAGCATGGGACTGGGATATGGAGGACCCAGGTTTGAGACCACGAGGTCGCCAGCTTGAGTGCAGGCTCATCTGGTTTGAGCAAAGCTCACCAGCTTGGACCCAAGGCCACTGGCTCAAGCAAGGGGTTAGTCGGTCTGCTGAAGGCCCGTGATCAAAGCACATATGAGAAAGCAATCAATGAACAACTAGGGTGTCGCAACGAAAAACTGATCACTGATGCTTCTCATCTCCCTCCGTTCCTATTTGTCTGTCCTTACCTAGCCCTCTGTCTGACTCTCTCTCTTTGTCTCTGTAAAAATAATAATAAAAAAATACCAACATCTAGGTAATACCTATAACCTTCCTCCTCTCTCATCTCTAAGTATGCTGATAGCTTTCCATGTCTGTCTCAGACACCTTCCAGATCTTGGATTTTATTTGCTAGATCTTCCATTTTATTCCTAGTTTTACTTTTGATTTTGGGTAAGTGTGTTGGCATATGGGAAAGCATACTGTGTGTGTGAGTGTGTGTATATATATAGTTACTTTGGATTAAAAAGGTATATCCTCCCGTAATTATTGTTTAAAAAGTGTGCAAATAATAAGCTTTCTGAATTCATTAATATCCAAAAATCTATTTTTTTACCCTCAAAACTGAATGTAGCCCTGGCCGGCTAGCTAAGCGGTAGAGCGTCCACCTGGCGTGTGTAAGTCCCAAGTTTGATTTCCAGCCAGGGCACAGAGGAGAAGCACCAATTTGCTTCTCCATCCTTCCCCCTATACTTTCTCTCTGTCTCTCTCTTCCCCTCCTGCAACCAAGGCTCCATTGGAGCAAGGTTAGCCCAGGCATTGAGTTTGGCTCCATGACCTCCACCTCAGGTGCTAGAATGGCTCAGTTGCAGCAGAACAATGCCCCAGATAGGTGAAGCATCGCCCCCTTGTGGGCATTCCGGGTGGATCCCGGTCCGACGCATGGAGGAGTTTGTCTATCTGCCTCCCTACTTCCCACTTCAGAAAAATACCCAAACCGTCCCCCCCAAAAAATACCTGAATGTAATTTTGGCTGGGTATATATAGAATTCTAAGCTTAAAATATTACTGCGGAACTTTCAAAATATTGTACCATTTACTTCTAATATCTCATCTGTCCAATCATACATCTGTTGTTGATCTCACCCTTGTTTTTTCTTCCTTTGTAGATGACCTCTTTCTTTTCTAAGGGAAGCTTTGTGATTTTCCCTCCAAATTTTTGGAATTAAGTGCAAGAGTTTCCTTTTATAAATTCTGCTTAAAGCATTGAGTCAAATGTTAAGTATCACTTTGGAAATCATTTTCTGATTCAATAAGTATTGATATGCACATATTATTTGCTCAACACTAAGAAATATAATATTAAACAAGATAAACACAGCTCCACCCTGGTTAGGTTCAAGGTTCCCCAGGAGAGACAGATTATCAGCCAGCAAATTTGCAAGTTTGCACAGTTACACTTTTGATAAAGACTACAAAGAAAAATGCAATATGCAATGAGTTTAAAATGATGTGGGCAGGTCAGGGTGGGGATCAGGAGATAAGTCAGCTAAAGCTTCTTCAAAGAAATAATATGTAATGATGCACTGTAAACATGTTAAGTACATAGTTAGGTAGATAGGAGGAGAAAGTGAAGAAATCCATATCATTTAACCTTTTCTAATAGTAGTGAAAATGACTGTTGGGCAAATAAGTTTGTAAAATGTGATTTTTATGTTTGCTCACTTTTATTATTAAAAATGGCCACTGCCCACATGAATAGCACTGCCCAGGTGAAACTGCTAATTACCTTACTGCTTGGGAAAGACCATTGTTATGCTAATGTGTGCTGGAGAAGGGGTTTTCACACCAAGGAAAGTTTGTGAGGAAGAAGGAGAGGAGAAGGAGACCATATTTTTGCTAAGATGGCAGGGTGCTGAAGAAGAACCCAGTTTGTGCAGAGAGGAGAAGGGAGAAGGTGTGCACATGGGGAACCAGAGGTGACTGAGCTGGTGGGGGCCTTTGATTCCAGGAAAACCCAGATGTGTCAGTAGCTTTGTGAGCACTGAATGAGTGGGTTTTGGAACCCTGTGTGTTTGTTTTTACTTGCCGGCTAGTTGCAAGGCTAGAATAAAGGAATGGCCCACCATCTTTTGGCTCCGTCGTTTCTTTACTGTCTGTTCAGATCTCATGGGAACCTGCACCTGCATGTGCCTGGTGGCAGTGGCCGAGACTACTGACCATACAATGACAAATTGAGAAATTGGACAAAATTATGATTTTTAAGTAAAAGTAACCATTATTCAAACTATGATGTGCAATATACTTTATAGGCTAAAATTCTCCAAATGATTTTATACTAAGGCCTTTTCTACAAGGTGACACCAACAAAGCTGAAAAATGGATAATCTGGTGATTTAAACCAACATAACTGCTAAACCATAACACAGCACAGTGGACTCAGTGGTCTGTGCTCTATGAAACAATTTCTCAAAGCTCAAAGGACCTCTCATTAACTGCCTGTGTAACAGCTTGGGAGATCTAATAGTATTTGATAGATATAATCAGACTGGGCACAGGTAGGAGTCGTAGGCTTTATTAGAAGAAAGAAAGCAACCTGCCGAGACGCCCTCTCGAGAGGAGAGAGACGCCAAGGTGCTCTCTGGAGAGGAGAGAGAGGCGCGCTGGTACAGTCTAAGGAATTTTAGAGGTGGATTCTGGTTGCATATTTCTTTTTGCTAGGCCTCCAACGTACACATGGAGTGCTTGGCAAGTTGGAAAGTCCCTGCTGAAAGATTTTTTGTCAGGTTTATCTTCTGTGGCTCAATGGTCACCCAGACAGCTATGTGTCCTTGAGGTCCATTCACGATAGACGAGGATGGGAGTTTCTGTAACGAGAAATCCTGACCCATGCTCCCAAACAATCTTACAGTATCAGTGTTCATTTCCCACTTGTAAGGCTGGCAAATGTAAGGCTATGATTCATTTCTCAACAGAAAAATAAAAACAAACAAACAAACAAAAAGACTAATGAAAAAAGAGCCCTAGCAAGAATCTCAGTTACTCTCCAGTCGAGGTATGGGAGGCTAAACTACATAATTTGGCTAGACTGTCTTAATTCTTTAAGTCAAATACTTGGAACTGGAGGGTTAGAATCCATTCATAAACTAAGTTTACCTGTATTCCTCCTTCCCTGTACTGTGAAGGCGCATTCCGAGAGGGATAATTGTATGGAGTAGAAACAAGAACAGCGGGAAATAGGAAGAGGTGGCTCTACGGAAGTGGAATTCCCGGCATTCCAGTATTCAAATCAAACTTCAAAGCTTAAAAGTAACGCAGTGGTAATGTAGTACACAGTTCACGGTCAGTATTTCCTGTACTACGTCCCCTTGCCGTTCTCTCTGTAGCAGAATCAAGCAGGCCACAAATACAAAAGGTGAATTTGACTTTCTGCTCCTCTACCGGACATAACCTGAGAAATCACAAGTCAAAAGTCAATGGCAAAGGGATGACAAAAATTCTGTGATGGTGAAATCATCTATTTGTTATTATTCAGCCTAGATCAGCAACACTTCATTCTAGAATGCGTTATAATTCTCAAATATTAAATAATCATCACAATTTGCACCCAATTGAAAAACAACTTTGCCTTTCCATTTTAATACGGAGAAAGGAAGTTGGAGCAAATCTCTCAATTTGTTCCATCTGTTATATTCATGTGACTGGTCCTTTCTTCTTTTTCTTTTTCCTATTTTTCCCCCCACAGATCAACAAGATAAATCTAACTGCCTAGCTGCGAAAAAGGATGAAAGAGGCTCCACTGTGAACTGAAGTTTCAGTTGAGATGCCTTGCACCGGCTGATGTTTTGAAATTAGCATGAAACAGCACCAGAGGAAACAGAGGGATTCTTCAGTGTTGTACAAAGGACTCTGTGAACTTTCCAAATGCGTGAGATCTCATTACTGACAACAGTTTTTGCCCTCCAAGTTTTCACGTGGTGACCTTACAGCTGCCATTAGAGTGCGGGTGCAGAACTCCTCTCCAGTGAAATGGCACGAGCAGGGTGAGGAAACACAGTCCTTAAGAAGGCAAGCTGTGCACCACCGACATAATTAGGGAAGCTGCTTGGGAGGAGAGCGCTGGACATCTAATGAGCCAGCAAGGAGAAGGTGGAAAATGAGAGCCTGGTTATGTACTGGAAGCACTGTTTTGAGTTTTCCTTTAGGTAGGCTGAAAAACAAAATATTAAGCCTGCTGAAGCCCTTGCTGAGTTTGGGGATTAGAAGCTCTCAGGAAATTTAGGCCACTGCCGAAAGGGAAGAGAGATAAGGGAGTGCTATGCCTTCAGTAGCTGTTTCTGATTACTACTCTGCTGACCCAAATTCACTTGGAAAGGCAGTGTCAGTGTCAGCAGGAAAGAGTCACCAAAAATGTTTTCAATGATTTCAATACAGAACACAGGATTTTAAGCAGACCATGTGACACATGTTGATGAAATTTCCAGAAAGAGTTTATAAACAAACCCCTTGTTTTTAAGAATAATCACTTTAAGGGTAACACAATCAAGGATTCTAAAACCATTGCATTGGAGAACCCCTAAAACATATACGTATAAATATGCATGAACCCTGGAGTAGCTGTGTGATTTAGACACATTGTCAACTTCTCTGACCCTCAATTTCTCATCTTTATAAAGACAACAATGGCCCTATTTCAAAGAAATTTTCTGTGCAAATTAACCCACATAATGCAAGTAAATCACTGAAAAGAGTACTGATCCACAACAATGAATGTTAGCTATTTTTGTTACTGTTATCAGAGATGAGGAGGTTCTAACCTAAGGCAGTGGTAGTAGCTATAGAGGGAATTATGATGACATTTGAGAAATATTTTGGTGGCAAAATAGGGGAAATCTGGAGGAAGATTCATTGGATATTATGTAACAGAGAAAGAGAAACCAAGAATAATTCCGGGAATTTAACATGGACAGCTGAGGGGATGACACGTCATCAGTTGAGATTGAGAATACCAAAGAGGAAGAAGACTGCCCGAGGAAGGTGAGGAAGACCTCTAGTTGGCAAATCCTGAGGTCTCCATTGAATATTTTGGGCAGATCAACGAAGTTCTAGGTCTTATGAGAGAAAGAGCCTTTGAAGAAGACAAAAATGAATCAATTCCAAAAGCATGTAGAAAATCTGGTGAGTTTTGTAAACTGGAAAAGGATAAGAGAGGGCCAAAGAGAGAATGATTGATGGTGTCAAATAGAGCAAAAAGAGGGGGGAAAAGTTACTCAGAGAGAGAGAATCAGTGCATGCAATCTGAAAAACAAAAAGAGATTTGGCAGTTAAACCAGGGCTAGATGGAGGAAGTAATGTAAAATGGAACTAAGGGTAACAGTAGAAAGAACAGGAAAGCATGTACATTTTGGACTTTGCTGAGGGCAACAGGGGTTATTAAATAACCTCAAGAAGGGATGCTGTCTAATCAGATTTTGTCATTAGGAGCTAATATTTTTAGAACTGTAAATAATAGATACAAGGGAACAAGCCTGGAGTCATGGTAACTGTTTATGGGACAATCATAGGAACCCAAAGGGGGAAATGATATTAGCCAGGCCAAGGATGTGGCACTGGGTAAGTAGAGAGACTCAAGACATTTAGATAGTTAGAAATATAGAAGAAGTAAGGATAAAAACAAAATTTTGTTTTAGGACTCTAGTAGACTGTCATGGATAGATAAGTTTGTTGGGAAGAACAATAGTTTAATTTTAGATTTGTTGATTTTTTAAATGTTTTAAAAAATTAAATGTATTGGGATGAGATTGGTTAAATAATATTGCATAGGTTTCAAGTGTACATTTCTATGATACATGAGCTGTATATTGCATTTTGTGCCCACCACCCAAAGTCAAATTTTCCATTATTGTATGTTCGACCTTATTTACTTTTTACTACTTCCCAGCCCCTTCCCTCTGGTAATCATCGTAATGTTGTCTGTGTCTATGAGTTTTTGTTTGTTTTTTCATCTGTTGCTTTCAGTTTCATATTTCACATATGAGTGAAATCATATGGCTCTTGGCTTTTTCTGTCTGACTTACTTAGTTTATCAAGATCATCTCAAGATCCATCCATGTTTTCACAAATGGCAGTATTGCATCTCTTCTTATGGCTGACTAGTATTCCTCAGTATATATCTACTACAGCTTCTTTACCCAATCCTCTACCAAAGCACACTTTGGTTGTTTGCAAATCTTGGCCATTATGAATAAGGCTGCAATGAACACAGGGTATGCATATATCTTTGCAAATACATGTTTTCAAATTTTTAGGGTGGATAAATAGAAGAGAATTCCTGGGTCATATGGTAACTCAATTTTTTATTTTTTTAAGGAACTTCCATACAGTTTTCCATAGTGGTTTTGCCAGTTTACATTCCCACCAGCAGTGAATGAAGGTTCCTTTTTCTCCACAACCTCTCTAACATTTATTACTTGTCTTATAGATAATAGTCATTTTAATAAGTGTGAAAGGCTAACTCATTGTAGCTTTGATTTGCATTTCCCTAATAGCTAGTGTAGTTGAGCATCTTTTCATGTATCTGTTGGTCATTTGTAGGTCTTACTGGAAGCAGTGTCTGCTCAGATCCTTTGCTTATTTTTAATTGGATTGTTGGTATGTTTGATGGTCAATTGCATGAATTCTTTATATATTTTGGATATTAATATTTTGTTAGAGCTGTTACTAACAGCTCTTGACTTTTTATTTTGTTAATAGTTTCTTTTGTTCTGCAGAAGATTTTTAGTTTGATATCATCCTATTCATTTACATTTGCCTTTCTATTTCCATTTCCATTAGGGTCAAATTCATAAAATCCTCTCTAAAACCAAGGTTCATAAGTTTAGTACCTGTATTTTCTTCTATGTAATTTATTGCTTCAAATCTTATATTAACTCAAAATTAATCAAATATCTAAATATAAGACCAGTATGTTCTTTTAGACATTAGGTTGGAAATGTTGGCAGATGTATACACCAGTGTTTGTTTCAGGAGAGAGAATTTTTTTGAAAATGCACATCAAGAAGTCATTAATTAACTCATGTGTTATATCTGGGGTCATAGGAGATGGTGAGAAACTATTCAGAGTGAGAAAAAATAGTGGCTCAGGAAAGAGTTTGAGGAGCATCAAGAACAGAAGAGGGCAGTCTCAAAAGTAGAGACTGTGATGGAATGACCATTAATAGAGAAAGAAAGCCTTGATAGGTTATATTGCCATTTCATTAAGAAAGGGGCATTTATGTCTGACCTGGTGGTGGCACAGTGGATAGAGCATTGGACTGGAATGTAGAGGACTCAGGTTCAAAACTCCGAGGTCACAGGCTTGAGCTTGGGCTTATTCGGCTTGTGTACGGGCTCACCAGCTTGAGCGCAGTGTCACTGGCTTGAACATGGGATCATAGACATAACCTCATGGTTGCTGGCTTGAGTTCAAAGGTCACTGGCTTGAAGCCCAAGGTCTCTGGCTTGAGCCCAAGGTTGCTGCCTTGAACAAAGGTTGCTCACTCTGGCCCTCCGGTCAGGGCACATATGAGAAAGCAATCAATGAACAACTAAGGAGCTGCAAGAAAAAACTGATACTTCTCATCTCTCTCCCTTCCTGTCTGTCTGTCTGCCCCTACCTGTCCCTCTCTATGACTTTCTCTTTGTCAAAAAAAAAAAAAAGAAGAAGAAAAAGAAAGGAGCATTTATAAAAGAAAGTGATGAATGTTTAGCAGGATAAATAATTCAAAGAAATCAAACAAGTTGAATACTGAGGAATATTGATTGGATCTAAAAACAAAGTCATCAGTGCCCTTGAGAAGAAAGAACTAATGAAGTGGTGGAAGGATTCTAACTTGACCTGTGTTTATTTACATCTTCAATTCAAAAGTTGAGTAGCCAGGTTAAGAACAAGCTTAGATAGTGTCATCTCTTCAATAAGAAATTCATACTTAGGAAGAGGTAAAATGAAGCCCAGGTCTTCAAAGACAAGGAAGTGATCTAAAACAAAGGAAGTATAAACTGGAAAGATAAGAAAGAGACCATATGAAAGAAAGCCAACTAATCACTTTACAAAGGTTCTGGGAAGTGAATTTTCATGTTCTTATATTGTCATCTCTATGGACACATTCTTTTAACATGAAAGTTTCTGTCCTCATACTTTTGCCACATAGTTGCTTCTACTTGGAAACATCTTCCCACTTCTCTTAGCTTCTATGAATCTTAGTCTTCCTCAAGTTGAAACAGAGGTCCTATCAAATTTCTTCAATAATAATAGTTAACACTTACATTTGCTTATTGTCAGCAAGTCTCTCTGTGTTTTACATGCACTAACATATGTAAATTATCAGAAAGCCATATAAGATAGATAGTACTACTAAAATTACTGTGAAAACTGTGGTATAAAAAATTTAAGAATTTAAGCATGTCAAATAGTGGCCCTGGATTCAAACCCAGAGTCTCTGTTTTTAGATTGTGTTCTCAACCACTATAGATACCACCTTTCTATGAAATTATCATTAAAACCAATTATTTATCAGTCACCAATAATTCTACCTGAGATTTTTAAATACATAATATACATAAAAATCTATCTACCATAGATTTTTAAATACATTATGTATTTTATGTCTTCAAATAAGTTGTGAGCTTAGTAACTGAAAAAAATATATATTGGATGTTTGTTGGGTTTTGTTTAGACAACTTGCAATCATCTTTTCTTTTTCTGGTAGAAGTAAACAAAATTTTCCTTAGGGAAACTCCCTATTTCACTTTCTTTTCATGCATTCCCACCCCCACACTCGATAATCCAGCTCATATCAGTGAGTAGACACCAAATCTCTGGGAAATACTGATTGATTGAGGAGTCAACAGCAATAGAGTCTAACCAGAGTGAATCTCTAAACTTGTGAGAGGAACTTCCACAGAGATACACTCTTGTCTAATGGATATAAACCTTAAAGAATATGAACTCGAAGCTCTCAAATGAACTACATGGCGTTTAAGAATAAAAGGCAGAAAAAGCTAATCTGAGAGAAGCAAGAAATGATAATGATAAGGAAAGTAAAAATATAAGGGAAAGGAGAGGAGAGGAAGGGCAAGATAAACAGGAGAAGAAAAAGAAGGAAAAGAAACCAAAAATTGGAAAAGAAAGAAAATTATTTTGAGCATCTACAAAATTTTTCCCACTGAATTAGTCACTTTCATGTACATTATTTATTTAATATTTATAAAAATCTTATGACGCAGCAAACACATGAAATGAGCAAAGCTCTATCTCAGATCTGACTCAAATTTCAGTTTCATTCACAACTTTATGAAGCTTTTTATAAGATATGAAAACTAGTATGCATTTGACATTTTATAGTCAGTATGCATGATAAATTTGGTTGATATTGATGATAATGTACTGATGTAAGATATATTTGTAATGAACAGTGCTATTGTGAAATTTTATTCTGAAAATACATTATGTAGTTTATGTACTAGAAATGTAATAAAGTTTAGAGCTCTAAGAAAAAAAATAATTTTTGAAGATTTTTTAAAATTTATTTTTCAGAGAGAAAAGGGGGAGCAGAGAGAAATGTCAGCTCATAGTTGCTTCACTTTAGTTGTTCATTGGTTGATTGTTATACATGCCTTCACCAGGAAAGCGTGGGGTTTTGAACCAGCGACCTTAGCATTCCTGGTCATCCCTTTATCTACTAAGCCACCACAGGCCAGGCCAGAGAAAAACAATTTTTAATAATATCATCTTCAATTTCCAAGCACTGTCACCATATTCCATTGTTATTTTACCCTTTGAGTAATGAGTTGTGTGTGTGTGTGTGTGTGTGTGTGTGTGTGTGTGTGTGTGTGTGTGTGTTTTCATGCTCACTGACTCCTGGGAGTGGGGTTTTTTTTCAAAAAATGAAATTAGTTTCAGTTACAGTTTTATTAACTTAAAATCATGTTTGTTTGATAACCAATTTATGGAAATAAGAAGAACATACATTTGCCTTTTTTTAATGTTGCCTTACTCATTTTTAAAATTAAATCAATCGTACTCTGGATGGTCAAGAGGCATGAGGATGTACATGAACATTTGTACTACTTAACAGGTTAAATTATCCTTAAAAACCTAGGGAGTAAATTTCTTTATACCAGACAAATAGTAATAAATACTGATTATATTTATTTCACCAGTTGTTCAGCTTCAGATAATTGACAATAGGGAGAGTATGAATCAAGTGGTATGGGAAAGAGTTGAACAGAAAACATTTCATTGTAAATGACTCACATCATTATAGGTTGATATAAAAGTTATTGCGTAGAGCTTAAGCCCAACAAATTCATTCTCCTATTTATTATTACATTTATATAATCAGGAGGCTGGTCAGGGCCTACATTATATTTTCTAATAAGATTTGTAATTTTGTTAGAAATTCTAATAAAGTTCATAGAAAATCTTTGTTTCATAGAATTTATTTTGTCATTCAGAAGATGTTTAAAGATGGCCTATTAGAAGATACTTTGCTGACTTTCTCAAAACTCTATATTTCAAAAGCATGTTTAATGTAGATTCTCTGGAAATATGTATCTGGGTCAGGATTTACAGTCTTCTGGATGTGTAATTAGGCAATAAAGAAGTAAATGGGGTCAAGATAAGAGCGAATATGAAAACTGAGGCTCAGTTGCATACTCTAAAAATCTACATTCCTAGATATTTTAAGAAGTAGGGCCAGATGTTAGGAGACGTAACATTATAATTTCCAATATTTCATTGGCCAAAAAAATAGCATTCATTAATTTCAATTTCCGATAAATGATTGTACTGAGCATCTGTTGATTTTTTTCTCTGTAGAACAAATTCCCTACATTGTCTTATACTAGAGAACCTTTTTCCTGTGAAAAGCTTGCACAGTGTGGCTCTAGCAGAACTTATCCTTCTACCACTTCAAGGAGGCATACTCAGTTTGATCAATCAGAATAACACAGTTGCCCAAACACGGTCAGCCAAACTAAGTTCATAAAATCTTCCCTATAGTTTGTCCAAAAATAGTGGCCATTTAGTTTGCCTTTGAAGTGGAGTTATGTTAGAGAAAGACACAGTGGGTAAGTTTTGAAGACATCCTCTAAATAGGTTGGTCCAGAAGGACTTTTCTAAGCACTAAAGAACTTTACAAATCCAGACGTTGAATAAGATACCATCTCAAGTATCTGGGTCTCACTAATTAAAAATTATGCAATAAAAAAATCACTAGCAAGTCACATAATTCTATTAAAAGACACAACTATGACATTAGCTTAAGAAACATGTTTACTTGCATAGGGATTCCTCACTTGGAGAATGTTGTAGAAAAATTTTATGTTTTTAAATGAAATTAAGGATTTAAGAGACAAACATTTTTATTTGCTTCTAAGGTAATCACAAAATATATCTACAGGTTGGTAAATTTTTGAAAATGCAAATAAATTGTGAGTACAAACAACATTATTGTTTATTTATTTAATTATTATTATTAATTATATGCTTGAAACCCTGACTCTCACTCCTCCCTCACCTTACTGCCTATATTTAAAAGATAAAAGAGCAGGCACTATCTTTTAAAAGATAAAAATTCTGCAAAATATTTAGAAGTGGGATTCTGCTGTCCAGTACTTTGATCTAGTAGTGGAAGAAGATAAGTACTATACACATTGAAAGGCATTCTTGCAAAATGCAGCAAATTCTATTATAATAATTAGCACAGGGATAGCCAAGATTTTGCTTTTCCTTCTATCTAAATATGAAAAGTATCAAGGGATTTTTTTTAAAAAACTCTCTTAGGTTACTTTTCATCTTACTTTATATTTTCATAAAATCTATAGAATTAAACTGTGTTGTACATAAAAAAATAATAATTCAGCCAAACAATGTGAATTAGAATAAGGTTACTGAAAAAGCAGGTAATTCTATTGCTCCTAGGAGGATTTATAAATTCTTCACTCTTTAAATTATATTCAGCCATTGTAAGCTATTATATTAGACCACTGAAAATGTCTCAATGTCAGTTGAGTTAAATAATCATAAATTGAGCCTTAAGTATGTGCTAAAACAGTGCTAGAACCTAGTATTAAGAAACTAATTAAAATACAGTTCCTAAAGGAGAATTAGGGAAAGATTGATTTGACCTTCAGGTTGACTATCATAGAATGAGGGTATTCCTGGCAGAAGGAAAATATATTAAAGGCTTAAAGGCATGAAGACATATTTTTTTTGTGTTATAAACTGGTTGGTATTGCCACAAAGTTATTCACATATATAAGGCTGTTCTTTTCAGTATTGATTGTTCTATTGAATGATGGACATATACAGCCTGTTTCTTAAGATGGCATTAGTTAAAGTTTGCAACTCATCTGTTTAACAATATGCTACAGGCAAAACTAAAATTCATTATATAAATTAAGCATAGAAATATGTACACTATATCACTTCTCGGCCTTTTGGCTAAGATCAAGTGTAGAAATATGTACACTAGAACATGATAATTAAAGAGGAGAGTCAACACATTATGTATTTAATCCCAGTTCTATTCCCAGTACTCCTGGGAATAGAAGTATTTAGGTGATTTTAAAGTGATTTTCTCTTCCTCTAGTTTCTTAATTTTTAAAATGAGCAAGTATTATCTTTTAAAAGATAAAAATAATAAACTTATTGTTACTTTCATTTCTGCAAAATATTTAGAAGTTGGATTCTGCTGTCCAGTACTTTGATCTAGTAGTGGAGAAAGATAAGTATTATACACATTACAAGGCACTCTGCAGCCCGGCCCAGTAGCTCAGAAAGTTAGAGTGTCTGCCCAATGCGCCAAGATTGTGGGTTTGATTTCCGGTCAGGGCATACTCAAAAATCAAGCAATTAATGCATAAATAAGTAGAACAATAAATAAATCTTTATCTCTCCCTCACTTTCTCTCCCTTTCCTCTAACTCTAAAATTAATTAAAAATAAATAAATAAATTGTGTTCTGCAAAGTGTTAAGTAATTCATGAGTGCTACCCAAAATATGCTCCTTTGATGTCATCACTAGAATATCTGGTTACCAAAGCCAGAAATCTGTGAGTTATTCTTGATTATTTTAATCACTCTCCCTCCCACATTCTAACATCTACAAAGTACACCCAATTATATCTATGAAATATTTATCATGGTTATTCCTTCCTCTTTAATACCATTACCACTGTTGTAACTTAAACATTCACTACCACATTACTGAAATAATTTCTAACTAGTCTCCCTTTCAACAGTCTTGTCATTATCAAAAGTATTCCTCACTTAGTTGCCAAAATGCATAGCAAAGACATATAAGTGAACATTTCCTTCCCTTATTTACAGCCCTTTTGGGCCACACTATCCATGGCATAGAGTCTGAATTTGTTAACATGAGAAACAAGATCTTTCATGCCTAAATCTCTGAATTCTCTAGCTTCATAGTGCACCAATCTTTGCCTGGTACCTCATGTGTCAATAGATTCTTTCTGCTGATTACTTCCAATCATACTGGGCTATTTCTTACATCCACATCTTTGCTTATGAGCCTGACCTCCATTTCTATAACTTCCTGCTTGAATCCCATCTAGCTTACTCATCATTCAAGACTCCATTTAGTGACTACCTCTTCCTAATCATGTACCCACACCAGCCTAATTCATGCTGGAGCTCTGTGCCATGGCTTGTTTTTATTAAAATATACTCTTTACAGATCTGTTATTATAGCAATATATTATTTGTAATTGTTTCTACGCCTGATTCATCAAACTAAATTAATATTTTTTGTCAAAGGTATTGTATCTTTATTCACTTTGTATTCAACTCCTACTACAAAGCCTGGTTCATGGTAAGTTCTCAAATTATTAAATAAATAGATGAAAGAACAAATTAGAATAGCTTCTAGATTCATGGGCAGTTAGTAAACCATTCACTCAGAAAGTAAAAATTTAATTGTTTCTAAGGATCAGTAAAATAAAGGTAGACAGTAAAATAAAGATAATTCCAAGGAAGATGGGGTAGGGAGCAGTTTTACTAAAGCCTACAGACTGAAATGCACAAAGATATTCAGAGCAGTCTCAGTGTATGTAACTGGAGTGGAAGAGTCTCTTCAGATAAAAAACTTGGGATGGAAATCTTAAAGCCCTACAGAATTAACACTAAGAAGTAACATTCTGCTAAAGAGAATAAGGGACTTGAAATAATTTTGAGTCTCTATTGAAATCACAGAGAGAGAGAGAGAGAGAGAGAGAGAGAGAGAGAGAGAAACTACCATTTACCATATCTAATAGTCTCAAAATAGAGAATACTAGAAATAAAATAGAACATACAAAAAGCTTCAGAAATATTTTAGGCTTGAATTATAGTAATAAGAATAGGAAGAAAAATGTATGTAATACTGAGAAATAATTTGTAGAATTTGTTGGCTAGTTAGAGACGAGAAGCTGAGGAGAGGCAGAGAAGATGACCTAAAATGTTCAAAACTTGGAGGTGAAATGATGCTACTATTGTAAAGAATGGGGACCTCTAAAAGTAAACTAATATTAAAGGCAATAGAGAGGTCTGGTTACTTCAAAGTTTAGATTAATGTGACTATAAAATATCCAAGTGGAAATCTGTAGCAAATTGCTGGAAATGTGGGCTTAATCTTTAAAAGCAGCTGAGGACTAATGATATGAAGTTTAATATTATATTCATTAAAACAAAATTACCTACATCACAGCCACCATCCATTAGTATGGCTACAATAAAAAAGACAAAAGCACGTGTTGACAAAGATGTGGACAAACTGTATCTCTTCTACATTGGTGGTGGGTATAAAATGGGGCAGCCACTCTGGAATACAATTTGTTTCTTTAAAAGTTCAAAAAAAGAAAACTTACCATGTGATCTGGCAATTCTACACTTAGAAAGCTACCCACAAAAAGTGAAAACATATGCCAACAAAAAGATTTGAATGTTCATAACTGTATTATTCACAGTGAACCAAAATTAGAAAATAAAACAAAATTCACAACCTAGTTAATGGTGAAGCAAAATATGCTATACCCATGTAAATAAATATCATTCAATAAGAGGAATAAACTATCTAAATATAGGTGAACCTCAGAAACTTAATGCTATGAATGAAGTGAAACACAAAAGACTACATAATGCCTGATTTCATTGACATGAAATGTCTAAAAAATAAGGTAAATTTATACAAACAGATATCAGGTTAGTTGTAGCCTTGAATTGTGGGTGGGTTCAGGAATCAACTATACATGGCAGTAAAGGAACTTTTGGAAGTTATGGGAAATGTCCTAAAACTGAACTGTGATAATAGTTAAACAATTCTATAAATTTACTGAAAATCATTGAATTATACACTTATGATAAGTCAATTTTATGATGTGTAAATATAATTTTAATAAAGATAAATAATCATATTCTTGAAAATGATCATGGAGGTCTAGAAAGCTGCTATAACCCCCAGACAGGAGAGGAACATTGAGAGCTGGGAGCTAAATTTAGAAGAGATTTTCAATGTGAAAGAAAGTAAGATGAACTCATAAAGAAAACACACAGTAAACAGAGAAGTAAGAAAAATCCATGGAACTTGAAGAAATCTATGGGAGAAGATAATATAAAGAAAAAAATTCTGAGTAACAACATTAAATATTACAGAGAGATTAAATAGTATGTGCACCAAAGAAAACACATTGGATTTGGCAGAATCTAATTGGTGAAGTTCAACTCAAGAAGCTAGAAAAATAAAGATAAAAGCAAATAAAGCAAATATATATATATATATATATATATATATATATATATATATATATATAAACTAGGAAAAATACAGAGTGCTAAATGAATTCAAGAGCTGGTTCTTAAAAAAAAAACTGAAAACTGATATTTTTGTGTCTGTGTGAGAGAGAGACAGACACAGGAAGGGAGAGAGAGAAAAGCATCAACTCATAGTTGCGGCACTTCAGTTGTTCATTGATTGCTTCTCACATTTGCCCTGACCAGGGGGCTCCAACCAAGCCAGTGACCTCTTCCTCAAGCCAGCGACCTTGGCTCAAGCCTGTAACCTTTGGGCTCAAGCCAGCAATCACGGGGTCGTGTGTATGACCCCATGCTCAAGCCAGCAACCCCATACTTATGCCCGTAATGTCATCCCAAAACTGGATCCTCAGCATCCCAGATTGATAGCCCATCCACTGCGCCACTGCCTGGTCAGACAACATAGATTTTTTTTTTTTTTCTGAAGTGAGAGTGGAGAGGCAGAGAGACAGACTCCCATATGTGCCCTACCAGGATCTACCCAGCAAGACCACTAGGGGATGATGCTCTGCCCATCTGGGGCATTGCTCCATTGCATCCAGAGCCATTCTAGTGCCTGAGGCAGAGACCTTGGAGTCATCTTCAGCATGGGGGCCAACTTTGCTTCAATGGAGCCTTGGCTGCAGGGGGTGGGAGGGAAGAGAGAGAGATAGAAAGAAGAGGGGGAGAGGTGGAGAAGCAGATAGGCATTTCTCCTGTGTGCCCTGGCCAGGAATTAAACCTGGGACTTCCACACACCAGGCTGATGCTTTACCACTGAGCCAACTGGCCAGGTCCTCAACATAGATTATTTTTTAAAATAAAAGATTCAACTTCATAACCAAAAGAAATAAAGAAAAAGACACCAGAACTAGAGAAATAATAGAAATTTCCTGATTATTCTAATGAAATATAAAATTATTATTTTTCCAACCTCCACATATATATTGTGTGATGTTGAGCCATTTACTTAATTTCTCTATGCCTTAGTTTATTCATCTCTAAATCAAAGATAAATCACTATGCAGCTGTTATCGTAAGGATTTAATAAAAATATAGTGAGAAAGGTTAACCTCTTGGGGTCAGAGCGAAAATCAAGCATCAGTATCATTTGGTGTTTTGTTTGAAGTCTATATAAAGGTGCTAGTTTATTACATGTAACTGTACCTTTTAGAGACACAGTGGTAGGATTTATAGAGCAACATTGGGTTAGACTAAATATATATAATTGTAGAAATCTGTGAAAAATGTTTCATACTGAAACCTAGTATCTTCCCCTTTATTATGTCATCTCAACAGTAATGATAAGAATCTTACTTCCTGTGAAGAGTCTTTAAAATTTGAAAATCAGCATGAAGTCCTGTCATATAGTTGGAACTGAATAAATAGAAAATGACATTATTTTTATCAAAATTTCTTCACTCACTAGTGCATAAAGGGATAATCAAGATCAAATAATTTCAGGCTGAGAAAATGATACTCAAATACTATCTCTACCACTTGGTTGTTTTGTTAACTTTGTTCAAGTTTGTCATACAGGTTAGGAACACTAATTTTTTTTTACATGTAAAGAAAGAGCTTTGTCTTGTCAAGTAATGTACTAGCAATTAAAATGAATCATGGGCAAAATTCAATTAATAAAAATTCTTGAATCATAATTATTAGAGTCAAGGAAAAATCCCAAAATGCTTCTAATATTTATGAACAATGTTAAAGAAGGGCTTTCTTTTAGTATTTGCATTAGCAAATCTATTTTAGTCAAGGGTAGTCAGTGCCCATGCTCTGAAACTTTGTGGAAAAACAAACAAGCAAAAAAACCCCACATTTCACAGAAGGGGACCAAAATAATTAATGGAATAAAGTATAGAACCTAGAATACAGGTTAAAGCAATAATGGATCTTGAATTTCTGGATAAGTGAAGATTGGTCTGTAACTTTATCAGTGATTTCTAGTATGTAATAAGTTTTTCCTTCAAATGTAGAAGGAATGTTTTATGCTTTTAGATAGTTTCAAAGGATTAATATTTACATTTAAACAAGATGAACTTGAGTTTGCCTCAGAAAAATTTCTAGACAGTGATTGATATAACACAGTAACGACTTAACTTACTATAGGAAATTAAAGAAACTCATCTCAAGCCATTTCTGAAAAAAAAATAAAACAACAACAACAAAAACCGGTATTGAATTTTACTACTGGCAGTCTTTATTTCGGGGGAGATGAAGGTAAGTAAAATAGGTTTTGTTTTTATAGAATTTACTCTATTAAGAAAAGATGCTTTCTGGAAAGCACAGCTCTAGCATTTACCAGCTTTGTGACTATCTGCTAGTTACTTAATTTCCATGAGGTGCAGTTTCCTTAAATGCAAAAGGAGAGTACTAATTAATACCTTCCTTAGGATATTATCGTTAGATGCATTGCTGATCAACACAGACATACACACGCACACATTGTATAGTGCCTAGCTCATAGTAGGCATTTGAGAAATAATATTAAATCATGTTTTACACCTTCTAAATTTCTCCAGGCACTTACAATGAAAGCATTATTAGCTGTGCTTGGTTATTTCAAATAAAACAGAAACAATGTACAGTTAGACTTCACAACAGAAATGTTCCTTGAAAACTTATTTATAAAATAATTGTTTATAGATTTTATACCTGTCTGTCATGTATGTTAAGTACCCCTGTTATCTGAAAAACTCTGGGCAAATGTTACACATCCTAATGAGCAAAGAGGCATTGTGTCTGCAAATTATATTTTAAAAAATTATCACCTATTATCTATTATATAAAACTAAAAGTTTCATATTTTAGCTTTTCTTAAAGTATATGTGGTACATGTCTTTTAAATACCAAATGAGTCAGGAACAGAAATATTTTGAATTTAAGGTAAGAAGATCCAACATTAGCTAAGCTATTGGTTTTTTTATTGCCAGATAACAATAGATTTTCTAAACTCTGGGGAAATTAACATTTCCCCTACCCTTATGATGAGTCCCTGCAGAAACCCTACGGATTACCTGTCCTCTGGGTTTGTTGCTCTGAGTCAAATTTCCAATGGCGGAACAGAGGTATCAGAGAAAGCACCGAAGGAAGCCTTTAATGTGTGTTTTTATACACTGTAAATGGCCACTATGCATTTACTCCTTGTATCTGGAATGAGCAATGTAAAACACAGCAGGAGATGGAGTTTGATGAAAGTCCACTGTCGTGAAGCCTTTGTTTTTCCATCTAGCTCTTGCTCTCTTAAGCTTATTTGAACGTGCATTCCACTGCATTACTGCTGTGCCTTTCGCATTGTTTTTACTGTACCATTCTGTTTCCTTTCCACTTCCCTCAAAAGCAAACTAAATTTGAAAATCAAACCAGAACTAATAAGGATTAGGACAGGTCAATGTTATCAAATACAGAAGGAAAGAGAGGGGAAATGGATGAAGTTTGACAATATGTATAAATAGGATGGAGTGGGAAAATAGCAGAGAAGTGAGAAAGATAATTTGTGTCTGTCCCATCCCATCCATTCTTCTCCCATAGGTTGTATGTCACCTCTAGCAATTACCTTACTACAGCTCCAAGTCAGTGAGAAGCAAAGGATATCCTTAGAGATCATGACTCTACACTGGTTCTCATCTCCCCTTTACAGGCCCACATTTAGAAAAACAAAAACATTCAACAGCAACCAAAAGTTCACATTGGACTGCTTGTTCCACCTCCAGGCCTTAACGTTATGCAGATTTCTCCCTAGCCTATGGAAATGTTTTAGTGTTAATTTCTTATGGGCTTCCATCACACTCCCTTAGCACTAAGGTACTAAAAAAGGGAATTCACAGAAATTCATGGAGCACCATTGGTGACATTTTCCCAAGTGTTAAATGAATATGATAATAGGTTGCAGACTAAGTTATTCAACTAATTTAGTTTGCTGGGTGTTAGAGAAGATTAGTCATAGCCGAAGTGTATGTCAAATAAAATTCAAATGTTTAACAAGTAGGTCCCAGACTCAAATTATTATATCAATCCTGTATCTATAAAAACCTCCCTATTTTTCCATGTGCAACTCTATCCTGAACTGCTACCCCCTATACCTATTTGATGGTGGTTCATCAGGGTGTATACAGACTAAGGCATAATTAGTTTTACAGTTATGAGTGCATGCAACACCGTATATTCTTATATTATTTATTAATTATTGTATTTACAAGGACATATTTGACATGCATATTTTGGTCAAGTTATTTTGTCTGACTTGGACCCCTCTAAAAATGTATGTCTTCATCTCTGGAGAATAAGTCTGAGTGTAAGGTTGCCATCGAATTAGCATCCACTTCATATCTTCTGAGAGGCTTACTCACAGAAGAACATTATGATTCAAGGACAACTGAGAATATATTTAAAATAAAATAAACTGATTGAATATAATCAGAGCCTTTCAAAAAAAATTTAAAGATCAAGGAACTCTTGCCATGCAGGATAAGTATACTAATCAGCTCAGGATGCCATTAAAAAATACTATGAATTGAATGGCTTAAATAACAGAAAATTTTTTTCTCATACCTCTGGAGGCTGGGAGTCCGAGATCAGGATGCCAGCATGGTTAGTTCTGTTAGGGACTCTGCTCCTGGCTTGCGATGGCTCCTTCTTTGTGTGCCCTCACATGTGGTATCTCTCCTTGTAAATACACTAATTCTATCATGAGGGTTCCACCATCATGATATAGATATACAACTAATTTATACCTAAACTCCCAAAGGACCAGTCTTCAAATACCATCACATAGAGATTTAGGGCTTCAAGATATAAATTGGAGATGGGAAGAATTAAATTTAGTAGGCATCAGCTAGAACTAACTGTGGTTTGGCAGAAGCATTACACTGCTGACTCATCCTGAACTAAATGGAACCTGGAAGCCTACTGTCTCTTCATTATTTTCTGCTTTTAAGCCCCTCACTCCCATCCTTTATATGGACCATTAACCTAGAATTAACAGTATAGACCACTATAATAATCAACATCCAATTGTACACTTTTTCTATCTTAGTCATTAGTTCAGGATTTTCATACCTTTGGGGGGTAGAGAAATTCACCCAGTTTTTTATTATCTTCACATGTAATAAGCTTGCTTTTCATATGTCCATCTGAGTAAATAACTAAAATAGTAAATATTTAGGGAAGAGTGGAGAAATCTACAGCTTACACATGCAACTTTCCTTGTTATATAAACCCATTTTCACTATCCTTTGGGCTCTATCTTTCATTAAGTCCACCAAGCTATAATCTTGTACATTTTATATTTTATCTTACCCATCGAAAAAGTGTCAGGTATTTTATAAAATGCCTTCAAAATTCCAAGTTCACTCTGTCTATGTCATTTTTTTTTTTTTTGCTTTTCCATTTCAGTAAACTTGACAAAAATTTCAAATGAGACTAACACATTTTGCTCTTAGTAAATTGATGCTAACCTTTTGTTAAATATTCTTCATTCTAACACTATGATTCTACCTTAATCTAACTCTAGTCTGCAGTGGCATTTACTTTCCTTTGAGTTTCTACACTTAAACTCCAATGAAGGATTTTATGATGGAAATGCTGCTCATATATTTTTCTATATCTAGATTGAATTTATGTAGCTTGTATTTCCATAAAATAATTTCGCAAGTCCCTTCATCACAGCTTGAAACTGGACGAACACTTAAGAAGCTTGTCGAAAGTGGTTACTAAAAGAATGAGTGAGCAGCATCCCTTATGGAGCAGCTGTGGGGGATTAGCTTTTAGTTATGGGAGAAGGAACTGGTGTAGAAATTTTGAGTATTAGTTACAGCTATTCGGGAGGCAAAGCAGAGTGAGAATGGAGGCATAGCATAGACAACTGAACAACATATAGGGAGAAACAAGGGGAAGATTCGGAAGAGAATCAGGGAAGACAGATAGTGTTGGTTTCATTACAACTTTGGGATCATTAAAAATAGGGTGAAAAGCAATAAAAACCAAGGACACAAATTACATTGTCTGAAGAAAGTATGTTAAGAGAAAGTGGTGAAATAATTTTTAAACATTCCATATTAAAAATGCACAATAGATAGAAAATTGTGGTTAACCTTGTCAAATGTTGTCTACTGAGGTTATTCTTCTGAGTTAACTTAAAACTATAGGATGGTAAGGTGGACTTGGGGAAGATTAAGACACACCTGATATTATTGGTTATTATTTTCTCTAAGCCTTTACAACTGTGTTGATGTAATTTCACTCATAGCTTGACCAGCTACACCTTAATTCAGCTGTAGTATTTTTATTCCTTTATCTATTTTAGCTTATTTTTTCCAGTTAAGATTTTGTGAGAAAAACTGACTATGCGATGGAAATGTTTGTAAACCATTCTATCAGCTCCAACTCACTACTCCAGTTAATTTACTGAGCAGTGCATGTAGCTCTCCTGCCTCTCCCCCAAATAATGTTTAGGACCATGTTTGCATACTCAGAAGTTCATTAAGATGATTTGATAAATAAAGGATCATCTATTTGAAATTTCCACCATTTAACAGCAAAGCACCTGAGGGCTCTTTGAAATAAGTTTTCAAATTCTTAGAAAGTTTCCCTCCAGCTTTCTAAAACAAAACCTTAAATATTCTGAGTTTTATTTTATTTTTCAGAACATCAAATTATAACTACAGACACAGGTAAAACAAAAAACCTGATATGATAGATTTGTTCCCCAATAATCAAGAACCCATTCGGCCCTGGCTGGTTGGCTCAGCATTACAGTGTTAGCCCAGCATATGAATGTCCTGGGTTCAATTCCTGGTCAGGGCACACAGGAGAAGTAACCATCTGCTTCTCCACCCCTCCCCTTCTCCCTTCTCTTTCTCTCTCTCTCTTTCTCCCATCCCACAGCCAGGACTCCTCTCTCTCTCTCTCTCTCTCTCTATCTATCTATCTATCTATCTCCTGCTCCCCCTCCCACAGCCATGGCTCAATGATTTGAGCAGTTTGGCCCCAGGCACTGAGGTTGGCTCCATGGCCTCACTCAGGTGCTAAAATAGCTCAGTTGCCAAACAATGGAGCAGCGGCCCCAGATAGGTACAGCATTACCCTGTAGGGGGCTTGCAGGAGTCTGTCTCTGACTCCCTGCCTACCAACTCTCGCTAATAAATAAATAAATAAAAATAAACATTTTATTGACAAACTATTGATTGTTCAGCCCTATTATCAATCTGATGAGAGTACATAGAGCACAGGTTTAAAATGTTACTCTTTTACTACCTTATATCAGCAATTTTCAACTAGTGCACTGCTAGAATTTTTTAAAACATGCAATACCTATTTAAATCAGGGCACTGATCTTTTTTTCCATAGACTGTCAAATAAAAAAATTATTGCAGCCAACATAATAGCCATCTGGTGTGAATGAATCAAAATTATACCTGTTTTTTTGTTGGATTGAAAAAAATATATTTTGGTGCAATGCAGAATTTTAGTAATTAGTTTATGTATATGCCATGAAATAAAACAGGTTGAAAGTAGTTGCCTTCTATAAATCACTTTTGCTTACCTTCGAAGGTAGGGGCTTGTGAAACCTACGATCAGAGAAGAAGCAGGAGAGTAGGAATCTTTCCACCCTTTGGGGGGAATACCCCGCTAATTTAATATCTAGTCACTAAACAAACACGTTTCCGTCCTCTCCCTGTGGACCCATATTGCCACTTAGAATTAGATATTTCCTGGTTCCCTAGATTTGTGCCTGAGACCGCAGTTGCAGGAATGGTCATTTGCATTTCTTTAGAAGAGTTTTTAACTCTGTAGCCCTAACAACTGCTTTTGAGCAAAGGCAAATTAGATAACTTTGAAGATCAAAGTCTTGCATTTTATGTTTCTTCTTTACTACTGCTACACCATGCCTCGCTGACACAGCGGAAGATACAGCATGATGGACCACGTGTGCTTCAGGGTGAGGGACGAAATCAACTCGAAGGAACTGGCAGTCACCTTCTTGCCTTTCCCCTTTTCATCAAGAGCCAGAAAGTGGCATCTGACTACTTATTTTAATATTTGGCTGTATTTTATTAAAATCTATTATGCTTAGTTTCAGGGTTTAAACTTTTTATTATTAAGTATAAGATTAACTACGGCAAATCAATCCTCTTGAGAATAAAAAACAATAATCGAAAGCAAGAAATATGAAAAGGTAAAAAGTCCATTTCTCCTCACATTCGTAGAGGAAATGGAAAAATTAGCATTGTCTTCAAAGGATTATGATGCAAATACTTTTATAAAGACTTTTACTGTGATTTAAACTAAATAGTAGTAAGACTGTTTAAAGGGGAAGTTAATTAGAAAATACATTACCATTCAAATTACTATGACTTGAGTTTATACTTTAGAGATCTAATTGAATGGGGAGAAATGCAAAGAAATGACCACCCAACTTAGAAGGCCCATCATCTTTTCTATTTACCTTAGAGATTTTGTTCACTTTGACTTATTGATCAAAACCTTAGTAAAATTGAGAAAGAACAAATAGAAAAACACAATGAAATGTTTTTTCTGTTTGCTTTCAGAGGTTTTTCTAAATGAGAGAGAGAGAAAAAGACATACAGGGACAGACAGGAAGGGAGAGAGATGAAAAGCATCAATATCATAGTTGTGGCACCTTAGGTGTTCATTGATTGCTTTCTCATATGTACTTTAACGGGGGTGGAGTGGGAGGGGCTGTAGCAGAACCAGTGACCCCTTGCTCAAGCCAGTGACCTTTGGGCTCAAGCCAGTGACCATAGGGTCACGTTTATGATCCCATACTCAAGCCTGTGACTCTGCGTTCAAGCCGGTGAGCCTACACTCAAGCCGGTGACCTTGTGGTTTCAAACCTGGGTCCTCAGCATCCCAGTCCAACACTCTATCCACTGCACCATGGCCTGGTCAGGCTAGATGAAATGTTTGAAAGATGTTTCTTTGTATCATTGACCTTCTAAGTATTCATTTATTCATTGAAGTAACACTTTTAGTTGCCATCTTATACAAGCTCTCTGTGCTCAGCATGTTGGCTATAAAAAAGAACAAGCCATGGTCCTTGTCCTCAAGTTACCCATACATAGACTGGAAGGTTGTCACAGATAATCAGAATGCAATGCACTGAGGGCAATGACAGGCAAATGCAAAACTAAGAGAGCAGCTCAGAGCAAAGCTTCATCTGAAGAATACAATGAGAACAAGTGGGGGAGTCAGGGAAGGTTTCCTATATATAAGGACATGAAATGTATCTCAAAACATTAGCAGAAATTCTGCAAAGGGAGGTAGGTTAAGAAGGTAGAAATGCCATTGTAGGTAAGGGACAGCAGAACTGTAGGGGGATGGAGCTGGCTGGTGCCGACTGTGGAATACCATATGTGTTATATCAAAGATTTTTATATTTACCCTAGAAGAGTTGGGACTCCTTTGAAGGACTACCCACCAATACATATAACATAATCAAATGTTAGTTTTAAAAAAATCACTCTAGCCTGACCAGATGGTGGCGCAGTGGATAGAGTATCAGACTGGGATGCGGATGACCCAGGGTTCAAGACCCCGAGATCGCCAGCTTGAGTGCGGGCTCGTTGGGTTTGAGCAGAGCTCACCAGCTTGAGCCCAAGGTCGCTGGCTCAAGCAAGGGGTCACTCTGTCTGCTGTAGCCCCCCCATCAAGGCACATATGAGATATCAATCAATGGACAACTAAGGAACTGCAAGGAAGAATTGATGTTTCTCGTCTCTCCCTTCCTGTCTGTCTGTCCCTTCTGTCTCTCTCTCTGACTCTCTCTGTCTCTGCCACAAAAAAAAAAAAAAAAAAAAAAATCACTCTAGCCCTGGCTGTTGGCTCGGTAGATAGAGCATTGGCCTGGCTTATGGATGTCCCAGTTCAATTCCTGGTCAGGGCACACAGGAGAAGCAACCATCTGCTTCTCCCCCACTCCCAGTTGTTCCCTCTATCCTCCTTCCCTTCCCACATTCAGTGGCTCAATTGGTTCGTGAGTGGCCACCCGGGTGCTGAGGATAGCTCTGTTGGAGCATGTCAGCCTCAGGTGCTAAAAATAACTTGTTACTTGAGCATTGGCTCTAGATGGGGTTGCCAGGTGCATCCTAGTTGGGGCACATGTGGGAGTCTGCCTCACTATCTCTCCTCCTCTCACCTAAAAAAATAAATAAATAAAATAAAAGATGACTCTAGTGGCAGAATGGAGAGTTATTCATAATAGGATAAGGCTGGAGGCAGGAAGACAAGTTAGGAATCTATTACATAAGATAATGACAGTTAAACCAAAGCAGTATTATAAAGACAAAGAAAGGAACTTATCCCAGAACAATTATGGTGGGAAAATTGTCAAGATTTCATAGCATGTATAATACAATATATAAGAACGCTGAAGTCTGTAGCGATCCCCTGATTTCTTGTATAGCTGCTGGATAGAAAGCAATACCATTGAATAAGAGAGAGACTATAGGAGAAAGAAAAGCTATCAAAGGAAATGAATGTGCTCACGTTTAAAAATATTGAGAGTGAAGCATCAATAAGGTATCTACATAGGACCATCTAGCTGGCAGATGCATATGAGACTACACTGTAGAGGTCAGATTAGAGCCAATAATAGAGATGACATGAGAATGGTTGTCTCAGACAGAGTATCAACAGTAAACTAGGTGCTCAAGAAAAGCCCTGGTGACTTCACTTCCCTCCTTCAAGAGGTGGGCAGGAGACGTTCTGGGACCAAAACTGAGAAGGTCATGTCCAATTTTCAGAATTATCCACTGGATTAAAGAGCATGTTTACTGACAATGCTAGTACCCTGAACTTTTCTTTAAAAAATGGCAATGAGGATTGCAGGTATTTAAAAGTGTAAGCCTACAAACAAAATATTTCTCTATTAAATTTTCATTTATAAATATAAATGCTACTAAAGTTTTTAAGACATGACTTGGGGTGGTGAACACACAATACAATATAGAGATGATGTATTGTAGAATTGTACACCTGGAAAAAAAGGTATGTATTTTTACAAATAAATTCTCCTCTTCAAACACATAGATTTTTTGTTGGAAACACTAAAAAGAATTTTTTGAAGAGTGGCAGTGAAGAATTGGAAGGAGAACTTTGAGAGTTTGGCAGCAGTGGAACAAAATAATACAACAGGTTTATTACCAGATGAAGAAAAATAATAAACAAATTGTTCCCTGCTTTATTAATCAGGGGTTAGTTTTATATAAAAGAGCATATTGTAAAATTCTATGCATAAAGACAAGTTGGCGTTTTTCTTTGCAAAATCAATTATATGTTTTTAGTATTTATTATTTTTTCACAGTTAAATCTCTGTTTCTGTCCCTGTCATTTCACATCTGGTACTCCAAAACCCATTCCTCACCACCTGTCTTAGCCTTCTCTTCAATCTGTCCCAAATCTTACAGCTAAAACCATCATTATAATATCTTTTTTAACCACTGTACTTTCTTCCTTAAGGTGATTTTTAATGTAATCATCAGGTCTCTCTCTTTCTCTTCCTCCCTTTTTTGAAATGCATGGAGAGAGAGAGATAGGAACATTGAGCTGCTCCTATATGTGCCCTGACTGAGGAATAGAACCAGTCATCATCATGCTCCAGAATGATGCTCCAACCAACCGAGCTATCTGGCCAGGGCTTAATTTTTATTGATTTTTAGAAAGACAGGGAAAGAAAGAGAAAGAGAGGGGAGAAGGAAGGGAAGCATTTATTGTCCCACCCAGTCGTGCATTTTTTGCTTACTTCCCATGAGTGCTCTGACCGGGGATCCAACCTGCAACTTTATTATTTCCAGGTGATGCTCTTAACCTACTGAGCTAACTGGCCAGGGCCACTTTTATGTCTTAAGTCAATATTTTCTCTGAGCCCCCAGGGACATTGTAGTAATATCTTCTTAGTCTCAAATGAGATAATTGGACCTAATTACAAATATATATTTTAATTGTATAAAATGATCATTTATAGAGCTGAGCACAATTAAAACAAACAAAACTAGTAGCATCATTTATGTATATAATTACTGGAATTTTTCAAAGGTCTTTCACCTTATCCATTTTATTACTGTCTATCTTTTGATAGATGTTATTCTTACTTTAAGATGGAAAAAACTGAGACCCAGAGAGTTTAAGGGCCTTATATAAATTCACTTAAGTTCAAAATAAACACCAGAGGATAATCTTCTCGACTATTATCTGATGATTTCTCTATTACAGTAAATTGATATGCTTAACACTCCCTGATATTAATGCCAATAAAAAGGGGGTCCCACATTACTGTTTGTCTATAGTGTATCTAGCACTGAGCTAAATAAATTAGACCATAATTTTCCTTAATCTTCTCAACAACTCATCATTTCTTTTGAAGGACTAAGACACAGAGAATATAAAAGCCAGTGGTATTAGCCATTATAGAAGTAATAAAAAAGCATTATAGTTAATTTCATAATAGAGGAATAATTTGAAACATCTGTTACATTTCTACAATTGACTTTTATTGAGTGGCTATTGTCTCACATATTTCAGACAGGGTGACAGAGTTACAGAAAGAAAAATGCCATCAGCCCTGGCCTCAAGGGGCTCCCAGTCTGGGAGGAAACAGAGACAGGTACACAAAACAGAAAATACAGATTGTCCATTAGTAACAATGGCAGAGAGGTAGAAATGAAAGAAGTTTTGTTAAAAAAGAACTATGAGAAATAACAAAAATGTGAATGTTTGGTCAGGGCCAAAACTCTCAAATCAGTGATTCACAAATCTTTTGCTATACCTTAGGACCTATTATAATCATGGGTAACCTATATCTCAAAGAAAGTAAGTACAAGTTTTAATCTACACAGTGAACCACTGATGGAAGAGGGAGATTAATCGTGAAATTAAATAAATAATAATATATCACTTGTCATGCAATTGGGAAGCATTTTCCTTCAAGGGGTGAAATATAATGGGTTTGGCGCAAACGTGGAACGCACACTGATAAGGGAAACCCTCATTAATTATGGAAGTGAGAAGGAGGTGGTAGGCCCATGGAAATGAATACTGAAATCTTAAATAAACTGAAAACAGAAAGCAGAATCATGCTGTGTTTAAAACATCTACTAGCCATCATTTAATCGTCAGTGTAATAAAACTATACAGCTCAAATATCATTTTCTATTGCTGTTGACCCTCCTGCTGATAAATTGTTTCTATCTCTCTAAAGTACAAGAATTTTACAAACAGAATCCCATAAAATCATCCTGTTATTCTTATGAAATTCAACTATCAATAAATGTTTTAGGGACCAACTATGAGCCAGGCAATTAAAGGAAGTGCCCTTGACAAAGTGACACAATTTTGGAAAGACTGGCCTCACTGACTACCGAAACTACATCCTATTCCTTCAGCATTACTTTATTTATACACATTAAATAAAGTCACATTTGTAACAGGTTTAGATGGATATTTATCAAGGGTGGATTTAATGAGGTTTCTCCTTGATAAACACAAAATCTATTTGAAACATATGGGTCCATTATTTCAATCCAAATTTATCTTTTTCAAGTTTAAATGAATTGGTTTTGAAACATGAATTTAGAAAGGCAAAAAGACTAATCAAAGAGGCTCCTAAGACTTCTCGCCCCTGGAGAAACATATGGATGTTATTTAAAATCAATTGAGAAAAAAAAAAAGACAGGTTGAAATTTCTTATTTAAATCAAAGCTTGTCTTTGCAGAATTACACGCTGCATGACGATTAGAAGAGGTGCATCTGATGAAGCTCAGTTTAGCTGTCGACAGAAACTGACTCTGTCTGATGTAAGAGAATAAAACACATTTTTAAAAGAGGCTGGGGCCTCCCATATTTGAATTACAGGGAAGACTAGAGAGGAGAAAGAATCACGTAGCCACAACATACCCAAAACGACAGCCAAAATCCAACCATAGACCAGTACAGAGAAACCCTGTTGCTGCCACCACTAATTTCACAATTCAATATCTGACCTTCTGAGGTGATTGGCACTAGACACTTGGTGACGCCACTTTTCACTTATACATCCAAGGAATTTCTAATGTGCTCCCTGACACCATCTGCATTTGATTTAAGTTTCAGCATTTGTGATCTGATTGGCTGAGTTTAGATCACACTACCTATATGGCAATATATGCTGTATAGAAAGCTTTAAAGATAAACATTAATAACAAGAAGTTATTATTTCTGACACATGTGATAAAATTGCTACATATACTTTGCCTCTTATTCTCTAGTTTTGACCAAATCTTCCATTTTTATTTTATTTCATAAGTCTATATGGTATATCTTCTCACAGAATTTAAAGTCACATTTCTATTCCTTAGGACTTGAATAGACCTGTATTACATATGATTAGATTCCTTTGTATTGAACAGAAAACCACCAATGCAGCACTGGTTTAAACAAGAAAGTTTTCCTATCCCTTACAAAAATATTTTAGAAATCAGCTGCCCAGAATTGGTATGATGGTGTCATAATTATAATAAGTTCAAGTATTTTTTCTTCCACTACACCATCAATGGCACATCACGGTCCAATATGGCTTCAACAATAACATCTGTGTTGAAGGCCATCACATGAAAAGTGGAAGGGCCAAGATGATGTCTACCTCTTCCCATGTAGGGAACTCTCTCGGAAGTCATGCACAAAACATCTGCTTACATCCCATTTGCTATAACTTAGTCACCTGTTTTTACCCAGCTGATAAAGAGTTAGAAAACATATTTTTAACTTGGGCAGTAATGTGCTCCAACAAAAAACTGAGAGTCTGAAACTAATGAAGATGAGGGTGAGTGGTCAACAGGAAAAATGATTATGAATATCGGTGTGTCAGACAATTCCTTTTTTCTGTTTGTTCAGTGTTTCATATGTGGTCTCTATCTCACAAATACAATTGGCTGAATAAACAAGCATCATTTTCTGAAATGCACACAATTCTTTAAAAGTAAGCCTCTCTACTCCTTATTTATTATTCATCTCCCAGCTACTATTTCTTGCTCTCCAAAAACACCTAAATTGTTTCAGGAAATGTTTCTTTCCTCAGTCTCAGCCATATGATTTCCTATTCTCTGCTCCTAATTTCAGGTCTCAGTATTGCCTATCACCTTGGTCCTAATATTTGAGTCAGTAACTGGTATCATATAGGGACTAATTTTATTCAATAAAACATAGGAAATTTGTGGGTAGAGATTTCTGGGGGTAAATCATGCAAGTAACAAATAATCGCTGTATATGTACAATATATCAACTATTGTTCTAGGTACTTAGAATATAGCAGGGCATTGATTTATGTGCAGACAACTAAAACGATTCTAGATAGTTCAAACAGAAAGTCATTTTGTACTTACAAAATCATCGGAGGAGTTGAAGAATCCAGACCAAGTCTCAGCCATTAGAAATGATGCACAGAACCCCATAAAACAACTAACCTTAAATGGCAGCTGCTTTCCCTGTTACCTGAAAGCTGGGTAATCCAGAAGCTGCTGGTCTAACTGCCAGTACCTGTGTCACTGTTTCCTTCAAGATCTAGGCATCAGGGAACTAGCCATTGGCCTCAAAATCATATCACATCAACTACAAGCCCCATGTCCAGCCTCTTGACAGTCATGAGACAAAGACTGGATGCTGAGAACTTCAAATAACACTGATACAGAAAAAGCAAATAAAATCTCCACAACTGTGCTTACCTGCAGAACTAGCTGGAGTGACAAAGAGGAGACGGCCTTCTTTCAGTCTGCAAATCTTAACATTTGTAGCTTTGTGGCAGAGTATGTCTTCTGAAAGGGAGTCTAGAAACTGTCTTAAAATTCCCAGTCTCAAAAACGAAGTAAAATACACACTGCAGAAATAGAAATGAAGCTTTTGCATCTGGTCTGCAACATTGGCCACAAGTAGTCAACAAGGTATTTTCCAACTATCTTGTATCCAGTGATATTTCAGAGAAGAGCTTCTGTCCTCACAGGGAGCTTTCCCTCTTTCTTCCAAGTATTAAATGACAGTTCATGCACTGCATAATAAAGCTTTGGTCAATGACAAACAGTCCCTATGTATAAGGTGACCAATTGTCCTCCTTTACAGTCCTTCTTTTGTAAGCTCCATTCTTTTCTCCCTCAAAAAGTGTTCTCCTACATGTCCTCCTCCTCTTTTGCATTGGAAGACTAATCTGTAAATGTCCGTATTTGATCGATGCAGAGTCAATCCATTGCGTGTGATGTGATATATTTGCATTTGACACTACGATTCGTCAAGGATCAGTACAGTGCGGCAAGATGTGATTATGAGATGCATGCGCTCCGCACAGGAGACCTTGAGAGAGCGTGCAATATACTGAGTGCGCAAATGGCTTTGTGTACTTCTTACTGAAACATGACACAGCACATATGACATTGTAGACTCACGATTATTTCTTTCTCAGTGAATATTCAATCATAGACAGGTAAGCACAGTTCACGTAAAATCCAATATGAAGGATATTTCTTGTTCAGATATTTCCAATATATTGTTACAAGATGATACATTGCCAAAAATATTTCATTCAATGGAAAATATTTGAAAAACACCAAAGACAACACAAAATTGTAAGGGCCCAAGGAAAGAACATACCTATAAAAAAAATCTCAGATTTAGGTCTGACCTGTGGTGGCGCAGTGGATAAAGCGTCGACCTGGGAACACTGAGGTCGCCAGTTCCAAACCCTATACTGGTCTGGTAAAGGCACATATGGGAGTTGATGCTTCCAGCTCCTCCCCCCTTTCTCTCTTTCTCTCTCTCTCTCTCTCTCTCTTTCTCTCTCTCACTCTGTGTCTCCTCTCTAAAATGAATAAAATAAAAATAAAATTTTAAAAAATAAAAAAAATAAAAAAATAATCTCAGACTTAATGCAAATTTCTATGAGAACACGAATTACCATGAAAACACAAAGGAATAGTTTATTTAAAATGCGGAGAGAAAATAACTGTTAGTATAAAATTGTTTACTCTGCAAAGCTGTCATGTAAGAGAGAAATGAAATAAAGATATACCAAACAAACACTAAGACAGTTCACTGCATATTGGATTTCAGTAAAATAAGTGCTAAAAAAAAAATGTACTCCCACAAGTAGAAAACAAATAGAGAAGACAGGACATTGGCACTGATGCTGGATAACTTTAAGTCAGTTATGCCTGTGAAATTTTCAGTGCAACCCACTTAAGAACAGAAATACTTAATATATTTTTCAAATCCATAGAGAGGAAGAAAAAAAATTAAATCTGAGGCCGGAAGGAGGAAAAATCAACAAAGAAAAATTATAGAAAAGAGAAAGCTATATAAATGGATGAATAAATGCATGAAAATCATAAGAAACCAATAAAACACATGTTTAAATATAGAGAACAGTGATTAAAGGTATCCAGGCTTTTTCTATCATTTTGCCATTTTCAATTTCTGGCTTTTACAACCACTCTGCTAACCTGCTCCACATCAGGGGCTGGAAGATGAGGACCATGCATGAAAAGATTTACAACCAGGCCTGAAAATGGCAAACATTACTTCCATCCTGGTCAGACCTAACTGTAAGGGAGGCTGGGGTATGTGTGGTATTACTGTGAGCTTTACAAGAAGGAAAACATGTCTGGGTGGAAGATTCTCCCAAATGCAGGGAAAACTTTCAGGTAAGTATAGCCCTGTGTCCTCACTGATATTTCATATTCTACTATCAAGCCTTTTTCAATTGGTCCTTATCCTTGTTGCACAGAAATTACAGATGTAGAAATTTGGGACTTTGATGGATATTCATTTCTTGCTGTAAATTTTTGCTTTTTAATTTGTGCGTCATACCCCATTAGCTATTTTGAAATCAATTTGATAAGTTGTGGTCAGCATTTAACAAAGATAAAAAGGCACAGAATAGAATAAAAAATGTTACAGCGCATTACATAATATACAAGTGAGAAATGTATAATATTTATGTTATTCTACAGATGTAATAATTATATATAATATATAAAATGTATATGAAGATATATAATTGAAATAATAGCTACATGTTACCTACCTATTTAGACATATATATGGATTATTAAATCTGCTGTATTATGTATTTATTCCTATGGTTGCATAAAAAATGTAAAATAATAGTGGAACTAATGAGTTGGCTATATTTCACCATTTTGCTTAAGGTTTCATAGAGTGAAAGAAAGGATGCCCATTTCATTTCCAATATAGCCTGACTCCCCCCACCCACCCCCCGTGGATAACAGTAACGGGATAGGAAATTTGTAAAAAGGCCTAAGAAATTATCACATTTCTACACAAGGTAAAGGATGAGTTAGTGGCAGAATTATAAACTCAACCCTCAATCTGTTTGCCTTCTGTCAGTTTTGGATAGTTAAAAAAGAATTTTTTTTTGAAATCATTGTTTCAAGAAGTATCAATATACATGCATAATATCAGTCCTGTCATCTAAAGTTCTTTATGTAAGCAGGTGGTTTTGGACCTTGCCTGCAGCAGTAGCCTTTGATCATTTAGGGGCTACTGATGTACCCTAGGCAGCTCCAGTTAAACAGTTATTTGTAGTCATTTAAATATACACCTTTATACTGTACCTTTAATCTTTTTGCACTTAGAATAGGCTCACATATGAGAATATTTGAAAAGATTTTCCCCCCACAGTTATACTTCACCTTTTTCTTTCTGGGGACATACGTAGTAGTTTTTTTTCCCCTGTATGAATATGAGATTATACATAAGCTTGAATATTTGATAAATACAATTATAGACTAGTCTAGTAGAATCATTTGAGATGATTTTTTCCTAGAAGTTAAATGCAACTGTTTTTATTCAGATCTAACCTTTGAACCTAAAATCTGAAGTTCTTCAGGAATCCCAGAATAATAAAGATATCTATTTCACTCCATATATGATTCAGGAAAAATGGAATGTAATACCTACAGTGTTTAAGAAGGCAGAAAAGACAACAGCAAAGCCCTGCTCAGTTTGGTCTTTACTCTGTTTTCACATGAAGGCTTATATATTCCCAACTTGTAGGGATGAAATAGCTACAAAATCAATGATGCCACAACAAACTTCCAAGTAGTATCTGAATGTAAGGGAGGTCTCAAATACACAGCTGATTCTGGTGGGGGAGGCAGGATGAAATCAACAATTTCTAATCTATTTTTTGCACAAATATAATGTGCGATTTAAGAGAAAAATATGAAAGTTTTGGACACAAAGAGAACTGCTCCTGGCATGCTGGCTCTATTATTCATTCTAACTGTGACTATAGGCAAGTTATTTATAAACTTTTTTTTTTATCTTGTAAAAAAAAATGATGATATTTTATCGGTCAGAAATGTTTAGTGTCAGGGACAGAGAGCCCAGCTCACACTGACTTAAACAGAGGTAGCAATATTTTTGCCCACCTTATAGAAAACCCAGAGGTATACCAGCATCAGAGAAGCTGTGTGGGTCATGTTCTAGCTAACTTTCTCTGTATTTCTCACAGTTTTGCTCTTATTTACTTTTGAGCCCTTACAAAGTCACACACATTGTATTAACGGTAGCAAAAGTGACTGGTGAACAACCAAGCCACATAATTGTACACTAACAAAACAGAGATAAAAACAGCATATAAATAAACTATTTCTTTGTGTTTTCATGGTAATTTGTGTTGTCATAGAAATTTTCATTAAATCTGAGATTATTTTTATAGGTAAGTTCTTTCCTTGGGTCCTTACAATTTTGTGTTGTCTTTGGTGTTTTCCAAATTTCCGATGATACATTCAGGGGTCTTTAAATACATTATTTTAGATTTAATGTGTTTCTTTATCCCAGAACTTTTGGTTTTTAATAATTCAGAAAAATCCCACAGGTTAACTCTGAGTATTGGCTCTCCCCATTTTACACTCTTCCAGAAAACCTATTAGACATATGTTGACATTAATTATTCTACCTACTGTTGCTTAATCTCTTTCTCGTGTCTTTTATCTTTTGATTACTTTTATTGATATGATCCTAAAAATTTATTCAAGCCAATTTTCTGCTCACTAACAGACTCTCAGAGTAATCTAGTAATCTATTTACACTGCATGTTGCATTTCTAGATTTTTTTTTCATTCTGTCAGTCCCTGTTTATAGTGTTCTATTATTTTGTTATAGTCTGTATGTGTGGGTTATAGTAAGACCCTGAGTTACAAACATCTGGCTTATATACAAATCAAACTTACAAATGGAGCACCATAAGGGCTATTGGTAAACAACTGCACTTAGACATTAGTGAAAATGATACCATAAAGTTACTCAACTCCCATAGCAAAGAACTAACCAGTGGAGCATTTGGGAAAGAAACAGGGACTTAGAACTCCAGAACTGAAAAGTTTTCTACAAAAGAGTTAACTAATGCTTTTCATTTCATTGATGCAAAAGTGGCAAAGTTAGAGGAGCAAGATCCCGACACAGAGAGGCTCACCAGTTACTGTACAGTTGCCGAAGGCCTGAGATGCTACAGGCCCATTTATGATGAGGAAAAGAAAAGCTCTGTACAAACCTCCCCTGATGCCTACTTCAGGAAACTGACTCCAGCCACAGAATCAAACCCTGACTCTCGAACATCAGTCCCATCCTCTCCAACAAGTGCATCATTTTTTATCCAAGATTGTTTAAGGTTGTAATTGAGAATGTTTAAGTATGTATATGCACAGAACAGTAAAAATAAATACTACGTTAAGACAAATATATGTCTGAGTTTCATTTAATAGGTAAATGTGTCTGTTACAACTTACATACAAACTCAACTTAAAAACAAACTTGTCTGACCTGTGGTGGCGCAGTGAATCAAGTGTCAACCTGGAATGCTGAGGTCACTGGTTTAAAATCCTGGGCTTGCTCAGCAAGAAACAACTACTATGAGTTAATGTTCTCACTCCTCCCCATCCCTTTTTTACTCTCTCTCCTCTCTCTAAAACCAATAAATAAAGTCTTTAGGAAAAAAATAACAAACCTACAGTACCCATCTTATTCATAACCTGGGGACTGCCTATATATATAAATCAGATAAAGTTTAAAAACATTTATACTAATAGAAAACACAACAGTGGTTTCTTCTATGTATGAATCTGAACTAGGGGCTAGAAGGGAGCATTTGGAAACTTACTGGAGTGATGAAAATATTCTATTCCTTGAGTGGAAAGTTGAGGTTATGTCAGTACATACAGTTGACAAAACATATTAGCTTGCTCACTTAAAATACTGTTTGTAAATTTTAGCTAAGTTTAAAAAACATTTGTAATGTGGATAATAAAAGTTCAGGACAGATATTTTATAATTTTATTGACAAGAATAAGAAAATATGCATTACCCCAAATAGTTTTTCTGGAGTTTAACCTGACCAGACGACCAGCCTGAATGTTTTCTAGAAGCTTTGTTCTGAATTTTTTTATGCCTTCTAAAAAATTTCTATGTTTACAAATAGTCAAGAAGTAATCCTAAAAAAAATTACATAACCACCCCGCTATTTTACTCTTCCAAGTAAATGCCATTAAATAAAATGCTTCCATTGCTAATGCTTCCAGCTTCCTCTCAATAGCTAAAACCAAGAATATTCTTTTCACCACCATCTATAAAGATTATAAAGGTGATGGAAGAGTCAATTCTGTTGCTGGTGTGTAAAGCAGAACCAAACACAGCTTGTCCATCTGTAGCTCTCAAGTTTCTGTACCGCCGTCAGGAAGAACAGTGAGGGTTTTGGCAATAAATTCAGCACAGTTGACATGGATATTTAAGACACACAGGGAGCAGAGATTTACAACATGCTGCCATTTTTACACAAAAGTTTCTCCTAGACTTATAAAGTCAATGGGAAAGCAATAAGATCATGCTCCCTGAGGAACTGTTTTTTCTTTATTTTTTCTCACATTCTGTCATAGCAGATGCAGCTGGTGTTTTAACTCCAGTACTTCACTCTAGGAACTGAGTGGCACGTCTTAGAAAGGCTTTGTGATGGTGCCACACTCCAGGGAGAGCAATGGGCGAGGCAAGGAATTGAGGAGGGACATGGGGGCAAACAAGACCTAAGATCAGGGATAAAGTCACGGGTTTCACTTAAATCAAAGATTTGGAAATTTTTTTCTGAAAAACTTAATAAGCTATCTCTGATGCAAAGGAAAGGAACCATCTTGTTTCAATTTGATTTGATTTGCTTTTACAGCATCTCATTGGGTAAAATAAAAGGAAGATAATGACAGTGGAAACAACAGGCCATCTCTCTCTTCTTTCCCTAATAATAGAATTTGGAAGTCTGTCCATCAGAGATGCAAAATGAACAGATGTGTATCCTTTCTCTGTCTTCCTGGGATTATATTACCTTTCCTCTTAATTTCTCCTACCACACCTTAGTGTAGGTCACCTTAAATTCTCACCTGAACTTCTGAAAATGCTTCTTAACTTATCTCTGTGCTACCACTTTTGTTCCTTCTGAATAGTCACCATCTAGTTTTCAAAGATATCTCATCAAAACATACATAAGCTAGTGTCACTTGCCTTAGGAATGAATGCCTCTTGGAGGCTCTGATTGCTCCAGTCTCCTTTCTCAGGCCAGAAAAATTTAACAGTTCTACTTTTGCATGTCTCTCCCTTGTAAAAATAATGGTAAGTCTTGGAGGTACTTGGTTTAGGCGGGTAACACTTGATATCAGAGGAGGTGACCCTTTCCTGGGTTTATAGAGGTGGCCAGTTCTGGCCAATAAACATAAGATGAAGTCTTCTGGAAGACATCTGGGGAATCTTGTACTTGAATTGAACAAGGATGATAAGGGACAGCAGGAGCAGAAGGAGAGTGGAAGATGAAAGAGGGGGAGAGGAGGAGGCAAAAGAAGACAAACAGTAAAGAAAAAAATTTTCCCCTATTTACTATTTCTTGCTTTTGCTATGATTTGTGGAAATATGTTGTTATAAAGATATTGTAGCCATCACACAAATTATGTGGGTAAGGTAGAAGGAACTGCAGAAATACGTTCTGTTCTGATACTGACTTGCTGGGCAAAAGGAAAATCCTGCATGACTATAATTCCTGTTTATCTCCCCATTGTGTAAAATTGACTCCAGAATCATGAGGCATTGTTTACTCCCACGAATAGGCAGAATTCTTTCCCACGTCACAGCCATTGCTAAGCTGCAATGTAAAAGTGTACAGGGTGCACACTGAAATTGTAAGGGGCTTACATCACATTTGGATATTTATTACAGTAATTGTGCAGGAACAGCTTGAGGAAGGGACATCATTTTTCTATATCATACTAGCACCATTTGGACTATGGACAGCTGCCTTTGCACTTGCTGTTTCCCTGGTGGAAATGTTCCTTGATGCTTATTTGACTATTCTTTTCTTATCCTTTAGCTTTATATATACATATCTTTCTTAGAGAAGTTACCCCTGGGAATCCTATGTAACTCCTTTATCTTGTCACATAGCTAATAACAGGTTTTCTCATAACCTTTGTCAATATTTGAAATAACCCTATTTGCTTAATAGTTCTCTTTCTATTACCTATAAAACCTGAAAGAAAAGGGCTGTCTCTGTTTTTTCACTCCTACATCATCTGCACCTTGCCCAGTGTCTGGCGTATAGAGGGCACTCAATATTTTTTAATGGAATTTATTGGGGTGACATTGGTTAATAGAATCATATAGGTTTTAGGTGTACAATCCTATAATACATCATCTGTATATTGGATTGTATGCTCACCATCCCAAGTCAAGCTTCCTTCCATCACCATTTATTTCACCTTTCTTACCTTCTTCTACCTCCCCAACCCTCATTTTCCTCTGTAATCACCATTCTGTTGTCTGTGTCTATGAGGGTTTTTTTTTTAATTGCTTCACCTATTTCACCTAACACTCAAATTATGGCAATTGTCAGTCTGTTTTCTACCTATGGTGTTGAGTTTTATAAGTTCTTTATAATTGTTAATAATGACCCTTTATGAATAGACAACTCAGAAGGAAAACAGCAGATGGGAAGTTTGGAGGAAAGGGAAGGAGGGAGGAAGGAATAAAGGGTTTTCTTGAACTGAGGCCTACCATTGTTTTGTGATAACCAAATTAAATTAATATCAAGTCAGAGAATGAAAAGCTCTGGTAGTTAAAATTAATATCAACTATTTTGTGTGTATATAACAAATATTTTTTTATGTTTTGCATAATTAACAATAACAATGCACTTTGGTAAGTATAATATAAAGAGACACAACAGTAGAAAGCCTGACTAATCGGGATAAGGAATCATTCAGCTCTAACTAGAAAAATGCACTCTGGTAGCATCTCATTGGGCAGAAACAATTTCAGAAAGGACTCAGATCACTAAGTTAATACCAAGAGTATGTCAGTGCAAGTTATATGTTGATAAATGTAGCAAAATTTAAAAGAGAAAGGACATGCAGGGGCAAATGAGCACAGTAACAAATTCCTAGAGTTATCTTCATAGAATAAACAATTTGGTTTGGGTAACTGATTGAATCGAAAAAAAAAAATGTTATTTGTTCAGAGAACCCAAAAGATTCAATAGGATTGTCTACTTTCCTAAATTAAATTTGCTATATAAAAAATAATGTCTTTCTTTTCTTACCTTCCAGCTACTCCATAAGCTCATTCTGTTGATTCTGTTCCAATGTACACACTGAGTTCATTGTCACAGTTGCCACCCTTGGTGGCGGCCATCGCTTCTCAGCAGGTTCACCTCTTCCATGCTACTCTCCCTGCTTCCACTCTTGGCTGCATTCCACATAGAGTGACAGAAAAAGAACTTGTAAATATGTCACCTTGCTGTGTAAAATGGATTATAACTTCCCCCTATCCTTGGAAAAGAAATGGAATGTAGGTATAAACTGATTCCCAACCATCTCTCCAGTCCCCTCCTCTCCTCACTCCCTTTACAGTTCCAAGGAGGGAAACACTTCCAACTATGACCCTTTAAAACTCACATTTCTGTCCAAGAAAATCATCCTCAAAAACCTTCGTCTCCTGTCTCTAATGACACAATTATTTTTATACTTACCTTGTTTATGACAGATTTCAGATTTATACAGGAATTCAGACCATCTGTATGTAGGATGTCTCAAAACTCTCTTGGATACAATACATCACTTTAGTGTCTACACTGAAACTTCTACTTCAGCATTTTATCTCATCATTAAACTTTTAATACATCATTTTGTTCAGTTGTCAAAAAATTGAGAATAATATTATGTTCCCTTTTGGGTTACTATAGGGTTTAAGTGTGTATATATGTGCACATATATGTAGGTGTGTGCACATCAAATGTAGTATGTAGCACAAAGCAAGCATTCATGATTGTGTATATGGTCCTGAGAATATAGTGATATCTCATTGCTCTTTATCCTTTACTATTAGTATTATTATTATTATTATTAAGTGAGAGGTGGGGAAGCAGAGATAGACTCCCACATGTGCCCCAACAGGGATCCACCTGGCAAGCCCCCTACCAGGCAATGCTCTGCCTGTCTGGGTCACTGCTGTGTTGCTCAGCAACCAGGCTATTTTAGCACCTGAGGCAAGGCCATGGAGCCATCCTCAGTGCCCGAGGCCAACTTTGATCAAACCATTGGAACCATGGCTATGGGAGGGAAAGAGAGAGAGATAGAGGAGAGAAAATAAAGAGAAGCATATGGTCACTTCTCCTGTATTCCCTGACCAGAAATTGAACCCTGAACTTCCACATGCTGGGCTGAGATTTTACCACTGAGCCAACTGGCCTGGGCCATTCATACATTTTTAAATGACTGTTCAAGCAAACTGTTCCAGCAATATTGAGTGAAGCCAATCATTCAGTATATCCAGGGAAAGAAATAGGCTAAGGAAAAGGAGAAATAAAGAAATTTTCAAAGCATATATTGAAATGACTTTATCTTTTTATATTTTTTGAAAAATAGGAGTTTTAAATATTCTTAATACTGTTCTATGCTTTACCAGTTTTCCTTGGTCTGCTAATCCACTTTAACTGTTGGTTTGGTTTTGTTCTTTTTTCAATAGAATATTGAAAAAGTCCTGAAACTGTTGTCTGAGAAAAATTAGCTCTCTCTTTTACTTGTGTATTGCCCAATTTTCAAAGCAATTTTGAATTCACTTACATTTAGTCCATGATCACACCTAGTATAACATCAAAAATGCATTCAGTGCTGAATTAATTTCTTCAGTCAATCTTTATGGTTTATTTATCAATAAATTTTTTTGTCTTCAAGGGTCCATTACTGCCCACCTTTGTTTTTGAAGCTTCCCACCATTTTCGATATCATGAAGCACAAAATGGAGGTCACTGAATGAATAACTGATACAGTCTTGATTTAAATCTATAAACAGAGCTCTGGAAAATAAACCCAATAAAACCAGCCTTTCTTTCCTACTTGCTTCAGAATATTTTATGGCTTGGATTCAGTAGACTATTTTAAACTTTAATTAATATATATCAAGATCTTAAATTTATTCTTAAAATGTTGATACACTTTGCATTTGTTATATGTCTAAAATAACTTTTTAAATGAGGCAGAAGAAAAAATAAATAAATCTAATCTTGTCAGAACATGAATAAAGAATATTCTCAGAGCTTTTTTATTTAAAAAATAGATACTAGTATGTACTCATATCATAATTACTTATAAAAGTCTCTACCACTCCATTTCCCTTTAGTATTTTATTTAGTTTCTTATACTTAAATGCACATTATGTAATTATCTTATCACTTCTCTAAATAAAAAAAGAAACAAAAGTATTTCAATCTAACAAATTTTCATATTTGTCCTGATTATTCCCTGACCCTATAACCAGATGTTAGTTAAAACCTTCTTTAATATTTTTCGCTCTATTCTGTTGCTTTATTTACTTGCATTATAATTATGGAATTATCTTGCTTTTATCTTCCCAACCTTTGACCTCTACTTTAAATAACTTAAAAACTGGGTTTCTTTTTATGTTACTCATCACAAAGTCTTAAATTCTGCCCTTAAATTAACAGATTCTCAGTAACTTTCACTGACTTAAAACTTAAGTAAGTTATACACCTTTTTCACTAAGTTGCAAAATTATATATTTTTTTTATAAATTTAGTCGTGAAATGATCTTATGCCCAAATAAAGGAAAAATTGTTAAACCTACTGTTGGCCCCAGACAGGGGTTGCCAGGTGGATCCCGGTAAGAGTGCATGTGGGAGTCTGTCTCCCTTCCTCTAACTTATATAATAATAATTTAAAAATATGTATTGTTCATTTTGATAAATTGCAAAGTGATAGGAAGTACTGATTGCCACCCATTATCTGTGTCCTTTTTTTTTTTTTTTTTTTTTTACAGGGACAGAGAGAGGGATAGATAGGGACAGACAGACAGGAATGGAGAGAGATGAGAAGCATCAGTCATCAGTTTTTTGTTGTGACACTTCAGTTGTTCATTGATTGCTTTCTCATATGAGCCTTGACTGCAGGTCTTCAGCAGACCGAGTAACCCCTTGCCCAAGCCAATGACCTTGGGTCCAAGATGGTGAGCTTTTTGCTCAAACCAGATGAGCCCGCGCTCAAGCTGGCGACCTCGGGGTCTCGAACCTGGGTCCTTCGTATCCCAGTCCGACGCTCTATCCACTACCACCGCTTGGTCAGGCTGTGTTCTCTTTCTTTCAAGAGGCATGTATCTGTACCTACCACATACCTTTGAGATAGGGTTATGTAAAACAAAAACAAATACCTATTGTCAATACCTCCAACTCTAAAGCATCTCTGGTGTTGGACTGACATGATATATACCTTTAATGAGAGCTGTCTTGCAGAGACTACAGGAAAGAGACAAGCAGACAGACTTCAGAGAATGATTAAAGTGACTGGCATTCTTCTTTTGACAGTTTAATTTGACTCTACCTCAAGTCAATTTATCTTCCTACTCCACATAGATTTCGAATTTACAAGTGACTGGCATCTTAGGAAATGAAGGGAAAGAAATGAAAACATTAGCAGGACTTAGGAAAGCAGAGTGGTGTTTCAGTGCTTCAGTCTTCTCTAAAAACAACGCTCAACACTTGCAGTTTACTTTAGATCTGTTGAAGAAAAGCAGTGTCTTTGACACCCATGTGAGATTGACTTCTGTTATTTTGGTCTCAGATTCATTTCCTGCTATCTTTTAATAGCAGTACCTTTGTTTTACTTTGATTAAACACCCAATAAATATCCTGTCTCTGGAAGCAAGTACTAACCCCATCCAGCCTATCAGTGTTTTTCCATTCTCCATTAGTAAGGAAGTCATCCACAAGTAAGAGGTAACCAACTAAAAGTGACAAATTATAATTCAATTCCAAGTTATTTCAGCAGCTTCATAATGTCAAGCTGCTGTGTCATACTTACATGACTGCATCTACAAGCAAGAAGAGGGGAAAGAGTGCGTGCTGGGGTGAAATGAAAAAACACTCTTCTTGGATGCAATCTCACCTTTTATCCTGGAGAGAAACGGTTCCCAGAAATCCTCCAGAAGACTTATGTTTACTTCTCGATAGTCAAACTGGGTCACAAGGTAAAACTTAACTACAAGAAGGAATAGAAAATCAAGGATCTGGTTTATTGGTTTATATAGTGGGAAGCATGTGAAGAAGCCCAAGGGAATAAAGGTTGCTGAAAATCACTGATGGGGAATCATGCAACATTATCTGCAATATATTCCTTTGGCCACAGGGATTGTCAAGGATGGGCATGTAAACCAATCTAGGCCAGTGGCGCTATATGAGTTCTCTTAACTAATATAAACTTAACCAATTGTTTGCTTTAAGTAATACTCTTTATGCATTTAGTAAAATATAGTGACTGGTAATCATACACATTGAATGTGATCAGTCTAGTTTAACAGTTTTGTTATCAAGAGTGATTAGTGTTTCATCTCAAATTTACTGTAATGATAGAATTATATTAAATATTAAATACACTAATGCAATATGAGTTAAAAATGAAGATTTTATTTTTATGAAAAGTTGAATGCTTTGGATAAACTAGATAAAAGAAAATCATATAAAATTAAATAGGGATGAGACATTATAAATCAATAAGTGGGAAATTGTAAAAATCCATAAAGTTTATGTGGTCCAGATGCAGCACAAGTTTATGTTTTATTTTAAATATACCTAAATTGAAATCATAGATGTGCCTGACCTGTGGTGGAGCAGTGGATAAAGTGTTGACCTAGAACGCTGAGGTCGCCAGTTCAAATCCATGGGCTTGGTGGGTCATGGCACATATAGGAAGCCACTACTATGAGTAGATGCTCCCCACTTCTCCCCACGCTTTCTCACTATCACTCTTTTTTTCCAAAAATCAATAAATAAAATCTTAAAAAGAAATTACAGTTGTTTCATTTTAAGATTTAGGCAGGAATGAAAACATGGAGCTCTAATCAGAAACTCAAAAACAAAACAAAACAAACAAAAAAACTGATTTAGTCCTACCTGAACCAAGTATGAAGAAATAAATACACTGTATTAGTATATTATTTATGCAAATAATTATCACATCTTACTGGCTTAAAAGCAACACAAATTGACATTTTAGTTCTAGAGGTTATTCGTATAAAATCTAGATTATATTTCTTTTAGAACTTTCAGGGAATAATCTGCTTTTTTGCCTTTTTCAGTTTCTAAGGTCATCTACATTCCTTGGCTTGCAGCACCTTCCTTACATCACTCAACTACTTGCTTTCATCATAACACTTCCTATTTCTGATTCTGAGCTTCCTTCTTCCCTCCTATGAAAACTGTTGTAATTATATTGGGCCCACTGCAATAATCCAGAATAATCTCTCCATTTCAAGTTCCTTAACTTCATCATATTTGCAAAATGCCATGTAAGGTATTTTTACCTTTTACCATGTAAGGTAACATATTCACAGCTTCAGGAAATTAAGATATGGAAAATGTTGGGAATAATTATTCACTCAATGAGATTCTTATCTATTTATGCCAGTTTGCATTAATTTTCCATACATTTTAACCAAAATATTCCTAAATAATAGAGCACATAGTTTTAAATGGATGAGTCAGGAGGTTTAAGGAATAAGAATTGATGAAAATGTAGTAAGAACAAGGGAAAAAAAAGAACAAAAGAACCCATAAGAATTAATAATATCTAAGTAAAATCTATTTTTAAATTATATGAGCATAGAATAAAATACAGAAGAACAAATATCTGTCATTCCACTTATTTATGCATTGGTTGATCTTGTATGTGCCCTGAATGGAGATCCAACCCACAATCTTGGCATATTAGAATGACGCTCTAACCAACTTCACTACCCAGCCAAAGCCAAATATCTGTAATAAAGGTAAGATTTCCATTAGGAGTTGGAGACAGTGGGTAGACAAAAGAAGAGAAAAAAATTACAGGATATTGTTTAAAAATAAATAAATAAAAACACATTAATTGTATTAAAGTTAATAAGGGTAACGTTTTCAGATATAAGATTTTATTATGGAGTGTCATTCTAAAGCTAAAGTCATAATCAAGTGCAATGTTCATAAAAAAATGGAGCTTATCAATGTTAAAGTAGCTCTTTCCATATCTTTTATCTTTCTCTTTTTTTTCTGCAAGAAAAATGTTATTTTAGTTAAGTCAAGCAAATTTTAAAATTAGGAAGGGGTCTTTAGTGAGCAAGAAGTTCTTCATAAAGTAAGGACTACACAATGAGGCAAATTCCAATGTAACTGATGGATATAAATTTTACTTAAGAATTAATCAATAACTATTTAGTGTCTATAATATGGAGGCCACTGGAGGGAGAAAGTTACTTTCTACCCTCCCTTCAGCAGTTATGGACAATCTGAGAGATGTAACAGTATATAGATTTTCACTCCCCCTGAGCAGAGCATGTAATAATGCATAAATGTATCCTAGTTAAATGCAAAGATAGCCTGACCAGGTGGTGGCACAGTGGATAAAGCATCGGACTGGGATGCAGAAGACCCAGGTTCAGGACCCCGAGCTTGCAAGCTTGAATGCGGGCCCATCTGGCTTGAGCGAAAGCTCGCCAGCTTGGATCCAAGGTCGGTGGCTCCAGCAAGGGGTTGCTCAGTCTGCTGAAGGTCCGTGGTCAAGGCACATGTGAGAAAGCAATCAATGAACAACTAATGTGTCGTAATGGCAATGAAAAACTAATGATTGATGTTTCTCACCTTCTCTCCATTCCTGTCTATCTGTCCCTATCTATCCCTCTCTCTGACTCTCTCTCTGTCCCAGTAAAAAAAAAAAAAAAAAAAAAAAAAAAAAAAAATGCAAAGTTATAAAAATTCTTCTATAACTTACATTTCTATTATACTAAGTGCTCTGAGATTATTTTCAGGAATAAATTTTTAAAAAAGAGGATGGGAAGAGAATTATTCCAACAGAGGAAAATACTTTCATATACTAAGACTTGAGAAATACAGAGAGCACTAATGAAATGCACAAGTTGACCATTTAACTTGCTAGTTTTTCAATGCAATAAGGATTTAATTTTTGTCGATGTTATAGAGAAGACAGAATTCTGATCCATTTAGTGACCCTATGTCTCCAGCATCTTATGGAATCCTAGCTTTATTACTGGATCTTCTGTATCTAGCCAGCTGTCAAGGAAAGAGCATGAAGAAGGGTACCAGATACTTTAGGGCTCTGGACTGGCCAGGCAGTGGCATACATCAATTCTTCCCATATCTCAATCACAAGAATTCAATCACATGGCCTCACTGAGATGCTGAGGAGCTAAGAATTAAACCAGCAGTTTGCTCTGGAACAGAAGAGTTCATCTCTTCCACAGTTTTTATTCTTTTAACTCTCCAAAAAGATCATTCAATTCTAGTAATTGTTATGAATCAGACTGTGGCCTCCTAGTACTCACTGAAAAATGAAAAACAGCAGTCTCCTCACTCAATTCTGTCTTGTCTGAAGAGACTCCTGTTGGGTTTACTAACCCAACAAAGAAGCAAACCATTTCTTCTAAGTCGATCTTATCTGTCAAATTGTTTGTGGGGCACAGAGCATTCACAAAGTGAGGGGTGGGGTGTCTTCATGAAAGTCAAAAAAGATACTGCTAAATCCTTTTTGATTAGACTCCTCTACTTAAAATCAATGATAACAACAAAATTTCTGTACTAACTTATGAATAAACTCTACTGTTATGCATTCATTCAATGACACCATGTTCTAGGTATTATGCTAGGTGCTAAAATACAATGTGAACAAGATGATTGAAGACTCTACTTTCACAAAGTTTAATATTTAGTGTAAAAGGCAATTAATTAATAAATAAATAAATAACAATTGTGACAAGTCTGATCATTTCACATGCTTGCTCCTTGACCTTGGTCATCTCACCCACTTATAACTTCCAGAATACTCAAAGTCATATCTATTTTTACCATGTGTTTTCTTATCTGAACATGACATTGTCAATTCCAAATCATTGCTAAATGCTTCATAAGTATGTATATATTCTGCTGGCATCACAGCTATCCAAAACTAATCCAATCATTTTCCCCAAACAGTTTCTCATGCCATTTCTTTTAACTCAGTTAATCATATTTACTCCCTTCCAGGTATGTAAGTTTAAGCTGTTTCTTGATCTAAGACTCCACTGAGCAGTCATTTCTCAAATGTGTGTTACTCCCTATGAAGACTTCAAACTAAATAAAGTTTAGCCCAAATTCATTCCCAGACTTTTTTTTAAGAGACAGAGAGAGTAAGGGAGAAAGAGAGGAGGGAGAAGGGAAGCACCCATTTGTTGTTCCACTCAGTTGTGACTGATTTCTTCCTCCAATGTGTACCCTGACCGGAGATCGAACCTGCAACCTTGTCATTTCTGGATAATGCTCTAAGAGACTGAGCAACCAGCCAGGGCCACTCTCCAAGCCTTTAGAAAATAATTTCAAAATGTTTTCTCACACTAATTAGAGAATTTATGATATCATCTTTGCACATGATGGATAGCAAATTCATATGACCTTGCACATGTATTCCATGTTGGGATTATTCCCACCACTCTGTCCTTTTCCAGGAATTGTTTAATAAACACACACACACACACACACACACACACACACACGCTCACCCCACACTTTTACTCAAGTATTTTGTATCATCTTCTGTTCAGACATCACAGCTGAGAAGTCCGATCAAATATATTAATGTTGAAGAACTAAAATGTAAGGATACATGAACTTCAAATCAAGTGATTGGTTATTATGGGTTTTTTTAATCATTTCATTATTGCTTTCGTAAAGTTGTCAGCGTACAATCTTGAACTTAGCAGGCACAGTAGTTATTGGGCAAAGGAGTTGGCATAACTTCCAGTATTGTTCAGATGCTAGTTTGCAATAATATTCTGGAATCCACAGGGGATGTTTTGGAGAGAAACTGTGAGACAGCTAATCAGAAAAAGATATTCTAATGTTTAGTTATATTACAGTGTAGCAGAGGTTCCTGGGGGATATGGCAGGAGCCCCATTGGTTGGTTCATTTTAATAGGGTTGAATAAAGCAGACAAAACAACACTCAAAGGAAATCACACTGGTAATTGTCAAAATGAGCTCAAACGTGTTTTCTAATTTCTGTAATAGTCTTATTTTTCAAGGAATTTACTTTCATTTTGCTTTCTCTTCTTTTTATTCTCTTTAGTTTTCTGTTCCATATCTACCAGCAGCTAAGACTTATTAAAATTTTACATGGGTACTAAAATATTGACAAAAGGCACTTCTAGAAACATTCAGAAAACGCAAATTTAAAAGAAAACAATTCAAGTTAAATTTCTTAATTATTTCTATTTATTTACTAGGTGAAAATAGATGACATGTATATGTTAGGCATTGTTTTTGGAACATTAAAAAAAAGAATGTTGCCATAGCAACTCCAACTACCAATACCATCCATGAGAAATGAATCCCCAATGGGTATGGAGTCCTTGGCAGTTTACACAGTACTTTCAAGCCATAAGTGTACTCATTATTTATTACAATCACCTAATTAAGTAGAGCTGTTAAATGACTCTTATTTCCAAATGACAAATTTTAGCTTAAAGAGGTTAAAAAACTTGTCCAGGGTCATGTTGACAGGTAACTGACAAGCTTAAAACTGAAAGTCATGTCTTCTGATCCTAAGAATCACACATTTACTAATTATTGAATAAATATTATTTGAATGTGTGACTTAGAAAATGATCTGACTGAACATTCTCTCGATGTTTGTTTTGCTAAGGCAAACTAAAGACCTAGAATCTGTAAGTAGGGGGGCTTAAGTCCTTCCTTGATAGCTGTGATTTGAGCAATTAGCCATGTGACCTCATTAACAGTCCTTTCAGTAAGTGATCTAAACCACTCACAAAGTATCAGTTACTCCAGTCCAATCTCTGAATTGGGGCTTTCTCTGAAAAAAAGAAAATACAGCATCTCTTTCAAGATGAAAATATGAAAAAACAAAATTTTACAGGAGGAATGAATATGTGAGAGAGGATAATGTCCTACATATAAATTAAGAATGGCATCCATAAATCAAGCATTATCGATTATACAACCAGTAGTTTTCAAGTGGAGGTTTGTTTAGCAACTCTAAGGACATTTGGCAATGTTTAGAGAGATTTGATTGTCTGAACAGGGGGTATGTTACTTGCATCAACCCTGTGGCGAGAGGCCAGGGATGCTATTAAAAATCTCATAATACACAGGATGGCCCCACAATAAATAATAATTTGGTCCAAAATGTCCATATTGAAACTCTTGGGAAGTCCTGCTATAAGCAATGCAAATAATTTTTTATGCATTTAACTATGTTATAAATGTGATTCTTGCAATTGGTTTGTTTCAAGTTTATGATTAAAAAAATTTTCCAAGAAATTGCTAAACATTCATTGGCCATCATAGAAAAATTTTTAAGTGCAAAAACTCCATTTTAAATCTCACATCTGGTGACAAATATTAACTTTCTAGAGTCTTTTCTTATAGATTCTGTCTTATATAAATATTTACTATATACTGACGGTCTGGTACAAAAGTCAATGATATTATACTTTCCTGTAATTTACCAATGGGTTGTCAATAATTCAGCATGACTAATAAATCAAGATTTACCTGATTGTTTTTAATGAATGACTAGTAGTCAATGTATAGATGTAACCAATTATATTACATGTCTTTTTATCAGATATTTAGATTAATGTTATTATTTCTTGTTGTTATGAACAGTATTGTCATGAGTATTCTTATGCACAAATTTTGGTATAAATGTCTGATTATTTTTAGCATATCCTAGAAAGAATTTTTTCAGGTCAAGAGATATATGCGGTTTTATTTGGTACATTTTGCAAAATTTTACCATATAAAGGTTATTCTAATTAACAAACACATAATTAGGATCCATTGTAAACACAATTAATGGCATGTTGAAAATCATTCCTTCAGCCTCTGTGCCAAGAGAAAAAGAAAAGATCTTCTGACTCATATATGCAAATATGGAATGAATGGTCAGAGTCTATGATCTTCAGCAACATTATAATCTTCAGGTTGTGAAGCTAAATAAAATCTAAAATTATTCTAATCCCAATTTATGATATTCCAATTCAATAAGTTTTAATAAGGGCTGACTTTGATCTATGTCCATTTTGGTACTTTTATAAAAGGAGAGACATGATTGAGATCAGGATTTAGTACAAGCAGGACTCATGGCAGAAATTGAATAGAAAAGAATGTAATCCCCTCAAAAATCCTCCAGAATATTGGAACTGTGCTGATTTTCCTATTGTTTGTAGGATGGAGTTATGAGACTTCTTTTTACTTACTCATAAAAGGAAAGGCTGTCCCTGTTGTGCTGAAAGACTTGGGAACACTCAGACCACTGGCATTTGGGTTACACATAACAAAAATATTCAAGGAAAGAAAAAAAATTAAGGAAAATGTCAAGACTTCTGCATTAATCTTTGTTTTCCAAAGCCAGAGGGGAAATGCCACTGTGGCAGTAAGCAGAAATATTTTACAACCCACCCCCCATTAGATGCCTTTTTGTTGAATAGCAAAAAGACATTTATGAAAAGCAATTTAATACATTTGCTAAAAATTAACAAGGAGATGTATTTTTAGCTGATTAACCTACTATCAATAAAGAAAAAAGGCAGTAGGGAAATGCTTGTTAATGCTTAAGCCATAAGATGCACAAAAATGCAGGCGATATTTCATTGTGACACCCAGGAGACCCGTGTGTGACACGATATAGAGTCTATGTGCATCTCACTCTCCACAGGAACTAATTCTGAAGCACCAGAATGCTGTGAATTGGCTGTAAAACAATGTTGAAGAAACTCAACGCAGAACAGAAGGCACACTTTCCTTAGGAAGAATGCTGATAAAATTTTAATGAACTAACATGTTGTCATGGGGATTTGTTGCTATTCATTAATTCATTGTGCAGTTCCTCTATAGTTTTGCTAAAGTTGAGTGACAAATTGTCAAGTAGCTATTCCAGTGGTTTACATTGCCTATTGATACCCTAAATTTAGGGGGTCAATTTTTTTTTTAGAGACTTACCCCATTACATAGGGGGTAACACTTTTCAGCACCTAGTGCACGCAGTAGTATTTCAAATGAAACTCCATCTCTAGGGTAGGCCTTTGACTCTGCAAAACAGTGGAAATAATCAGAAAATGACTGACAGCTCTGGTCACTGATGGGGACTGTTCTAGGAACCAGGACTGGGGAAGTCTCTGCTGTACAAAAGAGTCAACTGGCCACCTATGACTTAGGTTAAAATTCTGTACAAAAAATAATTCAACCATAAAATCAAAGAATGCCAGAGTTTGGAGGGACCTCAAAATTAGTCTAATTTGTTATGCAAATAAGAAACATGAGGAGGCCCAGAGAGACAAAATCTTATAAAGGATGTGAATGGCAGGACAAGAATTAGAAATAAGTATTTTGACTTATGTCCATTCTTTTTTTTTTTTTTTAAATCTTAGGGCCTCCATGAGTTTCTTCTCTTGTACTTTCCACTTTCAATAGCTTACATGTTTTCCCCTTGAAATTAGCCTTAATGACAAAATGATGTTAAACAATGTCCCTGGGGTTGAAGAACATAGCCAGAGTAGGCTCATCATCAGCTCTCATATTGTTTTTTCAATGCATACAAATGTTATGCTATAAAAAACCAAGTTTGTAATAATAGAATTTTCTGACTCTGAGTAAAATGGATGTTCAATAAAAATTTAAATAACTTGTCCAATATTGCTTATTTCCCTTGGCTGTATACCAAGTCTATGATAATCAGGAGAGAATGATCAACAAAAAGCAGTCATACCACAGATTTTGATGAGATATGCCCTTACCATGGTCATCATTAACCAGTATTGATGGGATTCGATTCCTGCTCTGTGCCCTCGTGAGACCGGCTGAAGGGGCCAGCAGATACTATTATGTGGTGAGGGTGGCATCATGAAGCAGCCAGGTATGAAGAAACCCACAACCTGGCTCCAAACATTCATGCCATCTTTGAAGGGAGAGCCAAAGATAAGAGATGGAGAGGTTTTTATTTTTGTTTTTCTCCCATTCTCTTCCCACCTGAGTACTGTTTGAAGATATTAGTTTTATATAAACTTGTGGACTTCTCACTTTTGCAGAACACTGCGGACTCTCAAATTTATAATATGCAAATACAGTAAATCCCACAGCAAAATGCTAGAGAAAAAAAAATTTTTTTAATTCAGGAACACAGTATCAAACTGCAATATCTTAATTTTTTATTCTAAATCCTTGCTACTCAATGTAGCCATTGGATCATCAGCATCACCTGGGATCTGCTAGAAATACAAAATCTCAGGGCCCACCTTAATCTTTAAAAATCAGAATCTGCTTTTTAATAAGATCCCCAGATGATTCATATGCACATTAACTTTTGAGAAGCTCTGGGCTACATCACAGAATATCAACGGAGCATCCCTCCATGTAGAGCTAATAACACACATAACATGTAACCCAAACAGTGACTCTTACTAGTATCTTACCTTTCTGTTGCTCCCAGCAGGCAAGAATAATTACTCCTGTATTGCAGTCTCTTTTTTTAAAAGAAGTTTCTATTGCTACATCTACAAGCTTTTTAACCGGTCATGTCCATAATGAAAATATTTGTTATTCCTAACTTTCTTGCAACAAATGGAATGCTTACAAAAAACTAATACCTTTTTTCCCTAATGGCTATATTTAAGCAATAGCAACAGCTTACTTTCACTGGGTGCTCTCGGTGTGCCAGGCACTGCACAGCATAGTCCATGTACGTTACCCAATTTAACCCTCTCTGCAATGCAAAGATGGGAACAATATTATCATCCTCATTTTCTAGCAGAAATTAAAGCCCAGAGAACACAGTTAGCAAGTAAACATGAGTTCTAAACCCCCAAAAGTGGAATCTGCCTACACATTAGTTTCTGATTAAGCCACTAGAACTGGAAAGCAATGCTTAGACCAAAACATGAGCATTTCTTCACCCTAACATTAGTCTTGAGCCACGACACGTTTGTATTTTTCAGAAATACCAATGACTAATAAGTATATGTCTGCTATACCTGGAACAGCCTTCTGAAAACAATCAATTAGAAATATATTACAGAGATTTCAAAATGTCTAATGCTAATCATTAACTTTAAATAAGATTTAAAGTCCTGCCCGATGAGAAAAATTATTTATACTCTGACTTAATAATTTCACCTGAAACAAATCCATCTTAAAATGAAATAAAAACCTGAAATAAGTCTAAAATAAATCAGAAATAAGGGTTTTTATTCACAGAGTCAGTTATGTCTCTTCAAATTTAACTAATATGAAATCCAACATTAGAGTATTACTTAAGTAAATTATGGTTTATTCATATATTAAAATATAAAATTATATTTGTAAAGAATTTGCTGATATAAAAATATGTTCACTAAATGAAAAAGATTGGGTACAAAATACTACCTACTTAAATTATGATATATTTTTTCTGATATATATATTAGCAATATATATATTATATATATATATATATATATGTATTCTAAAAGTAATGACCTATGAATACTTGTATTAAGTTTATATTTTTCTTGTTTTTATTTTTGTGCATTGCCCAAAATAAATAGGGATTATTTTATAACTAACTTTATAAATTCTCAAACCAGCAAAATTATGTTCCCTGTTCATTAAGTGCCAAGAGCCAGTGTGACTATTTATTAGAATTTTGCAAAATACATTTAAATTTCAAACTTTTTTCACTTTACAAAGCAGAAGCTTTGGCTATTTCAACATTTTTCTGAGTAAACACATTCAGGTAGAAATCCTCATTTGGATACAGCAAGAAAGTGCTTATTGGAAGATCCCAGGCTTGTATATTTGTTGATTAACGGCTGTCATTTAGTTTATGTATATAGCAGATATTTGACTGGATACATAAAACACAGAGAAATAAAACTGAGCAGAATAAAAGCCTAACAGAGATAGTTGATGCCAATAAAGAGTTCTATTGGGCCCGATTAGCAAGCAGTTCGAGATTTAAAGCCTCATTATCATTTTCTTGTTTTAAAACAGATACCATTGTCACTTAAAAGTCCTTTTTACTTCTTCCCTTAAACTATCACTGATCATCAATGGTTCAAAACAAATTTCCCTTTGACATTTTTGGTTTTCAATGCATGTTTGTCATACATAAGGCACAATTTCACCCGCCTCCCCATATTTATTTTCATTTCCCTGTCAGTGGGGTTACTAGTAACTGTCCACATAATTTCCATGAGCACACACATATGCAATTGCATTTTTTTAAAGATAGTACCGTGAACATGAAGCAAGTGAATAAAATCACTAACAATCAAATTACATTTGGGTGATGTAGCTATTTTCAGCAGAGTGAAGTTCTAGAACCCTACGTTAGCAAAACTTACACAAGTGGTAAAAATCCTTGCTTTTGAAATTACAAGCCACCCTCCCCAATAAAATAAGTGCTGAATAATACACAGATTTCTGTTGTCAAAGTATCATCCATCTCATTCCTGAATTTGGCTCCTGACATTATTTTCTGGCTACTGGTTGACAGTTCAGCACCTTGAATGCTGCTCTCGCTGTAGGGTTAGCAGGATAATTGACAAACCACAGGGATTGGACCCCTGGATGAGGATGGCTGGACTGTCAAAACAACTGTGACATACTTTCATATCAGCTGCAAGTCAAGGCTGCGAGGAAAACATTCACCTTGGCAGGACCAGATGGGAAGTATTTAGTTTAAAATATTTCCCACTATAAAGTATACTTCAGCAAGGGACAGGAACAATATAATATCATTTTAAAATGTAATTCATGAAAAGATATAAATATTGAAAAGTAATATTCAGAGGAAAAAAAAATACTTGACGTGGTCAAAATCAATTCAAGCATGTATTAAAGATAAGCATCCAGTCTTATTTTATTTACCTAATGTATCTTTTAAATGTCATAAATTGTCTTTAACTTTTATTAGAAGAATGACATCTATTTGGAAGAACTCTATCTATATTGAAAGCATATGTTTATGAACGTGTGTGTATGTATCTATAATGTATGCACACAAAGAGGAGTGTGTCAACAATCCATTTTTATGCTGCATGTATAATTTTGTTTAAAAAAGCTATCTCATAAACATTAAATAAAATTGATGTATATATGCAATTCATGTTAATAAGCAGTATGCCACAAGTTGTGCTTATCAATTAGGGGGTTGTAAACATTTCCATCTTAGGGAACACAGTTAAAAATGTTTCAAAAACTCTAAATTTGCCACTTTAAACGTTGTCTCCAGACTTTCAGATTCCTATCATAGATCTTTGAAATGACAGCTCAAGTGACATCTATTTATAATGCAGGCATATTCTCTGTATGAAAACATAGATTGCAAAACCGTTAAAGGGAAATTAGAATGCAAATACAAAAAAGGGTTATTTACTTAGTTCTGTGCCAGCTAACACATGGGATATGGGCACCTAGGATTAGAAAGATCCAATTATTTTTAAAATATAAAACTTAAAGAATTTATTCATGCACCACTTGGGGCTTGGAATATGATCAAAATAGTTTTGGAATAGTTAATCAGTATTTTTTCATCACAGTCAAATTTTTCAAAACATTAAAAAGAAAGAGCAAGAAGCATGATTGAATATTATTTACTGACAGACACTACAGTTTAACAAATACTGAAATGTTCAAGAACAAGGATTGGAATAAGATGGCTTTAAATTATCCATTTTTATCTTGAAAACTGATATTTTTTAAACTTTCATTAGCATATGTGAATAAGAAAAAAAATCACAAAATTTGTTAGTCCCAAACAAGTCAGTCTTATTTTTCTAGTACTATGCCTCAAGTTATCATTCTGGAATGAACATTAAATATCTTCCCTTTTAATGCATATTTTGCTTACTAAAAAAAAAAGAAACTTGGCCCTGGCCAGTGGCTCAGTGGATAAAGCATCAGCCTGGTATATGGATGTACTGGGTTTGATTCCCAGTCAGGTCCCATAGGAAAAGTGACCATCTCCTTCTCTCTCTCTCTCTCTCTCTCTCTCTCTCCCCCTTTCTCTCTCTCTTTTCCTCCCACAGCCAGTGGCTTGACTGGTTTGAGGATGGCGCCCCTCTGTTGAGGATAACTCCATTGATTTAAGCACATCAGCCTCAGGTGCCAAAAATATCTTGGACCTTGAGTATCAGCTCCAGATGTGGGTTGCACGGTGAATTCTGGTCAGACAGGATGCATGCAGGAGTGTGCCTCAATATCTCCCCGCCTCTCACACACACACAAAAAAGCAGCTTGGGTCTAGTTTTAATCAATAAGATAAATAGAGTGTTCTAAAAGACACTAAAATTTTCTTAAAATAAAAATTACAAGTAATCAGAAGCATTGTTTCATATGTTAGAGCAGCACATAGATTTGTATACCTCAAAATGACCTTGTCCAGTGATAGTTAAAAGATACCAAATGTAAGTTAATTAAATCTTAATCATGTCGCCATGAATTAAGCAGTGCAGGTATTAACATCATTTTTATTTTGAGACAAAGAAATCAAGAGGTTAAAAGACATGTGTTTCAGAGCCAGGACTTGAACCCAGTTTGAGTAACATACTCGACTCCTTTTCCTAGAAAATAATTAAGGTGTGTTCCTACACACATGAAAGAGAAAGTTTTTTCATATCACCATTTTTCTTTATGCAGTCATAGTTTTTGTTCCATATATGAATTATATCAGGACATTTTCAAAAAATTGTCAGAGAGCTTACAAAAACAGACTGGTATAAACAAAGACCAAAGGCATATTTGCTGGCTAAGAGGAGAAGGATAGGGGAAGAGGTGAAAAGGGTGAGCAGAAATGTAGGGCCAGTAGTCGCGGCTGTCATGGCCATTCACATGCAGGTTCCCACTGGATTCGGACAAACGGTAAAGAAACAGTGGAGCCTGACCAGGTGGTGGCGCAGTGGATAGAGAGTCAGACTGGGATGTGGAAGACCTAGGTTCGAGACTCCGAGCTCGCCAGCTTGTGTGCAGGCCCATCTAGATTGGACAAAATCTCGTCAGATTGGACCCAAGGTCGCTGGCTCCAGCAAGGGGTTGCTCAGTCTGCTGAAGGCCTGCAGTCAAGGCACATGTGAGAAAGCAATCAATGAACAACTAGGGTGTTGTGACGGCAACAAAAAAACTAATGATTGATGCTTCTCACCTCTCTTTGTTCCTATCTGTCCGTCCCTATTTATCCCTCTCTCTGACTCTCTCTGTCCCTGTAAAAAAAAGAAGAAACAGTGGAGCCAAAAAAAATGGTGGGCCATTCCTTTATTAAAGTCTCATACCGGTTGACAAGCAAACACACAGGGCTCCCAAAGCCACTGACAAATTCTCCGGTCCCACAACCAGGAAAATCTTCTCCAGTTCCTCCTAGAATCAAAAGCCCCACCAGTCTCAGGGTAGCTCGCAAAGCCCCTCAGCTCTGGTTCCCATCTGCACACATTTTCTCTGCAAAACTAGCTTCTTCTTCAGCACTCTGCATTCCCTCTGCTCTCACTCTGCAAACATGGCTTCTTTCTCCTTCTTCTCTCTCTTCTCAAAATGTTCTGGTGAAAACCTCTCCTCCAGCAAACATTAACAAAACATTAGCCCTTCCCAAACAGGAAGGTAATTTGCAATTTCACAGATTACATATACCTGGCACTGCCCAGCCCCCAATGCAAACTATAAGCGAGCAAACATAAAATTCAAATTTTGCAAATTTATTTGACCAACAGGGAATATAGTCAGTAATATTGTGGTAACTTTGCACAGTGAGGAAAGATTACTAGAATTAGTGGGGAGATTGCATTATAAGGTGTAAAAATGTTGAATCACTATATTGTATACCTGAAAACTAATATAACTAATATTGTATAACAACTATACTTAAATAAGGAGGGAAGGAAGGAAGGAAGGAAGAAAGGAAGGAAGGAAGGAAGGAAGGAAGGAAGGAAGGAAGGAAAGAAGGAAGGAAGGAAGGAAGGAAGAAAGAAGGAAGGAAGAAAAGGAGGGAAGAAAGGAGGGAGGAGGGAGAGGAAGGGAGAAGGAGAGAAAGGGAGGAAAAAAGAGACATAAACCAGATTACCTGGTGGCAATAATAAATTTTTAAGAATATCCCATTGATTACTTTTGGCCATGATCTTTATAATGTATGTAGGAAAACAATTAGTGTAATTTACTGAATACACTACTGCTTCTCATTGGAAAGATGAACAATAGAAGCTTCAAATTTGTCAAAATTATCCCAAGGTCACATTATTAAAAAGGGGAAAAAATAGAAAGAGTTTTCTTTCCATTAAATTAGCCTGTTTGTGCATGAAATTCACAACATTATCACATTACTCACACATTACCATTATCATACTACTGTATATGATGGAGTTCTAAATATTAGTTGTTGGGCCAATAGCTATCCTAAAACTGGATTAAAGAACTCTTTACTCCAGGTTGAACTATATTTTAACTATTGATATTTGAAAGCAATTAAGCAGTTATTCAGCTTTTCACATTCTTCAGTACCAACCTACGCTTAAAGTTCACATTTGTGTTATTCTTAACAAGTCTCTGACATACAGTAGGTGTTCAATAATGTTGCTTTTTATTCTTTTCTTTTCTCAAGAACGTGGCTAAGAAATTTTTTATTATATTATGAATTAGCATGATTTTTCAAATTAGAAATTCAGTAGCAACCAAAAATATATGAAACCGAAGTCAAGATATAACAGGTATAAAATTCATGATCACAGCAAGTTTTATTCTCTAGTTGGCAAGTAATTGATTTCATTGAAAGTAGGGGTTTTGATATTCGTAGATCTAGTTAATAAAATTACTGTATATTCCAACTAAAATAGCTTTTCTAAAAAAAGACAAGTAAAATAAAAATGTACAAAACTAACAAGTCAAATTAACACATCATGAATATGGCAATAAAAGAGAAAGCAAAGTAAGACTTCTAAATAGCTTAGACAACAAAAAGGAAACTTTTTTTCTTGGTAATGGAAAAACCTTTTTCAGCTACCTATATAGTCATGATCTTGAGTCCTACCACAACTCTTTCAGAGGGGAATAAAAATAGGGGGAGGAACAAACCTGGTGAAAAATAAATGATGGAGTAGTTAAGGTACAAGGATGTCAAGAAAAATAAAAAAGATAATGAAATAGAAGTTACAGATGGCAATCTAAAAATGATCTTAAAGAGCAAGACCAATTTCTTTATTTAAAGAGGTTGTAAAACCCCCTAATAAAAAATTCAAAGGATTGAATGACTTTTATATGATCCAAATTTGTAACAATTAATTTATGTATAGCAGGAACCCATGTTTGGATTTACTTCCCAGCGCCTCCCAGAGAAGAGCATAAAGGAGCAATGGAGAAAGGCAATTTCAGTGCAGTGGAAAGCACAGAAAGGGTGTGAAAATAGCCCGCATCTCTATATTTATTTTTTAAATGACATTTATTGAGGTGACATGGTTAATAAGATCATATAGGTTTCAAGTATACATTTCTACAGTATAATACGCGATCTGTATATCGCATTGTGTGTCCATCACGCACAAATTGTCCTCCATCACCATATATTTAGTCCCCTTTACACTTTACTACGTTCTACGGCCTTCTCTCTGGTAACCACCCTACTGTTGTCTGTGTCTATGAGTTTCAGTCTCATATCCCACATGAGTGAAATCACAGGGTTCTTAGCATTTTCAGACTGATTTATTTTACTTAGCATGGTATTTTCAAAGTTCATCTATGTTGTTGCAAATGGCAGTATTTCATCTTTTTTATGGCAGAGTAGTATTCCATAGAATATATATGTACTACATCTTCTTTATTCAATCTTCTAACAAAGACCACATTGGTTGTCTCCATGTTTTGGCCACCATAAATAATACTGCAGTGAACACAGAGGTTCACATATCTTTGTGAAAAAAAGGTTTTGAGTTTTTTGGGTAAATATTCAGAATAGGGATTGCTGGGTCATATGGCAACTCTAATCAGCAGTGAATGAAGGTTTATTTTTTTTTCCAAAACCTCTCCAACACTTGTTATTACCTGTCTTGTTGATAATAGCCATTCTAAATGATGTGTGGTGGTATCTCATTGTAGTTTTAATTTGCATTTCCCTACTAGCTAGAGAAGTTGAACATATTTTCAAATATATATTGGCGATTTGTACATCTTCTTGAGAAAGGTGTCTGTTCAGGTCAGGTCCTTTGCCCATTTGTAATTGTATTGCTTGTTTGGTGTTGAGTTATATGAGTTCTTCATATATTTTGGATATTAACCCCCTGTTGCTTGCAAATACCATCTCCCATTCAGTTGATTGCCATTTTTGTTGATGGTTTCTTTTGCTATGCAGAAGTTTTTGAGTTTTATATAGTCCCATTTTTTTTATTTTTGCCTTAATTTCCCTTACCCTTGAGGTCAAATTTATAAAATAATCTCTATGACCAAGGTCCATAAGTTTAGTAGTACCTATGTTTTTCTCTATGTAATGTATTTATTTATTTGTTTATATATTTTAGAGAGAGGCAGGGAGAAAAAGACAGGAACACCGAGCTGCTCCTATATGTGTCCTTAATGAGGATTGAACTGGCAATCTCTGCACTTCAGGATGATGCTTCAACAAATGAACTATTTTGTCATGACTTAATTTTTTTTTAATTTATTGATTGATTTTTAGAGAGCTAGAGAAAAGAAGGGAGAGAAAAGATGAGAGAAGAGAGGGGCAAAGGAAACATTCATTTGTTGTTCCACTTTAGTTGTGCATTCATTGGTTGCTTCCCGTGTGTGCCCTAACCGGGGATTGAATCCGCAATTTTGTCATTTCAGGACAACTCTCTGACTGAGCTAACTGGCCAGGACCACTTCCATATAATTTATTCTTTCAGATCCTATAATTAGGTCTTGTATCCACTTTGAATTCATTTTTGTACATGGAAACAAACTGTAATTGAGTTTTATTCTTTTGCATGTGACTTACCCATTTCCCTAAACATTTATTGAAGAAGGTATCTTTTCTCCATTGTATGTTTTTGGCCCCTTTGTCAAAAATTATTCACCCATAAAACATGTGGTTTTATTTATGTGATTTATGGGCTCTCAATTTTGTTCCATTGTTCTGTGTGTCTGTTTTCCAATACTATGCTGTTTCAATTATTGTAGCTCTGTAGTATAATTTGAAGTCAGGTAGTATGCTACCTCTGGCTCTGTTCTTTTTTCTCAGAATTGCTTTAACTAGTCAGGGTCTTTTTTGTTCCATACAAATCTTATGATTCTTGTTCTTCATTCTTATTCCTGTTTCTTCTAGTTCCTTGAATGAAATAATGCAGAAGAGGAAGAGAAAGAAAAAGAAAAAAGAAAGGAGGGATTAAGGGGAGAGAAGTTTAAGGATGGAGTTTGAATATCATAGAAACTTACTGTCTTCTTGTAATCCTAGCCAGAATATGTACACTGTAAATTCATATACTGTATATGCAAAAATATGTATACATAAACATATATGCATATGTATGCATAAGACACATATGCCTTTTAGGGATTTTATTATATATATATATGTATATATATATATATGAAACACATATTTGTAGGTAACACACATATATTTCTTTTAATTAAAGAAAATAACTACTCAAAGATTATTATTATCATTTACAGGTATTATCCCTAAGTTGTGAATCAAATGTTATTGTACCAAAGCAGGTGTACACAACAAACACTTAGAATTTCTTTAGTTGATTTTTTGTGTGTATTTTTAAAAGAATCATAGGTAAAAAATTTAAATAATCAAACTTTTACAGCTTTGGCACCAATATAGCATCAGAAACTTAGCTCTAAAATGCCTGAGGGAACAAACAGTTGTTTGATGAGGACAAATGGAATAAAATTAAAATGCAGCCTAATAACATAACTTCTAAATAGCTCAGTCGTGTGGCTCAAGTAATTTTTTGCTCAAAGACGCATAAATGTAATCTAAGCAAAATAAAAATGTAAATGAAAGAAAAGAAAAAAATAATAGAATATTTTTAGCCATCATATTATAGTAATCAGGAGTGGGTAGAGAAATGTAAATAAGATTATCAGATTTTTATTATTATCTCTATACCCCTCCCGAATAAAAGTTTCTCTTGCAAAATCGGGATGCTTAAAATCTCAAAGAGATCTATGTATAAGCCTCAGACAAAAAAAAAAAAAGAAAAGAAAAGAAAAAAGAAAAGGAAAGAAACCTAACTTTCATTTGTGAAGAAAACTTCAACACAAGATTTTTTACAAATGACTCATTAGCTTCAAGGCTGATTAGAATTCTATAGCCCAAAGCCCTATAGTTATTGTTTGATTTTAATTAGTTGAGATATGCACAAACTGGGCCCCAGCAGTCTTTAAATGGCACTGTGTTTCCCAGAAGACCAGGAATATCTCAGCATCTTACAATTCAGTACAAACTGGCCTCCAGGAAACCAAGAAAAACCCAATAAACTCAAAGAATTCAAGAGACCCTGGTCACTCACATTAATTGGTGTTTAGACTAGTTATGTGTATTTGTAACTCACATTACTCAAACACTCTTAAGAAAACATGTAGATAGTTTTTCATAAAGGAGCCACTACAATGTGGGACATTTGGACTCAGAGCTAAGTTCTTCCTCTTTATCATAGTCAATTGATGAGACCACTAGAGAGAAAATCTTGTGCCTTCCTCCAACCCTCATCACACAGGTCTGCAGGGTCTTTTAACCTACACCTGGAAGACTTCATGAGACTGTGGAGGTAGTGATGACTGTTCTACACACCCATGCCAAATCCTGGGGTGATGCTGCCCAGAGAATGCTTGACAATGCAGTCCTGAGAGACTGTAGGTCTCACTTCTAGGTCTACAAAGTATCGCTTCTCCTTCATTATGTTGTTAATGTTGCTCATTAATGTCAAAGCTATTTCTTGACCCCAAAGGATATCATGTTCATAACGCACTCCGCTGATATGTATGCCTCAGCTCTGCACTGAACAGTTGATTATTCTGTCACCCAAACACCAAGTAGCTGCCAATCTGAATAAATTTAAACTCTATGTTTTAACATATATTCAGAAACATTTTTGAGCAAATAAATCAAGTAATAAAAATCACTAGAGTATAAGTATATGCATAAAAATACATAAATAAAAATTGAAGACCAGAAAAAGAGAGAGGAATAGGACTAGAAAGGATTCACTGAAAAATTCCAAACTTTAATGTTTTATTTTTTAAAAAAAGATAAAGTTTTCTTTCTGGGAAGATGGACTACATATACCTTTCCCCATTTCTGCAACTAAGTGGTGCAACTAAAACCCCTGAACACTGCATTTAAAACAAACATAAGAATCTGAAAGGTGGGAAGATGAGAAAGCATCTAACTAGGAACCTCAGGGCCCCTCCCCCCCCAAAAAAAAAGACGAGGTGGAGAGCACTCTGTGGTTTCTTTTTACCTTAGATAGCCCAGACTTGGAGCTGAAGATGATGCTCCAACGAAAACCTGATCTTTCTACCCAAAAGACCAGGAAAGAACAGCTTAGCAAAACAGAAAACTTTTAGACATTAACCACTTAACCACATAAAGAATATGTAACAAAAAACTGTGGAGCCACTTCTGCCCATACCAGCAAAGGCCAAGTAGAGAAGACATTTAGGCAGTGGAAATATTCTGTATAATACCATAATGATGAATATATGCTATTATACATTTTTCTAAACCCATTATAAAACTGTCCACACCAAGGGTGAATCATAAACTATGGAATCTCAGTGATTATGATGTGTTAATGTAGGTTCACCAATTTAACAAATATACCACCCTGGTGGGGGGTGTTGATAAACGGGGAGGTTATGCATGTATAGGAATATGAGAAATATCTATGGTCTTCTTTCAGTTTTATTGTAAACCTTAAACTATTTCCAAAAAAAGTGTTGTTGTTTTTGTATATATAAAAATTATATGAAAAGGCAAAGAAATCTTAATAGTAAGAGAATTTTTAAAAAAGAAAGTAAAGTGGGAGGAATCAAAACTACCTGACTTAAAGACATACTGTATAGCTACTGCAATCAAGACTGAGTGGTGCTAGTGGAAGGACTGAACCATAGATCAATGGAACAGGATAGAGAGTGCAGAAATAGGGCCATATAAATGTGTACAACTAAAGTTTGAAGAATAGCTTTTTCAACAAATGGTGTTGAAGCAATTGAATATTCATACCAAAGAGAGAGTGAGAAAGTTTACGTAAAATTCACACCTTACGTAAAAATTATTCAAATGGGTCACAGGCTTAAAGGTACATATATAAAAGTATTAACTTTTAGAAAAATCGAGAAAAAAATTTTTTCAGTATCTAGGCATAGGCAAACATTTCTTAGACTCAACACCAAAAGAATGATCCATAAAAAAATATATACTGGACAGTTGGATTACAGTTGGAAAACTTAAAATTTTGCTTTGTGGTAAGACCACCTTAAGAGGATGAAAGACAAACTAATAATGACAGAAAAGCTTTGCAAGTCACATGTCCAACTAAAGACTTTGCATGTCTAAAATAAAAATACAATTATAAAATGGGAACACGATATGAACAGACATTTCACCAAAGGAGGTATACAGACATTCATTTTCATTAGTCACTAGGGAAATTTGAACTTCAAACATATGGAACATCATTACACACCTGCTACAATGGCTAAAATAAAAAATAATGAAAACATCAAATGCTGGTGTGAATATCAATAAATCATATTGATCATAAATTGCTAAATTAAAATGATGTAGCTTTTTTGGAAAAATGTTTGGTGGATTCTTTGAATATGAATAAAAATAACTAAACATTCAATTGCTATACAACCTAGCAATTGTATTCCTGGGCATTTACTCTGAAGAAATGAAAACTTACTTTCACACAAAAGCTATACACAAATATTTACACTCGGTTTTTTTAATAGACAAAAATTAGAAACAACTGAGATGTTCTTCAATGGGTTAATGGCTATAAAACTGATCCATCCATACCATGGAATATTCCTCTGCAACAAAGAAGAACAAATTATTAAAACATGCAACAACTTGGATGACTATCTACAGAATTATGCTAAGTGAAAGCAACAACAACAAAAAATCCCAAAGGGTTGCATATTGTATGATTCCATTTATAAGATTTGTGAAATTACAAAATTATGGACAAGTTGACAGATTAGTGTTTGCCAAGGGTAAGGATGAGGGCAGTTTTGGTGGGGGAAAGTAGGTATGAACATAAAAGGACAACATGGTAGATTCTTGTGGTGATGAAAATGTTCTCCGCCATGTTTGTATCAAAGTCAATACACTATTTGTGAAGTACTGTAGGTTTACAAGACATTACTATAGGGATAAATTTGGCAAAAGGCTAATGCAATTTCTTTGTATTATTTTTTAAAATTGCATGTGAATCTACAACCATCTCAAAATGGAAGTTTATTAAAAATATGTGAAGCAAAATATATGTATATATTATACAAATTATGAGATAATTTTATTTTGTTTGTTAGATTGGCCATTTTTCAGGATTTTCATGCTGTGGAACTCATAAAAATAAATATACATATACATTTTTCAATTGAAAATTATTCTTCTACTTTAATTGAAATAAACATTTCAAGTTTTTTGAACCATAAAATACCATTTAAGCACAAGAGTCTTTTCCAAGTGGTTTATATTTTAGATATACCATCTTATTGCACATTCCCAAACTAAAATAACTTGTTCTCTTCACATCCACTAAATAAATAAGGAATACTGGAGTTGGAAAAAGTGGTTTCATTGAAGAAATTCCTTACAATTACTACTAGTTAATGAACAAACTTGGAACAGAATTCCATTTTCATAAACTCTCTATCCAGAGTTGCCATCATTGGAGTAGGATCAGAACAGAACTTTTGTTGGTAGGAATGTAATTGGTACATTTCCATTTTGGCAGTTTCTGAAAACCAGCTTAGCAGTTTTTTTAAAAAATACTAAACATAAAACTATCAGAAGACTGGAAGGATAAATGTTAAGGAATAGCATCAGAGGATTGTAAGAGCTGTTCTGGTTCCAGTGGAGATATGAAAAAGAGACAGAAAAAACCTAAGACAAGATATCAGTCATGAGTATCCACAAGGGAGTGGATCTTAGGAATATAAACACATTCGAGTAGATCTGGGAAAACCTGAGGCCATGAATGACAGTGCCCTGCCTCCTTGGACATGGCACATAGGAAAGACAGCATATGTCTTAGAGAAGGCTGGCAATGCACATGGTGCTATAGTCAACATGGCAGCAGGTAGTAAATTACAAATAAATGTGACAGTTGCAGAGGTGGGTGAGACTTGCAGAACCTTGAAACTTCATAGTGATGCCCTGATAATAGTCTAGAGAGGGGCCGGAAGCTCAAGGGCAGAGTTCTAAAGCAGGTCAAAGACCAGGAAGACAGGAAAGAAAATTTCCCTTCAATATGTATGAATTTTAAATGGAGAATTTACTCAAGAGAAACTAAATATTTATCTGAAAAACACTGTTTTAAGTTTTAAAAAATCAGATTATTTTTATTTGTAAACATATCTCTTCATCCTTTGTAAGTACATGGAGCTCCAGAGCAAAACAACCAATAAAATTTAATAACTGAGAATTTTTCCAAAATATTTCTGTGAGATACTTTGCTAAAGTCAATGATCAGCTACAAATATGCATGATACATGGTTGCTACCCTAAAGGAACTGTTAATATATTCCAAATGACAACACCTGCATTTTATTAAAAATGTCGGAGAAGAATCAAAAAGTGAAAGCTTTCTTTGATGCCCTCTAAAGATGAGAACCGCTAAAGGTTAATGCTAAATGCTAGCACCTTGTTACATATGAGAAGAAAAGAGGGGCAAATCCATGGTGACAGAAAATGATTAGACTTTGGGTGATGGGCACACAATACAATCAACAGTTCAAAGGCTATAGAGATGTTTACCTGAAACCTATGTACTCTTATTGATCAATGTCACCCCATTCAATTTAATTTTTTTTAATTAAAATAAAATTAAGTTTAATCTCTTTTTCACACTTGTCAAGATAAGCCATCTTGGATTTATGAAAAATAAAGAGGAAAACATAACCTAATAAACTAATCTTTACAACCACCTAATTTATAAATAACCACTCTTGAAAAGATTAGCTTTCTGGTCCTTAGAGCTCTAGGAAGTTTCTCCATGTGTATGTTTATACTCTGTATATGCACAAAAACCTCAGGGAAAGTAAAGGCAAACCTGCGAGAATGATTCCATCTTCCCTGACTCCTAAATGCTCCTGGGGACACACCTTGTTTGTGCTCTAATGACATTTTTTTTTTCTTTTGAGAGAGAGAGAAAAACTGAGAGGGACAAACAGAGAGGAAGAGAGAGAGATAAGAAGCATCAACTCATAGTTGTGGTAACTTAGCTGTTCATTGATTGCTTTTTTCATATGTGCCTTGACTGAGGGGCTATAGCTGACCCAGTGACCCCTTACTCAAGCCAGCGACCTTGGGGTTTCGAATGTGAATCTTCAGTGTCCCAGGCTAATACTCTATCCACTGCGCCACCACCTGGTAAGGCAATAACTGACTTCTAATGGTAAAAATTATTGTAATAATTTTCTTCTTAAGTAACACAGAACCTATTTGGCATAAATATTTTGATGGAGATATATAGATATAGGGTATCTAAAGATGTAAATACAACTTTTTAAACTGCATATGCTGTGTCCAACACATTACTCTGAGCCATCTCTTACCTCCATGTATCCCTCATCCACCAATAACTCCAAAATTTATATGCACTTCTCAAAACCTCTTTCTGAGACGTGTAGTGATTTCCATATTTGATATTCCTCTCAGATGTTTCTCAAGCCTCCAAATTTAATATGCTCAAAATTGGATTATTTTATCTTTCCCCATAAAATGTCCTTTTCCAGTGTTCTTTATCTCCAACCACTGACCACCCAGGTGCACATACCAGTAACCAAGAACCATACCTGACAGCTTTTTCTCTTTCATACACTCATACCCATTACCAAGTATGTCAATTTCATACTGCAACTAATCTTAACTCTGCCTAGTTTTCTTCACTTTCATTACCATCATCCCAGTCTACTTCACCATCAATCTGGACTCATACCAGCCTTATAACAAATCTACCAAATACTGTCCTTGTCCACATCCAACCGATTTTTCACAACTACTACAGGCATCTTTTAAATACATTATCACCACCTTTTTGCTCAAAGTCCTAGATGAATTCTCACTGATCTTGAATGGAGTCGAAGCTCTTTGCCTTTGCCTTTGAGATGTTTCATGATCAAGCCATACCTAGCTCTTTACCTTGTCTCATTCCATTCTCACCCTCACCTAATTTGCTCAGCCAGGCTGGCCTCCTTTATATCCTCCAGGGGTCCAAAGGCTGTGTCCCCCTCAGAGCCTTTGTGTAGATGATGCTCCTTACCTGCCTAATTCTTCATCCAGCTCCATATTTCAGTCTTAACTCCCTTTATAAAGAGAATTTTTCTTGGCCCTCCATTCTAAATTCAGTTGCCCATTATTCTTTAATTATTTTTTATTTATCTATTTGTATGCTTATTTATTTAAGTCATTCTCACTATTCCAGAATCTGGCACACAAAAAAAATCTCAATAACTGTCTAATAAATAAATGAATTAATTCATAATGAATTAATAAATTTTCATCTGAGAGATGAATAGCAGCATTAGGTTAAAAGAACACATTAGATAAATAAACAGATAATAAAGTCTCCTACCTTTTGAAGAGGTCATCAAGAGGATATGATCACCAGTTGGCATGAGAGCTGGACCCCAGAAATAGGGGGTTCCTCACCCCTTTCCTTGTTTTGGAATGTGAATTCTACTTGCCTTCTCTACCCTAGAAGCTACCTCAAAGACACAGCTTTGAGGTCATATGTTGTTGCGACCAGCGGGACAGTATACCTGATTCTATAAACTTTTAAGATTTCAGTGGGTGGGTGTCGACATCTCCTTTTGAAGCTGCCATCAGTGAGCTTCCTGGAACCTATCATTCTGGAATGATATGACTCTTTTTTGGGTCTCTCCTTCTCCTCTGTGTAGAGCGGCCAATTTTCAAACCAACACTACCCTGAAATTAGGGACACCAACACACATATCCAGTTTCTCTAAAATCTGAATAAAACCCAACCAGTGAGCATTGATGACTGAAAGAATAAATTATAACTAGAAACTCTAATTTCCATAATCAGCACAAAGTTAATTTGGTAACTCAAGTTAACATATTGGTAGTAAATATATGAGAATGTTGAGTATACATCTTGTTTCTGTTATAGTTTTTTTAAATATGTGTAAAAAATAAAATTCAAATCAACCTTTCATGATGTCCCTTACACTGGTTTCAAGAATCAAAGGTGAATTCTGTGCCTAGATACCGAGATGTTTCTCTACAGCAGTGGTTCTTAACCTGGGTTCTATTGAACCCTAAGGGTTCGATGAGTTGGTCTCAGGGGTTCGGAGAAGCCTCTGCCGCGGAGGCCAGAATAAAGTAATACCGTAATTTGTTGTGAGTTCATGCACTTTGTTGGTTTTGTTCTTTGAGCAAGGTGATGTTCATGCACGGCTCATTTTGTGCACCAGTAAAAAAAACATATACCTATGTCTTGAATTTGAAAAAAAAAATCATATTTTATTTATCACTAAAGAAGGGTTTGGTGAATGCGCATATGAAACTGGTGGGTTCGGTACCTCAAAAAAGGTTAAGAACCACTGCTCTAAAGGGAAAAACAGTTGATAAAAACTTTCTCACATAAATGACAGGCAGTACTCTATGGGCAAGAAGAGTTAAACCAGGTGAGTATAGTAAAATCTTAGGTTAGCATTTATATTTCACAATTGCGAATACTGATACAAAAGCTGTGCTAAGAGGATAAAGTAACTTTTAAAACTAATTCAATTACAAAGCAATAGATCATTTAATTAAAAAAGAAAAGTGAGTTCTTAGAGTTATTTCCGTTAGTAGAAAAAGAATTAACATTTTAGTGCACAAAATGATGATAATTTTGCCTTAATCCCAGTATTTAGCCAATTTAAATCCCCTTCTGATTAAAGATAATTCCAGTATTTTAAAGATCAAAGCTTCTCTGCTGGTTGATTAGTTTCTAGGTCCTAATTTTACACTCTTAGTCAAGCCATACAGTCTTTTTTTAAAAAAATCTAAATTTAAAAAAAGAGTATTACCTCTTACAACAAAAAGAAAATAACAATTATCCTTACTATAAGATCACTTTGGCAGTAAAGGATAAATGTTAGTCAAATTATACATTAATTATCCCAGTCCATGACCTGGGGCTGGAACTCCCTGCTTTTTTTAACTTGCCAGATACTGTTTCATTGGACATTAACCTATAAATGTTCTACTGTTTCTCCAAACTTCAGAACATGTAACATTTATCTCCCCTTCTATTACCCCACCTTTTTAAATACACAATCATCATTCAGGAGGGATTATTTCAAAACAGTCCTTCAAAATTCTTAACTCTACTAATGAGAAAACAGATCATTTCCTTTACATCACACAGTTATTGTCTTCTCGTTTTTGACAAACAGGTACAGAAATTTAGGCTCCAGATCAGCAAATTGTGCAGGATCACTCCAGCCAGGGCTGTATTTGGCTCCAAGATGCATGCTCTATTTTATTCTGTTACTAGATAGATGTCTCCTAAACTGTTACCTCAATTTCTTTTCCCAGGTCCAAAGACCTGGCCTCTTGTAATTTTCCACAGGGAATCTGCATACCTTCTTTAACTGATTCCACTTCACTTCTAGCCCCTCTCCAGCTCTTTCATAGAATTAGTAAATGATGTAGCTAACAATTAGATACACATAGTTTACAGAGGTCAGTGGCATCTGTTCACAAAAGGCAAAATCCATGTTACTAACCGGGTACAGCATTCGGGACAAAGAGGTTGACACTTATCAAATACTTTTTGATGTGATTGACGATTATAAGACCTCCTGGAAGATTTAAGAAAGACTCGGCATTTGTAGCTTCCACAGATTCTGACACCTGGGGAGGGGGGAGGGGTGGGGGATTCGCGCGCTCCAAACCAATTCTGAAACTCCATGATACTGATTCAATTTCTTACAATGTGAATATTCTCAAGTTTCCTTTTTTTTTTCCTTTACAGTGAAAGTTTTAGGAAGTTTATATGAATTAATAAAAATCCTGAGTTCTATGAAGCCAATCTAGCTTTGAACATGCTTTTATTGATCTTTCAGGTAAATCTACTGTGAATGTTACGAACCAAGCCCAGATCACCAACTTCAAACAGAATTGGAGGTACCTGTAGAGAGTTAGGTTGGCAGACAGGCTTTGACTAAAGCCAGCAGAGCAGGGGTGAGGATTTAAAAAAAAAAAAAAAATTGCTTAATTAACATTTTATCTGTGTTGTAGGTTGAGTGGTTTAAGGCAGCTTATTAAATTCTCCCTGTTGCATCCTGGAGGAATCCGTTTTCTTTCTTTTCTATTTTACAGAGGTAGTCAATTTGTTTCTAATATCCAAACACATTAACATAGGGAAAATTTTTAATATGCTGGAATTCTTTTTATATTCATTCTTATGAGTCAGTTATGTGGCTTGAAGATAGTAAATGATTTCACAAGAAGCCAAAGCAATAGAAAAATGTTTTCTCAGTTCTCACTTATTAGAAAAGGAGAGCATTTCTCAAACACTAAAAAAAAAAGTTTTTCATTCCTAGTTTTGCATATGAATGAAAGGAACAATAACATAATTACCCAACCCTACCATTTCCAAAACTCATAGTCTTATATCTCCATGGAAGAACTGTGACCATTCCCAAAGGTTTCCATGTACCAAAATAGGTTCAGCTCATACGTGGTGGGAGTCCAGAGGCATAAGCCATTGGTGTTATTGTCATGTGGATTTTTTTCTTGGTCTAGACCTAATCTGAAGCTCCACCCATCAAAGAAGCCATGAAGTATCTTGTAAATTCCATATGAATAAAACCACCAATCATGCTAGCTGACAACACCCCATTGAAAATTTTAGCCCAGGGATAAATGTCATGATGGTTAAGCACAAGGGCCTTAAATCCAAGTGCTTGTATATAGGCCCATATCTTCACCTCATGCTGTAATGTGTGACCTTGGACAGTTCACATAGTCTCTCTCTGTCCGAGTTCCCTCATCTGTAAAATGTAGATCATTATACTAACAATTTCTTCTTCTTCTTTCTGTATTTTTTTTTCTAAAGAGCAATTGTTACAGCATATCCTTGGGAGAAAAAAATGCTTCTCAGTAACTTGGCAGCTAGCATTCTCTGTGCCTGTTATCTGGGCCAAGTGAATGGCCTAGCTGGGAAGCAATTTACTTTCTCATTCTAAGATAAATCTTAATTGAGATAATCTCAATATGATACACATATATACATATAACTATCATTTAAAATTTACAACATCATCACAATTTATCATTAAATATTTTAGCACACATCTTTTAAAAACAAGAACAATGATCTAAGAATAGAATATAACAACATTGAATATTAGTCTGTATTTAAATTTCTGCAATTCTCCAAATGTTTTTTTCTGTTTTCTCTTGATCAGAAGCAGGATCTAATCTAGGCTTGCACCCTGCAATTGGTTATATCAATGGAGTGTCTTATAATCTACAACAGTCTTACTCCCTTTTTATTGGTTTATTTTCATGTTATTAACTCTCTCAAGAGTCCAAGAAAAATTGTCCTGTTGAATTTTCTACCTTTTGGATTTCTGGATTGCTTAATGATGGCATGCTGTTTCAAATATTGAATCTCCAAAAAAAAATTCTCACCTTGAGCTATTGAGTTTATCCATATATCTAAAACCTCCCCTGAAGGAATACTGATTAAAAATCTTAATGCATGGATTTCTTATATGTTTAAGAAATATATACCTTGAAAACATTTGGATTTAAAGAAAGTACTTTTTATTCTATTTAAGATTTTGAAACATTCAGCTTCTCTTTTTCTTCTTAAAGAAACACATTGGAAGGGCCACTCCAGACTCAGTCACCAAGTTTCCTTCTTATGAGAAGACTCAACTATATTTTTGTCTAGGCGTGGCATCTGTAACATTAGGTATAATTTGCCTCAAGGGTGGCATCCCTTTCTAAAAGGACACACTATTTGCCCAGGTGACTAGTATACTGATGGTATTTTACTCCTTTAAAAACTGTATCCTGCCTGACCAGGTGGTGGTGCAGCAGATAGAGCATCGGACTGGGACATGGAGAACCCAGGTTCAAAACCCTGAGCTTGAGCGTGGGGTTGCTGGCTTGAGCATGTGTTGGGCAGATAAAATATAATATGCTCACTTTGTTAAAGATGGTGCTGCCCACATGGAAGCCCATCACCCAGGTGATATTATTTGCCCTTGTGCTTGGGATGGGTGTGGGAGAGAGGCTGTAATGTAAGCGGGCCGGGTTGTTATGGCCTAAGGCTTGGCTTTAAGCTTTTCCCCGCACCCTTGACTGATTGGATGATGTAGGGTGGTGCACTCTCCTGAAAAGTCCCATTATACAGAGGTTTCCTTGTTTGTATAATTGGATTAAAGGTTTGGATTATCTATGCTATAAAATGGGAGAGACCAGTAGCTTGAGCTCTCTCGGTTCCTGCTATTGCCATTGCAGGGGCCTCCCTGATCCCTTGACCTCCATGGGAAAAGCTGGTTTTCTGCTTCTCCCTTGTCTTCTCTTGTGGCTTGCCTGTATTGGTGAGACACCAATAAACAAAATGGCCTACCATCCTCCGACTCTGCCATTTTTTCACCGTCAGCCCGAATCCAATGGGAACCTGCATGTGAATGGCCACGATGGCGGCTCCTGGCCTTACAGCATGGGATCATAGATCTGACCCCATGGTTGCTGGTTTGAGGCCTAAGGTCACTGGATTGAAGCCCCGGGTCACTGGCTTGAGCCCAAGATCGCTGGCTTGAGCAAGGGGTCACTCACTTTGCTGTAGTCCCCTGGTCAAGGCATATATGAGAACACAATCAATGAACAACTAAGAAGGTGCAACAAAGAATTGATGCTTCTCATCTCCCTTCCTGTCTGTCAGTCCCTATCTGTCCGTCTCTCTGACTCTCTGTCTCTGTTAAAACAACAACAACAACTGTGTCCAATGGTAGATATAACCATCTCTAAAGATGAATAAGAATAATACATGAAGCCACTGAGGGAAAAAAACTTTGTTCCATGGGCCACTCCTCTGGAGGTAGGGAGCCTTCAAAGACAATGAAACAGTGCATGGTAAACAGAGTGTGATTAAATGAAACATGACTAATTTTATTCTTAGAGTCAGAACCATGTTGGATTTTATCCTCTTCCATCTTAATTTTTGTATTTTAGATCAGAAAAAAATATATATTGTTATTCCTTACCTTAACCATGACAGGACTATTGGAGAGCCTGTTTTTATTTATAATAGAGGAAAATTTAAAATTTTTATGTTTCATGGGTCTCTTGGACTTTAGCCTCAGAGGAGACAAAGTTCTTATGGATTACCAGAAATGCAGATTGATAAAATGCAGATTCTTATCCAGGAGGACTGGAGTGGAACCTTCCTCTGCTGCTCCAGAAATACTACTTTGAAAACAAGACCTTAAATAAATGGGTTTTTTCCCATCATAGGAAGATCATGGGTCAACAAAACTAAGTGTGATCCTTGTCAATTGTTTCGTTTCTATCATGATATGATCCCAAGTGAAGGAAATCGGCATGTCTTCTGTTTTGTTTTTGCTTTCCTTTTATAGGGAGGATTGTGCACTGAGAAAGCACAATCCAAAAACATGCCCCAAAGAAAGAAATCTTCATTCCCTGAGATAGGTCTAAAGCATCTTATTGCTTATCCCAAATCGTGAGTGGAGATATGAGAGATGACAATCCAGAGTTTTTCCACAAATAAACATGGGATCCAAATTTGTTCTTCTTGTAAGGTGAGAACTTGAAACCCTGAGCCAAGATAGAGACAAAAAACCAATTCAATATTGAGTGATACAGCAAGGATTAGCCAGGCAAAGGAACTTAAATAAACACCTAAAAGATCCTGCATAACCAGAGCAATGTAACAGAGGCTTTAACATTCAGGTCTTTAAGTTCACACTAGGTCTTTAAGTTCAAAGACCTAAAGGAAGAAATGAACTCCAGGAGATAGGTGGCGAAGAAAAGAGAAAAGATTTATATTTAAAAGAAACAAATAAAATCTCAAAGAATGGGGAAAAAATCAAGTAGAAATGAAAAAGGTAGCATTTTTGTTTTTGTAAAATGGAAGTAATTGTTGGGCAGATAAAATATATTATGCTCACTTTGTTAAAGATGGCGCTGCCCATGGGGGAATCCCATTTCCCAGGTTATATTGGTTGCCCTTATGCTTGGGATGGGTGTAATTCTATTATTGTGGGGGAGGGGGGACAGGCTGTGAGCAGGCAGGTCATTATAGCCCAAGGCTTAGTTTTAAGAGTAAGCTTTTCCCCACACCCTTGACTGATTGGATGAGGTGGGGTGGTGCACTCTCATGAGGAATCCTCCCATTATGCCTCAGATAAGTGACTTTGTATCAGAGACTTTCTTGTTTGTAGATTGGATTAAAGGTTTGGATTTCTACACTATAAAGTGGGACAGATTGGGAGCTTGCTCTCTCTTAGTTCCTGAGGTTAACAATAGAGAGGAGAGCAGATTAAGGCCACGTAGAGGAGAGGAGAAGCAGTCAAGATGGCAGAATGCTGAAAGAGAAGCCAGTTTGGCAGAGTTTGTGCTGGAGAAGGAGATGGGGAACAGAGGTGAATAAGTCTGGTGAGCTAGAAACCTTTGATTCTAGAAAACTTGGATAAGTCAGTAGCTTTGTGAGCACTGAATGAGTGGGTTTTGGAGCCCAGTGTGTGTTTTTTCTTGCCCACCAGGTGCAAGGTAGAATGAAAGCTGATGGCTCACCAGTTCTTGGCTTCATTGTTTCATTACCGACTGTCCGAATCTAATGCAAAACTGCACTGGCCAAGAGGCTGTGATGGTAGCCGTGGCTACTGGCTTTACATAATAGAGTAGCTTCATTGGTTGATGGGAACAATCCAAGAAAGTGGAAGACACTAATCATGCAGGAGAGAAAAATCCTGAGCAGGCAGATTTCCTGAGATGGAAAAAGCAGATGGGCTGCAGAACTCAAGAGGTGAGACCTACTTTTGAAAGAAAGAAAAAAACTTTCTTAATGTTACAGGAAACGAGAATGAGGAAATGAGTGTGGAAGCCGTGAGGTTATTGGATTTTCTTTCTTTCTTTCTTTCTTTCTTTCTTTCTTTCTTTCTTTCTTTCTTTCTTTCTTTCTTTTGTGACAGAGATGGAGAGAGGGACAGACCGACAGGAAGGGAGAGAGATGAGAAGCATTAATTCTTTGTTGCGGCTCCTTAGTCATTCATTGATTGCTTTCTCATATGTGCCTTGATGGGGGGCCTACAGCAGAGCAAGTGACCTCTTGTTTAAGCCAGCGACCTTGGGCTGAAGCCAGCGAACCTTGGGCTTCAAGCCAGTGACCTTTGGCCTCAAGCCAGTGACCATGGGTTTATATCTATGATCCCACACTCAAGCCAGTGACCCCGCACTCAAGCTGATGAGCCTGTGCTCAAGCCAGATGAGCCCATGTTCAAATTGGTGATCTGGGGTTTCAAACATGGGTCCTCTGTATCCCGGTTTGATGCTCTACCCACTGTGCCACCGCCTGCTCAGCCATGTTGGATTTTCTGGTAGAACTTAAAGGAGTTCTTATATAATGGCTTCTTCTCAATTCATGAAGTATGTCATGTAGGTCTGTCATGAAGTATGTCAAGTATGTCATATAGTCTCCAACAATAATGAGCAGGAAGGATGTGTGTGATGACCAATGGGGCTAGAGAAAAGACACGATAGTGCGTTTGACAAGGGAGAAATATAGCAGCAGGATTACAGGAGATTAAATACTCATGTAAGGTTTTTGAAAATAAGTTGATTTTGTGGATTACATACAATTTTATTGTATAGAATAAACCATAATTTAAAAGCTTCTTCACTGTTAAATATTAATATGTTTTTAAATATTTGTTAATACCCCTAACACTGTAACAAATATCTTCACATAAAATAAATATTTGTGATTGTCTCAGGTCATTCTCTTAGATAAATTTATATGAAATATGAGTGATTTGGGTTTAAAATGTGGACATATATGGCCTTGGGTGTTGCCAGATAGTTTTTCAGCAAAGGGACTAGCATTTCCATTTTTATGAGAGATTCCAACAATATGTGGCCAAGTCCACATCGCTGCACAGCCACCAGCATCAAGTACAATGATCTCAACAAAAATTTGTCAACTTGACATACAATAGGTTGTATATGCTTGTTTCTTTGGTTATTGATTGAGCTTCCATTTTTTTACATGTTTGCTGATTGATTGATTTTTATCTATGAGTGTTACTTCATTATTATTTTTAGTGAGGATACTTTATAAATCCTTTCTACACATTTAGGAAATTACCACTTAATGATATTTGTGGAAAGCAATTTTCTGGAGTGTCACTTACCCTTCATTTGTTTATGGTGTCTTTTGACATATTGAAATTTTAAAACATATATTCACTGATCATTTCCCCTGTAGTGCCTTCTATTGCTTTTATATTTAATGATTTTTATCCATAGAAGCATGAATTTAGAGACTGAAAACACAGCATACAAAATAAAGCATGCTTGGTGCTCATGGTGCATTTTTGATCTTGGTGTACACGGTGTATTCTTGATCTTAAAATTTAATAGTGAGTGTGTTATTGCCCTGCTTAAAACCTTTGAATGGATTTCCATTGCTGTAAATTTTAAGTTATAAAACCCTTTCCCTCATTCCTACAGTTCCATAGTACTAGTTTTCAATGTCTCCATAAATGAAATATGATCTGTTTTGAGTCCAATACTGCAGTTACGGTGGGCAGAATGTTCCTTCCAAGAACAAAAGAAGGAGTGGAGCCTTAGATCACTCAGGTCCAGCACATGGGTCAACTACAGTCACATCCTCTCAATTATCTCCTCCAACAGGACTCTATTGGTTTTTTGAATGTATACATGATGTGCTTCATCAATTACTCCAAGCTAGAAAAAGTAGCTTCCCTGTATTTCTTTCCCTTCTCCCTTCTCTGTTGTGTGTTCCACTTGGAAGAAATGCCAAAAAGAGGTCCTGATCACCAGGTCCTATTCTCTCACTCAAGTCCACTTTATTCACATGAATAGCACATAGTAAAAAGACAACAGAAGCTCAAAGTGTTAACCAAATGGTTCATCTCCTATTCTTTTGACATCTGAGTGAGTAGACGGACTCACCTTTGACTTTGTGTCAAAGGAAATTCTGAAGAACATTATTACTTACTGATTCAGAGAGAGCTTTTTTACACAAAATGCCTTTGAATACTTCTAAGAACTTTTCTGAAATATTTAGAAGTGCTAATTTCTGGTCAAACCCAATTGGAATCAGGAATGAGGATCCAATGCCTCCTTAACCTCTCCTTGAATGGCTTTAAGGGCACATGTTTCTTTAAGTTCTGCAAGTAACACAGCCTCTAGTAAAAACGAGTTTCCCTTCTCATAACTTTGGATTTGGTTTCATCAGCTATTTCTAATTACAGACCTTTTGTCAAAATGAATTTGAGTTTAAATAATGGATTATTCTAAGTATGCTATAGGACTATGATTTGCCTACACGTGTTATATGTATTTTATAAGGCTACTCAGTGAGAAGACACCCTGTCAGTGTAGTGAACCTTTTTAAACTAGTTTAATATCTGAATAAATTGAACTAAATCCAAACAACTGACAAATTTCCTAAACTAAGGGCTAATAGTAACCATGCCAGAGATTTATTATTATTAGCTGGAAAAACCAACTCTAACACAAAAAGGAGCTCAACTCTTCATACCTCAAAGAAACGTGTTCTTCCTGAACTACAGTAGAGGGGAGATGATCGTTATCTAGTCCAAGTTCTCATGCTGAATGTACATTGATTCCTCCTACAATGACTGCTTCACTTCTCATGTCTTGTCCCAGCGTGTGGCTCAGCCAGTCTTGACTTTACACACAGGAAAGATCCAGAAAGTTTTAAGAATAAATTGTGTAAGACCTAGGAGTAAATGGAGCTAAATATAATTTTTTAAGCTACAGTTTCATTGTCTAAGTCAAAACAAGATTATTGAGTAGTTGTTTTAAATTCATTTTTATTAGCAACTCTATATAAAATAACTTTAAAACTAAAATAAGGGTTTTTTCCCTTAAATAAAAGTGAATTTTGACGAAAGAAAAAGGAAGTAAACATGCCACATATTAATTGTGTTTATCACTAGGTGATACTGTTTTTGTCTTGTTTATATGTTTTTTGTATTCTCAAAGTTTCTCTAACACACATGAATTACCATAAAATCAGAGGAAATGTTTATAAAATTATAATTGTTAAAGGAAAGAGAAGATGATCCTTCTTTTTCCTCCCTACAAACTTGTTTACATCTGCCTTTAAGCCCATGCACAGGGATTAAATCTAGTCCTATGCTCTCTCCAGCAACTAGTACAGGGGGCCCTCAGGTTATGACAATCTCAACATATATTACGAGTTTACAATACTCACTCCCATAAAAACTTTAAAAAATTGAGATGTGAGTGTTTCAGCTATGCCTTTAGAGTCCTACTTATGGACTATGTGGGCAAACTAGTTTGGTTGCATGTTGTGGAAGAACACGCAGTAAGGTGGCATATGAATGAGGCAGATGGCACCCCAGTCCGTTTACCTAAGTCCTTTTGGACTGTTAAAAGTGCAAGTGTTCCATTTGTATTAGACTAGGGTGTGTTTTAACTTACACCAAAATTCGGGTTACGTTACTGTCATAGGAACAGGACTGTGTAATAACCTAAGGACCCCTGTACATCATAAAATCTAATTAAATTTTACCTCATTTAATAAAAAACAAAAAAATTAAAACCTTGTTCTTTCGTGACCTCTTTTCTTTGCTTGGCATCAAGTAACTGTAGCTACATGTATACCTAAAATGGACAAACTTAAATATCCCTTCCAATGTTGTATGATATGAAACCATCACAATAAAAATCCAAAATAGTATCATTTGAGTCTACTATCACATATCAATGATATAGAATGTTGATCTCTCCTCTTACTGTATGGCTGAGTAAAATCCTGTTAAAACCTGATTTATTTTACTACATTCAACCATGACCCTTGTATATGTGAATATGTGGATACATGTATTTTGATCACATAATTTATCCTCATAAATCAACTGGTGTACACAATTATTGTTTTATGACATAAAAGAAAAGTTTTTAGAGGACTATGTTTTTAACAAAATATTTTTGACAATATATTAACACAGGAGACAATTTTAAACTACATTGTACTTTTTAAAACTTTAAAAATATTATTTTACATAAAACAAAGGTGTTTTTACCTTTAGCTGGTTGTTTAATGGTTAGTGCTTTAGTTTCTTCAGCAATTACTGGGAATTACAAAAACAGCTCTATCTACTGTTTTGTTATCTGTAAAGGTAAATTAGGATCATAAAATTAAATAGAAAAGCTTTTAAATAAAATAGAGTACATTATCGTCATCATTTACAAAACTATAAGAAGAGTTACAGAATTTTTTCAGTCCCCAATTTTAGATAAGAAAAGTGATATACTAAAGGGTAAAGTGACTTGTTTAATTTCAAATGATGCTTAGGCAAATCAAGTTTTTGTTTTGTTTTTTAATAAAAATCATTTGTGAAACATAGTAAGGGGATGTGTTACAAACCATTGGCAATACAAAACAAAAACTGACCTCAGATTTATCAATATCAAAATTTAACTGTGTAAAAATGCCTTCAAAAGTTACTTTTACTAGAATTTTATAGCAGCCAATTGTTCAATTAAATGTGAGAAACCAATACAGATATTTTTAGATATACAAGAACCCAAATAATGTACTTTCTATTCAACATTTCTTAAGAAAGCATACTTCAGAGGAATGAGGGTAAGATAAAAATATAATATTTTGAAATATAATATAATTATATTTACCTACTTTTAAAATATAATGTATTTAACAGTAGGTAAATGGAAACTACAAGGAATTAAAGCTCAATAAAAAAGAAAATATATTCAAAGTATACTTTTTTATTTCTGTAGTGATCAAAAAGAAATAGATGAGAATGAACATCATAAGATTGTCAAATCAAATTTTTAAAAAACAGAAATCTTACTTAATATTAAACTTAAGTATTAACTGAATAAATATCAATAACTGTGTGACACAGAGGAATATGGAAAAGTCTGGAATCATCAAAAAAGCTGTCCTGTTTTTTCCATAAATGAGAACATACCTTGGGAAACAAAGGAAAAAATAAACAATGGGACAACATCACACTAAAAAGGTTTTGCACAGCAAGATAAACAATCAACAAAACAAAGAGACAATACACTAAATGGGAGAACATATTCTCCAATGATACATACATTAAGGGGTTAATACTCAAAATTTATTTAAAAACCTAAAGCAGCTCAACACCAAAAAAAAAAGCAAACAATCCAAATAAAAATAGGGTAAAGAACCTGAATAGACACTTCTCCACAGAGAATATACAGATGGCCTATAGACATATGAAAAGATGCTCAATATTACTAATTATCAGAAATTCAAATTAAAACCACAATGAGATATTACCTCATACCTGGCAGAATGGCTATCATCAATAAATCAACAAAAAACAAGTGTTGATGAAGAAGTGGAGAAAAGAGAAACCTTTTGCACTGTTAGTAGGAAGGCAGATTGATACAACCACTGTAGAAAACAGTATGGAGTTTCCACAAAAAAAAATTAAAAATGGAACTGCCTTATGACACAAATTCCACTTACGGGAATATACTAAAAAACAAACCACTGACTCGAAAGAACATATGCACTCCTATATCCATTGCAGCATTATTTACAACAGTCAAATTTTGGAAGGCACCCAAATGCCCATCAGTAGATGAGCAGATAAAAAAGCTGTAGTACATTTACACAATGGAGTACTACTCGGCCATTAAAAAGGTGTTAATACTAAATAAAGTAAGCTAGTCAGAGACAAATATCATATATCTTTCTTATTGAATTTATTGGGGGTGACATTGGTTAATAAAATTATACAGGTTTCAGGTGTACAATTCTATAACACATCACCTGTATATTGCACTGTATGTTCTCCTTCCAATACCATCTATCCCTTCTCTACCCTCCTACACCTCACCTCACCCCCTTTTCTACTTACAATTTTCACACTGTTGTCTATAAGTTTTTTTCTTTGCTTAATCCTTTCACCTTTTTCACCCAGCCCCACAATCCATATCATACAATCTCACTTATATGTGGAATATAATGAACAAAATAAACAAAATAGAAACAGATTCATAGATACAGAGAACAGACTGACAGCTGTCAGAGAGGAGAGGAACTGGGTGACATAGTTGAAGAGATTAAAAAAACAAACTCATAGACACAGATAACAAAATGGTGATTATTATAAGACGGAAAGGTGGCTAAGGGCAGATAGAAGAAGAGATAGAAGAAGGTAAGGGGAGATAAATGGTGATAAAAGAAGACTTGATTTGGGGTGCTGTAAGCACAATATAATATACAAACGATGTATTATAGAATTGTAAAATTGAAACCTATATAATTTTATTAACCACTGTAACCACACATATTCATTAAAAAAAGAACATACCCTGGTCCAAATTTAACATATGAGTAATAAATAACTTAATCAAAGAGAGCCCCTTTTAGTCATGAAATGTTTCCTTTTCATATTCTGATCATAATTTAGCTAACACTGATATTTTTCCAATAGGTAATGGGTTATCAATTAATAAATTTCAAGCTTTCCATCAAAATGAGTTTCTTCCCCCACCCCACCTCCCCAACCATTTTCCTCTCTACCACAGTGTCCCCGGGGTAGAAAGGCCAGGGTACAAATAGCTGCTAACATATTTCCTCTGTACTAGTCACAGAAATATAAACAATATTTGTTGATCTTCTGACTGCTAGAAACAACCTATAACAAATTATAAGATGCTTAATTATGGTTAATGACTACAAGGTAATATTATCCATCTTGACTTATAAGACTAGAAAGGACAAATGTTTGGGTTGGAATAGAAGATGAAAGCTGAAAGAAGTGTTAGAAATGCTAATAGTTTCACCTTCAAAGTAGAGAATTGAGGAATACTGTCTATAATTGACCAAATCAGAAATGAATACGTAAGCATATTAGTTAAAATTATAGAGGCAATGAGTAGAAGAACTAACATTTTAACATTATTATATTAAGTGAGAAGTATGCTGTTGCTAGTGAGTTCATACTAAACATATCATGTCTAAAACTAATAAATTAAAGCACATATACATAATGGTGTTTTGAAATATGGATATAGATGTCAAAAGACATGAATAAGAAAATTGAAAAGGTGTCCCCTTTTTTATATGTGTGACAGAGACAGAGAGAGGGACAGATAGAGACAGACAGACAGGGAGAGAGATGAAAAGCATCAATTCTTTATTGCAGTACCTTAGCTGTTCATTACTGCTTTCTCATATGTGTTTTTGATTAGGGGGCTAAAGCAGAGCGAGTGGCCCCTTGCTCAAGTCAGTGACATTGGGATCAAGTCAGCAACCTTTGGGCTTAAGCCAGTGACCATGAGGTCATGTTTATAATACCACATTCAAGCCAGGGATTCCACGCTCAAGCCAGTGAGCCCATTCTCAAGCTGATGATCTTGGGGTTTTGAACCTGAGTCCTCCATGTCCCAGTCCAATGCACTATTCACTGCACCACTGCCTGGTCAGTTTAAAAGGTGTCCCCTTTTTTAAATGGCACTGTGGAACAGAGCACAGCTTTTTCTCATAGGTCCACTTTTACTCTATGATCTTTTGAAACCATGTGTAAGAATTATTTTTGTACTATTATATAATTTTTTATTACTAAAATAAACACAGAAATATTCTGTTCTGGTAACATCAGGGTCCCCATTGGTGCCAGAGCATTATAGAGGAAACACTTGAGTAAGGCCAGTTCTAGTAAAAGGAGAAACATTTACATACTTTGAAGAGAAACCAGAGTGTAAGGCCAGCTCTAAAACCACAAATGCAATCAGAAAGATTTCCCCAAAAAGAAAGTGAACATCATAATTAGAAGTTAAGGCTCTTAACCCCACTATTCCTTCCAAGGCTGTGACTCCTCCTGGAGCAGAGATGACAATTGTACCTCAGTAACCAGTCTCCATTCCTTTAGGAAGAGTGCTACTGAATTTTAGCAAGGCACATGCCAGTGTGCTCCAGAATACGCTTCCCAGAATCCCTTGCAACTAGGTGCGGTTGTGATTTAGTTCTGTTGGGGAGATACAAACAGAACTGATGTTTGTCATTTCTAGGCTGTGTCCTTCAAAGGAACAAAATTCCTTTGTCTTCTCTAGCTTTCCTTGGCCAGAACTGGATCCAGGGATGGAAGCCATATTTTGAGGATGACAAAGACTCCATTGGGCTTAGACTATCTAAATTTACTGTGTATGTGAGAGAGAAATACATTTCTAAATTCTTTAAATCACTGTATATGTGTATATCCCTATGGTAGCTAAGACTCTACCCTAACTAATGCCTCTACCCTCACTGCCAGCATTATATTTCATTCAGTTTGCATAGGTTTGTTTTTCTACATTAACTGAATTAATTACTCTGTCTAGTGTCAAGTTCTGCTTGTGTGTTGACAGAGCCACATATAATTTTATCAGTATCCATAGATTTACTTGTAGTTTCATACAAGTATTATTGGTATATAGGTTCTCAGTTCAATTTTAGTTAATTTTGTTTCCTGATTGCTTTATTCATGTCAAAATCATCATGCCTTTGATAAAAACACATTTTTAATTGGAAATTGAATGTACTATACTTATTCTGATAAAAAATAGCTTTAAATTTTGAAAGTTTTTCCAAACTTAATTGCATTTTACCCCAATGTAATACATGGAGTGCCCCTTGTCTTTACATGGTTTTCTTTCTTTCTCATTCAAATAAACTACAAAAAATATATATTGTAGGCTGAATTAGTTTTCTGATAGGGCACACGGACGTCAGTTCAGATTTTCCATTAAGTGTCTAACTAGATCTTCAGTATTGTGAGGTTCTGACTCACAATACCACCTAAACTGAGTTTTTCTTCTTAGTCTATCTATAGTAGTTTTACTGTTAATAAATAAAACTAGATGATTTCCAAATCATGAGTCTTCTCTTAAATATGCAGATCTAACCTCCTTTAAAGTCTTGTAATATTTGCCAAGTTATTGGTTAAGATACCTCTGATTGAAAGGCATAGAACGTCTACCTGAAAATGACTCAGACATTAGGGATTTATTACCACCTCACATAATAAAAATATTGAGGTGGACAGTTCCAGGGCTGATTTTGTGGGTCCATTATGTCATCAAGTACCTGGGATTTCCCTATTCTTCTACTGGTCCACCCTCAAGAAGTTGGTGACATCTCCTCATAGTTATAGAATGGATGCAGCAGTTCCAAGTATTGCATTTTGACACAAAGCAGGAGCAAAATCAATAAGGGAAGACAGGGGCTTTCATTTCTCCTTATATCAAGGAGAAATATTAATCCAGAAGCCCCCATCATAATTCCCTTCATGTGTCATTGACCAGATCTAGTTCACATGGTCGTCTTTTGTTGGAAAAAATCAGGAAAGTGCATACTTGGTATTTTCATCCTCTCCCTTCTCGTTGTTGTATCTAGCAAGTGGGAAAAGACAGAAGGACTGCTTTTGGGTGTGTAAGCGTCAGTACCAGCTATAGTAAGGGAATAAATGTTGCAAGGAGGAGTTTCAGGAAGGTTGCAAATAACAGGTGTTTTTTTTTTTTTAATAAGCCTCTTTCCAACTTGTCTCAGGACCTTAGTTAGCTATATGAATTGAAGAAATAGATTTTTCCATCACTAATAAAAATGAAAAGCAGAACATGTAGTTCCATTGTACTATTTTATGTAACTATTGTACTATACTTTATTTTATGAAACAAGTTAGAAAAAATTTCTAAAGCAACCTAAATACATAATTTCAATATTTGATGATACTTTCTTATAACTTCATATTGGTGAAGAAGAAAATGATTGATTATTTGCGGGATGTTAACGATAGGACTATAATGTTTTTCATTCTTTGCTATATGCCATAACTTCTCTAGTACTCAGAATTCAGCTAAATTATAACTTGCTCTACATAGTGTTTAGAATTTCATAAGTTCTTGTTAAAAAATTGAATCTACGTATCACCAGTTCCATTCAAATTCAAAGGAAATAAATCATAATGTTACATAAGCATTTTTTTCTTCCCTTCTATCACATTCCAATGGAGCAAATAATACATACATTTTTCAGTCATTGGTATACTGAGTTCAAGAAGAAAACGAACAGTTAACTGAGAAACATATTAGTCAATCTATCTGCTGATGCCAACCTAGGACAGTGACTAATTACAAAAGTTCTGTTATAGTTACTTGCAATAGTATCTACTTTTTAGTAGAAAGGGATATAAACTAAAAATGAAGGTGACACATAAAAAAGAATTATGAAGCTCTAGCTTACAAAGTGTTATATCCATCATCTGGAACTCAATGTTCTGCGGTAACACTATTGTCAGACTCAGGTGTTACCAGATTACGGAACAAGGGTAAAGTTTAAAGACAGAGACTAAAGGGAATGCAACCTTCTCCCTAATTGCATCACAGAAGCTGGAATGGCTGTTCTTGAGAGAGCAACATGTCCATGAGAAAACAGCCCTAGCAAACCCTCATCCCAACAACAGCTGCTAGGCAGCGGGGCTTTATTCCTGGTAGACCACAGAAAGTTACTGATCCTTGTGGAAAATGCCGAGAAGCATTCTAATTCAACTCATTGAGCTTAAATTTTAAGCATTTTTCCCCCTCTGAGCAGCAGGAACAGATGAACTCTCAAGAAATAAAGATCTCATTTTCATGAAAATCATCTCCCAAGAACGAGAAAGAGAGAAAAAAAATTAAAGAAAATGTATAAAGTAGACTTGGGATTGCAGTAAAAGACAACAGGTGTCAGAGTTTCCCATGAGGATTTAATGATTCCTCGAGGTATATTTAAATGACTTTCTAACAGTTGACACAGTTTATCTTCCCTTTGGAGTCAATGGGATTTTAGTAACCAAGTGCAATATAATCATCTCTCAAAAACAAAGTTTAGTTACAAAACTACCGTAAATGCAGGACTGCTCCATATATAAGGTCAACTTTTAAAACATGCAGGACACTGAGTAAGGACAAAGTTATGTAGTTCCCAGTAATTAAGCTAACATTCTAAATACTGATATGGCAGACCCATATATCTGATCAAATAATAAACACTTAATATAACTTCACAGGTTCTCAATCTATATAGCACATCAGAAGCACCGTGGAGCTCTTCAAAATACACTCACTAGGATTCCATCCCCGGGACTATTGATTCATTGGGTCTGAGTGCAGCCCCAGGCAACAGCACATTGAAAATGCTGCAAGGTGATCTGGTGAGCACCAAAGTGTGCAAATCACTGAAATACCCCTGATTTAGCACAGAGCTGTCAGAAGTGTTTACATTCCAATCTCAAACATGGGATTGATATGAAAGTTTGATATAAAAGAGTGGGTACTCATGAGCTCTTTTAATTTATCTGCTTAGTGTTCTTATCTCTTCCAAACCCCACCCCAGCCCCATTAATCCACGAGCTTCACAGAAATGAAGATTGTATCCTTTTATCTTTGTTCTCCCAACAACAAACTCGGTTGCTGGTACACGCTAAGCATTCTGCCAATACTTGTCGAACAAATAAAGAATGGTTCCACAACACATCGAATTCCCATATATTCTTCTTAGGACTTTCAAGGGAATGATTGAAATGTGAGTTCGAGGAACCAAATATTCAATTCCTAGCTTTCATTGACAAAGTCAGAAAGGCAAGCAAGATGGAAATCTTAACATGAAGACGTCATTGTTTTAACCTTTTAAGATTGCAGATGTGGGGGCAGCTTAATGAAGGGTTCCCATAGAGGATGTTTCCAGAACAGGAAGCCCTTGATGAAAGGTCCACAGGGATAAATATGGTAAATATATTCAAATGCACTGTTAATGTGAAGCATCTGTAGCTTAGAAACATGGATGGATTCACTTGCATCTTGTTATGGTAATGAGCATCAGATTTCCTTTATATAACCCAAAAGTGATGTAAACATAGCTTTTCTTCCCATACTCCCCATAACTGGGCACACAAAAAACTGTTTAAACTCTTCCAAAGTTTTCCAGGATACATAATAACTTGAATATTTGTGTGATAGTGAAAAAAATTACACCTTTATACACCTGTTACATTTACCTTCTTGAGAATCTAGGAAGTGCTACAGGCTGTGATGGGGGCAAAGTGAACTTACAAGCAAAACCTGCCAATCAATTCCAGAAAGTTCACGGACATCCTGATGTCCACCCACAAATCTTCCAAGGATCCTTCAAACCTAGATTGAGAAACCATGAAAGTGAGTAACTGAGTAAAATTTGGCAACTTATCTATGTGAAAAGCTACACTAAACACAGATATTTGAAATACAGATAGCCGGCTCACTGCCGCCATTATTTCTAAATAATTTCTCTCCACTTACCCATCACAAAATGCTTGGTCAATTTCCATTGTCAAAACTTCAAGCTATCTTCTCATCCGTTCCTTCTAACTTCCTTCCTTCCCACATGACCTAAAACAAGGAGAAGGTCGGCACCTGATTCACCCTGTTGCCAAATCCATTTGCATTTTAAATGCCAGTGGTGGACGCCAAGCAAGTCCACATTGGATTTGGGCAAAGTAGAGTCACTAACTGTAGAGCCAGAAAGCATTGGCCATTTCATTTCATACAGTCAGCCAGAAAGCATTGGCCATTTCATTTCATAGAGTCTCCCAATGGTGGATGAGCACACAGGCAGGGGAAAATCCCTTCTCAGGCAGTGAGCAGGCAACCTGCCATCCACAATCCCCCTGAGTGCAAGCACCCATAGCCTTACAGAAGTACTGGCACACACTCACACAACAATCAGGCAGAGCACTTGCATCCAGTAACCAGTGAGCAAGCCTAACACAGCTGCCTCCCCGCAGCATTTAATACTAAAGTCTCCAACACAACTGTCAGAAGACCCAGTCTCAGTGTTGCTTAATCACAGGGACCACTCTGACTCTCTGAGATGAATTACAGCCAGCAACATGCACATTTGCTCAGTATTTGTAGATAGCTCTAGGTTATACATTCCACAGAACAATTGAGGGGGTGGAAAGAGTTGTTAGGATAAAATTTTCTTCCATCTGCAATCATTTTCAATATCTGTGTTGATGAGATTAAAACTCTGTTACCCGTTTCTATTAGCAATACAATCATTAAGGTATCCAAGGTGCCTCAACTTTTTCACATAGCCTCTTCTCCTTCAGCCAGTCATCTTAGCAACCACGCAGTTAACGCAGTGCGTTGTCATGGGGAGTCCCGTGATAGCTGCACCTGCTGCGTGGGAGAATCAGGCACTGTGGAAGCAGATGCCGCCACAACTCAGTCTCAGGGTGAGCCCATTAAACACACTCGGTTTATGAGGTTTGTTGCCGCAGTGACTAAAAAGTAAAATATGCTTTTTATTTTTTTAGGAGTAATAAACTTTTCTAAGTTCCCAGGGCAACCTTTATTGTACAGAAACACTCATTTTACAAAATAACACTTCAATGGTCGCAAAAGTTCCACATGTGGGAAAAACATTTCCTCATTTTCTCTATATGGTCTAAAATGAAATCCCGTATCACTAAACACCTCTAGATATGTTCCAATGCCTGTAAATGTGATTAAAAGTTAGGGCTAGGTTACAGATTGCTTTATGAGGCAGTGAAGTTTAATTAGCCATCATTAACTTCACCGTTATATATTTTACCCACACACGCACACTCACACACACACACACACACACACACACAACTTCTCAAATATTTATGAATACTATAATATATTTAAGAGTTGTTTTAATACACAGAGCTAATAAAGACTAGGAACTAGCATTTACTTTTTTTAATTTAAATTCACTTTTTATTATTTTTTATTAACTTTAATGGGGTGACCCCAATAAATCAGGGTACATATGTACAATGAAAACATCTCCAGATTATTTTATCATTCAATTGTGTTGCATACCCATCACCCAAAGTCAAATTGTCCTCTGTCACCTTCTATCTGGTTTTCCCTGTGCCCCTCCCCTTCTCCCTATCCCACCCTCCCCTCCCTCCCCCCCCAACCACCACTCTCTTGTCCATATCTCATAGTCTCACTTTTATGTCCCACCTATGTATGAAATCATGCTGTTCTCAGTTTTTTTCTGATTTACTTATTTCACTCCGTATAATGTTATCAAGGTACATCCATTTTGTTGTAAATGATCCGATGTCATCATTTCTTATGGCTGAGTAGTATTCCATAGTATATATGTACCAAAGCTTTTTAATCCACTCGTCTTCTAACGGACACTTGGGCTGTTTCCAGATCTTCACTATTGTGAACAATAGCATTCACTTTTAAATGTTATTTATTCATCTAATTTTAAAATGAACTAGTTCATTTTAGATCATGTGCAAGAGCTTCATTTCTTAATGATTTCATAGCATCCCATTGTACGGGTGTTCCCTAATATTTTAAGTAGTCTTCTCCAACTGATGAAGTGTTAAACTAGTTTCATTGTTTGGCTACTACAAAGAATATTACATGAAATTTTCTTGATTATCATTGAATATGTACTTTTAAACACAGGTGCAGGTATATCCATTAAATTCCTAGATATGGAATTGTCAAACACATGTGATTTTAATTTTTAAGTCCTGTTTCAAATTTATCCTTGAGACTGGATATAGCACTTTATACTCCCTGAAATAATGCATGAGAGTGTCTATTTCTCTGTTTCTTATACTCACTGTATTATTAGACTGATTTTTCTATTTGTCAATATGTCAAGTGAAAAAATAAAATTTTGACTTAACTTTGATTAACCTTCCTCTAATTAAATATGAGCTAGGGCACCTTTGGCTTTATGTATACAAATCTTTTTATTGATTTGAAAAGCTTAAAGATATTAAAGAAACTGACCCTTAACTCTCAAATATATTGTAGATTTTTTCCTGCTTTATAGTTTGTATTTTGACTTGGTCTATATTTTGTTGTTTTTTCCTTTTTTAACCAAGAAGAGGTTATTGTTCCTGTATTTCATTGTAAGTTATTTTCGGGCCCTAGTTGAGGTGGCTCAGTGAACAGAGTGTTGGCCCAGAGCATGGAATTCCCAGGTTGATTCCCAGTCATGGCACACAGAGTAGTGACCATTTGCTTACCTCCCCTTCTCTTCCTTTTCCCCTCCTGGAGCCAGTGGCTCAAGTGGTTCTAGCATGTCCACGGGTGCTGAGGATAGCTAGGTTGGTCTGAGCATGTTAGCCTCAGGCACTAAAAATAGCTCAGTACTCAAGCATTGGCCACAGACAGGGTTGCCAGATGGATTCCAGTTGGGGCACATGCCTCACTGTCTCCCCTCCTCTCACCTAAATAAACAAACAAACAAATAAATATTATTTTCTTTTATGGTCCCTGGGGTTTTGGTCTTGCTAAGAAAGTTGTTTAAATTGAATGAATATTACAACCAAAACCAAACATAAACATTCTCTCCAGTATTTACTTCTGAAAGGTTAAGATGTTTTTGTATCTAGATAATGTTTTTGTAACAACATGTTTAATTTATCTTAATCCTTAGTAGTTGACCAGTTCCCATCATAGAGGTGTTAGAGCTCAACAAAAACAAATGATAACTTTTTAATATAATTCTTCACAAGACTAAGTGAGTTCAAATTAAAATTTTGCAATGGAACAATTGATTCTTTGTTCCAGACCCCATTGATAAATGTCGTGTTTATTTCCCATTAATGATGGAAAATCTTTGACGATGTTTTGATCTAGAACTACAGGTAAGAGTTTAAGTTTTACATCTAAAACCATAGAAATGAATATTCTTTGTGGATTTTTCATAAAAGACTCTTCTTCTAATCACCAATTGAATGATAAAAGCATATTCAGGTATCTGAATTAACTTATTCAACAAAGTTTAATTGAACAGCTACTATGGACTAGGTTTCTTTCTAGGTACTCAGGATATAGAAATTAATAAAAAGAGATTTCTATCCTCATAGAATCAGGAATAAGGCTACTAATGAAAATTTCTATTTATTAACCAGAGCTATGAAGATCACTTCTATGAAGAAAATGAAGATAAGACAATTACACTTTTAAGTAATTAAGGAAGAATTTCTTTTCTCAAAGGAGACTCTTTTATATTCCTAATATTTCCCCATAGATTATTTAGAGGCCATATCTGTGATGCATCTCAGAGAGTATCCATAGAATTTAATAGATGTTGAGAAGGGTGAGAGTTATTTAGATCATTCCTAATTCAAGATTTTGAGAACTGTCCAGAACAAATGAAACTCAGTAATTAGCATTTCACTCCTGTTTTTAAAATATTAAATCAACTTGCATGTAAAATAGCAATAAGAAATAAATCTGTGGTACTGCACTTAACACAGTGCTAGACACTTATCAATACTCTGCCTTGAGATCACTTGGCTGAGCACAGGAAATAAAGCCGTATTTCTGATTCCATCTCAAGACAGAATTCTTTGATCAAGTGACCCACAGTCATCTCTGGAGAACAGGTTCTTACAGCCCTATTTAGGCCCTGGTACGGATTTGCAAATTAATGGAAAAGACCATGAGAAAACATTTCTGTTTAAAGTGCTAAATGGGCTGCAACTTTCAAAACTAACTGGCCTGCCAAATTGTGATTTAAAGTGAAATTGGCATGAGCAGACATTTCCACATCAGCCTGTAGCACATCTGGTCCAGACCAAACAAACAGAAGATTTATTCTGTCAGGGAGATCATTTAACATTCCTTTTCATGCTTCAGAAGGAGCCTGTACCTGTCACTCACCAAAGCGCTCGGCTTTTGGTGGCTAGGCTCTGTTGCTCTCCCTGACTAGCCTTGATCTAACACTTCTAAGGAGACTCATGTGCACCGCTCCACCTGGGAGCCCAGTACCCATGCCAAGTTCATTTCCATAGTCTTATAGAAAACCTCCTGGAGGATTTCAAACATCTGCTCATAAGTAAAGAAACATTGTCTTGAGCTCTAACAATAATATAAAGGGCAACTGAACCTTCTTTTGCAAATAAAGCAGAGCTGATAAATGATCTTATTTCACAGGACTGGGGGCAAGTTTCTTTGTGTCTTTCTGAATTCAAATCCTTAAAACAAATGAAAAAAATTGCCTGCATCCAGGGTTTTACCATGTACTGAAGTGGTATACAGTAAGGACTAAAAAAATAGATTAAAAAACAAAACTATGTCATTTTGCTGAAACAAAAGGGACATTTTTATAAAACTGTATCATTATTCCACTCTCTGTTTCTCTCTCACCGGCTGCTAGTCTCAGAGCCAAGTATATAACACTGTTGCTGTGCAAAGCACACAGCAGCTTTCTTTTCTGGAATGTTAATCGGCTCTTGGTGAAGTCAGCATCCCCAGGAGAACCACTTCGTGGCTTGTCTCATCAGAAATACTGGTCTTTCTTTCCCACCTCTGGAGCACTGCGAATGCTCAGAAGGAATAGATATTCCATCATTGAGATTTCCCACGTCTCCCTATGATGTTTCTCTATGTGAATATAAAAGATTCGGTTTCAGTCTAAACAAAAACTGGAAAGGAAAAAAGGCAGATATTTTTGTTGGTTGAATTGCATGTTCTCATTTCTAGCTAAAAGTTACCTCCTCTTCTTCCTTTGAGAAATAAGTGGATGAGGTAAATGTCCTGGTTGTAACATGATTATTATAGATTCCTTGTGGTTCCTTAGTCCTTGAGGAGTTTGTTTAATTCCTAAACATGATTGCTTATGCTTTTGCATGAACATGTGAATCTAGGTCTAGGCAAACAGATGGAAAGTTTGTCACATAAACATAGAAAAGGTTTGTCTTACTTAAAATATAACAAAAGAAATATTTTCCAAATTCTGAAGGAGACATATCCTTTGTGCAAATATTTTCAACCTTTTGGATTGTTACTGGACCAAGAGAGGCTGATCAGTGAATTACTTCTATAATTGTTTCACTTACACTGGCCCTCCTATGGAGTTATTAATAAACACGACTCCAGGGCACCATAAGCAATACATTGTTAATAGCTTGGTCTATGGAACTCAAATTCATAGAACAATCTTTAATACATTACATTTTAGATACTGTATTTGCCAATAAAAAATGCATACCTATATTAAAATCCAGTTTCTTCTAAAGAAAACAACAAAAGTCTCCCATAACCACAAAAATAGTTTCAACCAATCTTGAAATTTATCCTAATGTGAAATACTAGCAATTTCTTAGTGTGTCTGAACATTTTATCTACTTGGAACATTTAAAGTGGGGGGGGGGGAATGGCATGTAATAAATGTAATGATATTCGTTCCTTAAATAATTCACTTATGGTTAGATATATTTGTATTCTTATTCAAAGTTTTGAAAATAACATTAAAAGTGGCATGTTTATATACTTTCACCAGAATAAATTAAGGCAATATCATATAGAGAGCAAAGGTTTTATCTTCTATAGTGAATCCAGAGGGCTTCAGAATAAGAGATAACAATTGTGTTTAAGAACATCTATTATCACAAGTAATAAGCATCTAAAGGGACCCCACTTAATAATAAAAAAAATTATAACACCAGTTTTTATTCTTTTAAATGTTGCATTTAGGGAGTCTCAAAGTAGACAAGAAGTGACTTTGTTTTAATAGGACATTATACTGGTTAATGGGTTAATTAACACATTCCATTTCCATCTAATTTGTCACATGGTTGGTCCTCATCTTTTCCAAATAACATTTACAGATTTGCCTACTCGCTAAAATTTGTAAGCCTCAGATCAATCAATACTTGTAGCCACTTTCATGGTCATTTACAATCATGTGCATGCACAGTGTAAAAATTCTGACTCTTTCAAACTCACATATTCCTGGCTTGTCTTCCTGTTTAGTTTTCATACTGTAAACTAGTATCCTGTTTATTGTGTATTTACTGTCATGTTTTTTGCAGTATTGTGCTTTTGCTAAAGATCTTACTGTTTAAAATGCTCTTCAACCATAGTACTGAATAACTGTCTAGTGTTCCTAAGCACAAGAAAGCTGTGATGTACATGCCTTATGAAGAAAATGTGTGTATTAGATCAACTTCATTCAGATACAACTTACAGGGCTGTTGACCATATTCACTGTTAATGAAACAGTAATATACTTAAGTAAACTGTCTTGAAACAAAACCACACATAACATATTGATCAGTTAAGAATAATGTGACCAGAGGCTCATAGGAACCTAACCCTCTATTTCACCTAGGAGCAATGGTTCAGTATTTGCTAATTCCGTGTTTTCGGTGACTCCATAGAACATATCTACTGCTAATAATGAGAACTGATTCTGTATGTAGACATGCATGTGTGTAAATGCATGTGTGTAGGTTCTTCTTTCAACATAAAACAAAACCCAGAAGTTATCAAAATTGAAAACCTTTTAAAGTGTCTACCAACTGAGAAAATACTGTAGGAGGAAAACAAAAATAAGATTGGGTCTTGATTGTGCTTAATATTTTTAACCATTGAAATTTCCATAAGGAGTTTTAGCACATGCAGTTAATTTGAATGAGAGGTAGTTGGAGCATATTGGCTCTTTCAAAGCCATGATGATTTTTCAGCTCAGTAATGCATGAGCTCAGACAAAGTTATACAACTCTCTGTGTTTTTACCAATGTAATGGAGTAAGAAGTTTGCTCAAGCAGCCATTCCAGACCCAGGTAACTAAAATGAAATTATATCATTTACACAAACTGGGACCCAATTCTACAGTCCTGTTTTATTTTTGGCCTCAGACTTTTTTTTCTGAAAATAATATTTTGTTTGGATAAAGTGCCAGACAGACAGACAGACAGTCTGAGACGCTGACGACATATTCCTATATACTATTGGCACAATATGGAGAGAGTCAATTAAAATCTTCATTAGAATGACTTCTAGAATTAGATTTATCTTGCATAGACAGTGTTTTGAGGAAGAATAAACTATTTCTTTGACTTTTCAATGAAATGTTATGGCATTTATTTATTAAACCCTAAATTTCACTTGAAAAAAAAAGCCTTATAGGAAATGAGTCTTTTGGAGAGTCAATTTTATGTCTCGTATTGAGGTTTGAAGCAAACATAGCAGGACACCATGAAGAAGCAATTATTACTGTAGAGTAATGGGTTACAAAATCCTCATACATGGACATGAGGTCAAGGGCAGCAATATGAAGAATATAGAGAAAATGATAAATTTAAAACACTGTAAATAAAAAAGTAACAGAGAGTCATTGGAATAAAAAGAGAAAGTATTTGAAGATTCCAAGTTTTATAGCTAAGTGACTAGAAAAATAATTTGTTTTAGAGCTGATAAAAAGAGTTTGAATTTAACCTTTAGAATTTATTTTAGGCATTCACATATACAGACTATAAATTTTAATGTCTAATATGCTAACTGTATAAAAAGTCAAGTGTGTGTTTTATTCAATATATTTCCACTCTCTTTTCTCTGATAATATATAGAAAAAAAATTAAGAAATGTATCTCATGAGAAATACTTGTACCCAGTCATGCTATCTGCCAGAATGTCTTGGGTTGACAGGGTGAAGCCAGAAATCAGGCCCATAACCTCACACAATACGTATACCAACGTGGGGCCAACAACTACAGTAAGCCTCCCGTTTTAAAAGGCCCCTGATGTGTAAGTATAACTTAGGCATAAAGTGGTAAGGTTACTTTGTTTCATTTTGGTTAATGTTACATTAAATACCAAGTCAGGTGACTAGCAGGTAAACCAGAAATTATTGACTACAAAACAACCTGACAGCCACAAGCCTAACTGGAGAAATCTCCTCAACAGCTGGGTTGGGGGAACAGCCATACTGTCAGAGTTTAGAGATGAGAGGGTGTATTCACTATTACCTTGTATGAATCCCTCATTTTACAGGGGAAAGTTAAGATCCTCAGGTATACCCTCAATTTTTAATCATGATTCCTTGTCTTCCAGCATCTATTCTGACTTGGAGGCTCCTTGTTAGCCAAATGAGCCAGATCTTTGCATCTACTATGTTCCAGCCAGAACTGATTTTGTTATTTTTTTTCAAATGATAAGAAAAAGTTTATTCAGAAAGTCACAGAGATAGTAAAAGTGAGCTATAGAAGAAATGGGCCAAGGAAACAAGTTTCAGAAGCAGAAGGGTCCTTGGAGTTGGGAAGGAAGAGGGAGGGAGAGAACCTGCCCTGAATGGTTAAGGCCAGTGCAACCACCAGAGTGCCTCTTCTGGGGCAGAGAGGTTTGATTAGTGCAGGAATTAAATCATGAACCAAGTTCTCTAAGTCATACATTCTCAAAGGTGAACAACCTCTTTAAGATATCAACTACCTTGGCCCTAGCTGGTTGGCTCAGCGGTAAAGCGTCAGCCAGAAATGTGGAAGTCCCGGGTTCAATTCCCAGTCAAGGCACACAGGAGACGTGCCCATCTGCTTCTCTACCCTTCCCCCTCTCCTTTCTCTCTATCTCTCTCTTCCCCTCCTGCAGCCAGGGTTCCACTGGAGCAAAGTTGGCCCAGGCACTGAGGATGGCTCCATGGCCTCACCTCAGGTGCTAGAATGGCTCCGGTTGCAACGGAGCAATCCCCCAGATGGGCAGAGCATCGCCTCCTGGTGGGCATGCCGGGTGATTCTCGGTCAGGCTCATGCAGGAGTCTGTCTGACTGCCTCCCTGCTTCTAGCTTTGGAAAAATACAAAACAAAACAAAACAAAAATACACACACACACACATCAACCACCTTTTAAGACCAGCATTTCTCCAACTCTTCTGTGCATCAGAATCACCAGGAGGGCTTATTAAAATGAAGACTACTGACTCCAGTTCTATACTTTCTCATTTTGTAAATCTGGGATGAAACCTGAGAATTTATATTTTGACAAGTTCCCTGGTGATGCTGATGTTGCTGGTCTGGCAAGTAAACTTGGAGAACCGCTGTTTTAAACTTCTCATCTAATATTCATTCTACTCCCACAAACTTCCTCTGAGGGAAAATATGGACCCTACCCAGAAATGCTCATGAGCAATGTTCAAAAAATAAAAATAAAGCCATTCAATCTGAGATACTGTGACAGTCAGGGCCTACAATCACATGGCTAGAGCAATTTTATCTACTCAAAAAACAAAGTGTACTTCACTGGACGTATATGATATGGCTGTTCTAAAATGATTGTTAAGATCTGAAGATCATCTGCTTCTCGTTACAAAGTGGAAACTTCTTGGACTGAGCAAATTGTATCACTGGAATGTGTTGGGGTGCAAATAAAGTTGACATAATTTAGCTGCCTTTTTTTGTAATTGTTGAAATAATTTTATAACCATTATAACATGGTAATACTGATGCCCAAAGTCTTGGTACAGTATTTTGCAGAGATATACCCACAGAAATCTTACCAAGAGATTTTTTCTGATTTACTTATTTCACTCCGTATAACGTTATCAAGGTACATCCATTTTGTTGTAAATGATCCGATGTCATCATTTCTTATGGCTGAGTAGTATTCCATATTATATATGTACCAAAGCTTTTTAATCCACTCATCTTCTAACGGACACTTGGGCTGTTTCCAGATCTTCACTATTGTGAACAATAGCATTTACTTTTAAATGTTATTTATTCATCTAATTTTAAAATGAACTAGTTCATTTTAGATCATGTGCAAGAGCTTCATTTCTTAATGATTTCATAGCATCCCATTGTACGGGTGTTCCCTAATATTTTAAGTAGTCTTCTCCAACTGATGAAGTGTTAAACTAGTTTCATTGTTTGGCTACTACAAAGAATATTACATGAAATTTTCTTGATTATCATTGAATATGTACTTTTAAACACAGGTGCAGGTATATCCATTAAATTCCTAGATATGGAATTGTCAAACACATGTGATTTTAATTTTTAAGTCCTGTTTCAAATTTATCCTTGAGACTGGATATAGCACTTTATACTCCCTGAAATAATGCATGAGAGTGTCTATTTCTCTGTTTCTTATACTCACTGTATTATTAGACATACAACGTGATATTCTTTTATGTCATTTTACTCTTTTGGATAATTGTATTTGAAATTAATTGTTAAAGGAGTTGACTAAAAATTATTTCTATCTAGATACAAAAACATCTTAACCTTTCAGAAGTAAATACTGGAGAGAATGTTTATTTTTGGTTTTGGTTGTACTATTCATTCAATTAAGCAACTTTCTTAGCAAGACCAAAACCCCAGGGACCATAAAAGAAAATAATATTTATTTGTTTGTTTGTTTATTTAGGTGAGAGGAGGGGAGACAGTGAGGCAGACTCTGCATGTGCCCCAACTGGAATCCATCTGGCAACCCTGTCTGTGGCCAATGCTTGAGTACTGAGCTATTTTTAGTGCCTGAGGCTAACATGCTCAGACCAACCTAGCTATCCTCAGCACCCGTGGACATGCTAGAACCACTTGAGCCACTGGCTCCAGGAGGGGAAAAGGAAGAGAAGGGGAGGTAAGTTTGGAGTATATGAATAGAGAATTGTATAGTTCAAAGTATTAATGAACAAATATCAAGTTTCTGATGATGTAGATATGCAAGCTCCTTGAGGATAGGGCTAGGTCTTTCTTAGCATCTCCCTCCTTGCTACACAGAGTGCTTTGTTAATAGGGTCATACAAAAATTGCTTTTTGTATTGAGGTGTTGTGATGCCCAAAGTCTTGGTACAGTATTTTGCAGAGATATATCCACAGAAATCTTACCAAGAGATAATTGAGATAAGGGACTAAATAGGGGAGACTGAGCTCCATTGCAACACAACACCTCAATACAAAAAGCAATTTTTGTATGACCCTATTAACAAAGCACTCTGTGTAGCAAGGAGGGAGATGCTAAGAAAGACCTAGCCCTATCCTCAAGGAGCTTGCTGTAGCTGACATATTAACAATATTAAATTGATCCTAAATGTAATATTATGTATATTATATGTATGTATGGGTGTAGCAATGTTTATGTATATACATACATATTACATAGGGTAAATTTTAACAAGTTTCTCAAACTAAACATTGAAAGACTTTTTCAATTGAATTTATTAAGGTGACACTAGTTAACATATAATTATACAAATTTCAGGTGCCCAGTTCTACAACACATCTAGTACACTGTGTTGTGCATTCACCCCCAAGACTCTTTAACAAATGCATTATTTCTAGAAACAAACAACAGTGGAAGTTAGGCATTCCATGGGGTAATAATGAAGACTTTTGATTGGAGATGTCCTATAGTAAAAAGGAAAGATAGTATCTCAGTAAAAGTCAACAAAAATATATTAGAAGCTATTACTGACTTTATACACTGTTCAAACATTCTAGAAGTTTTTTATCAACTTGCATATCTACATCATCAGAAACTTGATATTTGTTCATTAATACTTTGAACTATACAATTCTCTATTCATATACTCCAAACTTTACAAGTTCAAATCCAAACATTAGTCCTTAACTTTTATTTTAAAATATATCTATGGAATCATATAGAAAAGCATATAGAAATAATTTTTAGTCAACTCCTTTAACAATTAATTTCAAATACAATTATCCAAAAGAGTAAAATGACATAAAAGAATATCACGTTGTATGTCCTTCATTCAATGGAAATACACTATGAATGCAAAGGTGTCTCTCGACATACATACATGAATCTCTTGATAGTAATATAGAAACAGACATAATTTCTTCCTGAGGTTGGAATCTGCTAGGGCCTTCTTTTTCTGTCAAGTGGAAGAACTGTGATGTTGAATATATTTGCAACAGCAAGAAAGCAATTCAGCAAATACAGAAAAAAAATTTGCAAGCCAACTTGTCAAAAAGAAAAAACATGCCTTACCCACCAGTCACAAAAGCACCTATTAGTGTAACAAAACAGAATCCTGTATGAATGACAACAGTTTTAAATGTAGTATAAAATGAAACTTTATACAAGTGTACTGCAAGGGACTTTCTGAGTGCTAAAAGGAGGACTGGAGACAAATTAAAAGACAGGAAGGGACTACCGTGAGAATAGTTGTTTATCCCAACTGAGATCATGACAAAAATTTCAACATTCTTTTCTCCAGAAATAAATCTCCAATTTGCCCATCTATGCTGTCCTCTCTCCAATGGATAATCCTGAATCTTTAAATGTCTTCCTGGATTTCCACCGAAATTTCCAGCCAGCCTCAAGCTCAAAACCAAATTGTCTTTCCCTTAGCTAAACTGCCCATGACTTTGTTACTGATGCTGTAAGTACAGGTAAGCCTGAGTCACCTCGTTCGAAACTCAGTGACATGTGTATGATATCTAACACCCTTACCATAGATTGTTCTCTTTTCAAACAGTGTCAGGGCATCCTGATCATTGTAGATACTATCTAAATTCCTTAAACATAGCATTCAGGGGCTCTTTCAACGACCTAATGCCAACATACTTTTGTTTTTATTTCTTCTACTATTATTGTATAGAAGACTGTGTCCTGGCCAAATATATATATATATATATATATATATATATATATATATATATATATTTACACTGTCTCCTTAAACTCCATGACACCTTCACTTATTTATAGCGTAATTCCATGCTTAGAGAGTACTTACCTTCACTCTTCTGTCTTTCTTTGTTCAATTATATAAAATACTGCAGGTAAATGCTATAAAGGATAAAAATGACTAATGGCCTTAGTCATGAAAAGCCCCTTGGTGGCCAGCCCCATTGCAGTAGGAGTTCAGCGGGAAGAGCCGGGTGGCAGAGTAGGGAGTATGTGGGAGAAAGGAACTGAAGCTAGCAGTACAGTTCAGGAACATCGTGACACACAGAAGTAAGAAAAGTGGGTGCAAGGTAGAGTAGAGCAGAAATTAAATAAGATTTTTTTACTCAGAATAGAAGCCTTTTTTTATTTTTTTTTACACTTATCATGCCATGTATTAATAGGGAGTGGGGCCCGGCAGCTCAGGCTCCTTTGCATGAGTTCTCACAAAGTCCTTCTCTGAGCACCACAGGCTGGCACTTGAGCTGAGCCCAGTACCTACCTGTCTCTTTGGTTTCCTTCCTTTTCCGATCATGTTCTTCCACACATCTCAGGAAGCTAGCTCAGCTCTTAGAGTATTTAATAAGCATACGTTAATTCTCTTGGAAAGACTCTTGCCCATAACTTGTTTGTTTACAACAATGCCTACTGCATGCTGGGTGATATTGTAGAGCCTTTCAGTTTTGCCATGGTAACATTGTTTTTACATGATTTTATTTTCTGTAAAGGAAACAGTGGAGCATATTTAAGTCTGATTCCAAATAGCCAATAGGGAATAAATTAAGAGTACAGGAATGAGGTTAGGAATGAACCAAATGCCTGAAAAGCCGGAAATGCATTGAAGCCAGAAAACTGGTGAGGGTGTCAGTCTCAGGACAATGTGCTTTTTCTATTGTTTCAGAAGATGAGGAAAACATACAAAATACCAGGGACTGGTGTTAGGGAAATGGGAGAGATCTAGTAAGGATACATACTTGCAACTAGTAGATAAATAAGTCTTAGAGACCTAATATACAGTATAATGATTGTAGACAACAATTATATACATTAGACTACATCTTAATTGTTCCCATCACCAGAAGAAATCATACTTGTGTGATGTGATAGAGGTATTAGCTAATAGTACAATGGCAATTATATTATGTTATCAAATCTTACAGATGCTATCAAATCAGTATGTTGTACACCTTAAATTTACACAGTGTTGGCCTGACCTGTGGTGGTGTAGTGGATAAAGCATTGACCTGGGAACACTGAGGTCGCCAGTTCAAAACCCTGCACTGGCCTGGTCAAGGCACATATGGGAGTTGATGCTTCCAGCTCCTCCCCCCTTTCTCTCTCTCTCTGTGTCTCCTCTCTAAAATGAATAAATAAATAAAAAATTTACACAGTGTTGATGTCTAATACAACACAATAAAAATAAATAGATAAGTAAACAATATACTGAAGGCAAAAGAAGTTAAAGAACTCTCATCTGGCTGCTCCTGTGTTTCTTTGCTGTTTTGTTGTTAGTGGGAGCTTTTATTTGTTTAGTAATTTTGGGAGCAAGAGGTAGTTAGAAGGGTAGGTACTTTTCTGGAGCTTAGTGAAGATTTAAAATTTTAGCTCTGGGGAATTAGTGAGGCAGTGCTTACAAGAAGAACCTATAAAAAAATTATCAGTGTCAAGGGTCCAACTGGTGTTGGAGAATAGTAGTCAGAAAAATTAAATTAGCACTTCAGAAAAATTTAATTAGCTGGGTCAGCAGAATCCATCTAGAATTGAATTTCTAGAGTGATAAAAGAGGAAAAAGGTTGAGAAATTTGGTGAGAGAATTAAAAACAATGAATCCTAGGCCACTAATTAATAAATGAATAAATAAATAAATAACTGCAGAGAGCTGATCAAACAACAATAAAATAAAAGTAGAGATATCAACAAAATAATATACCTAGCATGATAAAACTAAATAATTAAAGCAGCTAGAAATAAATGAAATATAGTCAGAGAGTAAAAGTCTATATTATATTTTTTAGAAATAAAAGAGTTCCAGGTTCTGAAAAGGTCCAGTCACTGAGCTATTATTGCCAAATTCTGATCTCTACTTTTTCACAAGGACTCAATATTTTATTCTTTGCTCTCTGAAACCTTTCACTATATATGGATCTCTCATAGAACAAGATAAATCTTTATTACACTGGGTCCACTTTTGGATCTTAACCAAACCTGGATGCTTCCTTAGAAATCTGAGAGGGAATCTCATTCTCCCATAAAGCAGAAACCTCAAAATCAAGAGGTTACTACTTGTTGGTTGCTATCCTTGCACCCAGACCATTATTTTTCCTCTAATGTTTCAAAATCTACCATCCTGAGCCTCCTAGTATCCCATTACAGTTAAGTCATCACTTAACTTCATTCATAAGGTTTTGGAAACTACAGCCTTAAGTGAAACAGTATATAGCAAAACCAATTTTACATTGGGTTAAGTAATATAAACAAGAGTTGACTTCTTAAGGCATATTTCTGGTCTCAACAACATCACCAAACGTCTAAAGAAAGACCCAACACCTTTCAAATATTAAACATTGAAATAAATGTGAGCTATACACACATTTAAGAAAGGTGAATAAAAACAAGTAAGATTGTTGTCTTCCAAACCACCCATTCCAGTTTAGGGTCACTGGTGGCCATAGAACAGCCCAGCATTTCAGAGCATCAGGGTGGGCTCACCATGGACAGACCTACCCTTCTCTCACAGGGTGTACTCTCTTACACACACAAACACACTCACTCACACTGGGACAATGTAAACACACTAGTTTTACATTGTATATCTTTGGGACATCAAAGGAGTTCCCAGAAAAAAATCCAAACAGACAGTGGCCCCACCTGGGAATTGATTTATTTTACAATCAATATTCTAACAAAATAATGTTGAATGAAATGATATTATTCAAAGACCTGCTGTATAGCACTTTCTTTGTCTCTTCATTCTAGTCACCCTTCTCCACAACATCACTGAGAAATCTGATGTCTCATTATCTCTACATTAAAATCTAAACTCTGGACCCTGGCCAACTGGCTCAATTGATAAAGCATCAGCCTGGTATATGGACATCCAAGGTTCAATTCCCAGTTAGGGCACACAGGAGAAGCAACCATCTGCTTCTCTCCCCTCTCTCTCCCTCTTCTCTCCCTCTTTTCCTCCTGTAGCCAGTGGCTCTATTGGTTTGAGCTTTGGCACGGCCACTGAGGATAGCGCAGTTGGTCTGATCATTAGCCTCTGGTGCTAAAAATAATTCAGTTGATTCAAGCATTGGCCTTAGATAGGGGTTGCCAGGTGGATCCTGGTTGGGGTGCATGTGGGAGTCTGTCTCACTGCCTTCCTTCCTTTCACTTAAAAAACAAACCTAAAATTTGAACAATCTTCTGAGATTATTCAATATCCATGTGAGCACTTCTACCTACATATTAGACCCTCACTTACATGAGCATTCTATTCCCCCAATCTTGTTGGTCAAACAAAGCTAAGTTTATTAAGTTTATTGTACCATGGGAAAACACTACCTTAGTCAAATCCTAATAGCATCCCAAATAAGTAAAGAAATGAAGGGTTTTTGTAAGATTTTGGGGATTGGGCTCAAGTGACTTAAGTGGTCTTTCAAGAGGCCACTAGTTCGAACTGCACAAATTTTGACATATTAGTTTTGCATTGGTGGACACACAACAGGACCGGGGTCTCGAGGCAAGTTTTGATTAGCTGATTTTTTGTCCTGATAAATAAGCTCTTAGTCCAGGGAAGAAACCTATTGTCTTGTTTCTTAGATGGCTATTTTCCCAGATAAGCACAATGTTTGCCTGGATAAATTGGTGTACAAGTATATCCTGAAGCAAAGAGTGAAATTATATATTGGCTTGCAGTCTGATCTTCCTGATAAGAATTTTTAAGTGCGAACAGTTAAAGTATGTTACACAGATAGTCTCAGTTTTCAGAGCTGACCGAAAGGAGAAAAGATTATGCTTAAATAACTTTCTGAGGACAAAATCACTCCTTGTGAGGAATAAGAAATTATAGCATCTGGTCCTGGCTGGTTTGCTCAGTGGTAGAGCATTGGCCCAATGTGTGGAAGTCCAAGGTTCGATTCCCAGTCAGGACACACAGGAGAAGCAACTGTCTGCTTCTCCACCCCTCCACCTCTCCTCTCTCTCTTCTTCTTCTCCCATAGCCATGGCTCAAACAGTTTGAGCAAGTTGGCCCTCGAGACTGAGCATGGCTCCATGGCCACACCTCAGGCACTAAAATAGCTTGGTTGCCAGAGTAATGGAACAGGGGCAGAGCATCACCCCATAGGGGGGATTGCCAGGTGGTTCCTGGTTGGATCGCATGTGGGAGTTTGTCTCTCTGCCTCCCTACTTCTCACTTAATTAAAAAAAAAATTATAGCCTCAAATCTAACTTCTTATTTTTTTCTTGACCACAAGGCAAATGGTTTCCATTACTTTGTCATTTGATCTCACAACCAGTCAGTCCTCTAGAAATAGAAGGAAAACAGACTTGAGATAATTCTTTTCTATGACTCAAGACTCTACTTTTAGTAATTTTGCAAATAAACCTCTCCTCTATAGAAGAAAAACATTTCCAAGGTTAGGTTCCTATAAGAGTTCTTCCCATCCATCACAATTCCCTGGCTACTCACACTCTACAGCATTAATACAAGAAGACTCCTCAGCAAACCTGCCATTTCTCCTTCCTTCTTTTGATTCAATTTCTTTGAAAGCTGGCATGAATCAATTTTATAACCATCCCCTTCCCTGGAGCCATTTTTCAGTCTTTCTCTTTTCTTTCCTCAATTGGGAGGAGATATTTACCCCCTCCCTTGCAGTCAATAGCCACATTTCCAAAAGCATTTCATCCTTTTGGCTTTCATAATGGAAATGTTAAGTTTTCCACAGAGGACATGCTCTCGAGGGGAGTTTTGCTCACACCCTAGAATGGATGTCAGTTAATATATAGATACAATTAATTAATGGTAAACCTTAAGGCAAACTTCACTGTTAGGAGAAATCATACCATATTTCTAATTAAATAAAGGGCTGCTTCCCTGACCAAATGAGCAGATGTCCTATTACTAGCAAAGATTGTCATTACATGCTTGGTGAATGGGGATATAGATTAAGAATATTGAAAATGGACCCTGGTCAGTGGGCTCAGTAGATAGAGTGTCAGCCTAGTGTGCAGATGTCCCAGGTTCCATCCTTAGTCAGGGCACACAGGAGAAGTGACCCTCTGCTTCTCTTCCCCTGCCTCTCCCCCTTCCCTCCCTCTTGCAGCCAGCGGCTCATTGGTTTGAGCATCAGCCCCAGGCACTGAGAATGCTCTGTTGATTCAAGCATCTGCCCCAAACAGGGGTTGCCAGGTGGATCCCAGTTAGGACACATGGGGGAGTTTGTCTCACTATCTCCCCTCCTCTTGCTTAAATAAAAAAGAATATTCAAAATGTATGGCCAAAACAGCATCAGACTTTCTTTATTAAATTGCCACAGTGTCGTGAATTTCTCTTTATACAGTTCCTCCCCTCTACCACATCCCAAATTTCAGTTTATGATGTTATAAAAAGTTTCAAGATTTCTAAAAATCTCTTTGAGTCACCAGTAAGGTCTCCTCAGACCTTCACTACATAAGTGCTTTAAAAAAAAAAAATGCCACCATATTCACTGAAAATTTTTTGGAGATAGTCACATACATGTTTTTACCTCAATAGGCATAGGAAACAGGATAGGGTTGAAACTAATACTCAAAATTTTATCTTGACATTGTAAATATCATGAAAATACGCACAAGATTGAATATACTTTTTACAAAGCAGTAAACCCCGGCATTTACTTTGTCCAAGAATATTTGTTTCCTTGATTCTTCTTTGTTTTGGAGTAAATCTGTGAAATGAGCTTATCTTCTAATAAATTTATTTCATAAATATTTGGCAAATACCTACTGTGTTCTAGCTACTCTGCAGGATTAAAAAAAAATGAATTCAAAAGGGACCCACCAGTAGAAAAAAATAGAGTATGTTAGAATGGGATCACTTCTCCCTCTTCCAGATGTGAAGGGAGCCCACATCCGGCCTCTCATTTACTTATGCACAGCTTGAAAGGATAAAGTGGCCATGCATAGCCACCTCCTTTGTTGTCCCTATATTTGGGGGCTCAGCTGCTCTCCTTTGTGAATTTCGGGGCTTGTTGGAAGTTCATTCTTGAGCTGTTTCCCACTAAGCAGTGTTGGCTCATAGTGCTGTTTGCCTTTTTCTTTGTAAGTGACTAATTTCGAAGTTCAGTATTAGGGACTGCTATGGCCCTACTGCCCATTTTGAGCATTATCAAAATAAATATAACATTTCATATCCCATTGCTCTTATTGTTTTATCTCAGTTGGTTCATAACTCAGATTGGAAGAAGTTAATTGAGCAACACCCAGATTTTAATCAAGTAAAGAAATAATTATGATAATGGTTTAGGTTCCAAAGCAGTTCAGAGGAACATAGAAAAGAAAGTTATTCTAATTGGGGCACCAGCAGTTGCAGCAAGAGAAAAGCAAAGATTTGTTTAGATTATAAACTCAAGGACGACAAGGATGTTGTCTGTTTGGGCTCACGTTCTTTTTGAAGCATAGAGTATGAATTCATGGCAAAGAGAGACTTCAATGAGCTAGATTAAGAGTAGGAAATAGAGAGGAAGAGACAGATGAGAACCTTTAGGGGGAGGAGAAAAAAACTTATGAATACGCAGGAATGAGTAATACATGTTTCTCCTGTGAACTAAAGAGAGGAAAAGCATTCATGTAATCAAAATCTGCTATCTAAAATAAAAACATCTATATAATGCCACAAAGGTGGCTAACTTGCTATACTATTTTTTTTCCTCCTAGTAGCCTGGTACGTCTCTATTATTGACATAGTTAAGTAAAACAGTCATGATTAAAAAGAAGACTGTATGCATGCTGTAGAATAAGAAATAAATCAATGATTTATTTTTTCTGATAGTTTATAACACATTCTGAATGTGGCAGATAGCCCTACACAGAATTCTTGGTACTTAAGCCAATGTTCTAATTAACTATAAACTTCCAGTCTATAATAATTATTCTGACAGAACCACTAAGAATTACAAGATTAGAAAACAAGTTTGGTACCAAATTAGTATTTGAATTTATAAAAGAAAATATCAAATTAGCATACTTTATAGATGCATTACTTCAGCTTTCTTTATTTCAAAATAAAGTGGCCACCTCTGCTGTCCCAATTTCTCTAACTTTATAGTCAGCAGAACACTGGACCCAGGAACTTCTGTCCACTGAGAATCCTACACAGTTAGAGGGCATTGTAACTGTCCCTGGAATAACAGCTGGCCCTGTTCTGTTCTGCAGAGTTGTAAGCAACAAGCCTCTGAAACTATGATCAACAAAACTTTGTTTGCTGTCCTTTATAAATACACACACACACAAAAAAAAGTGTGTTTTTTTTTTAAGAATAAGAAATGAACTCTCCAAAGAACAAAGGAACCAGAAGCTCCAGATATATTTTAAGCCTAAGGAAAGTTAGAAACTAGAAGAAAATATGAGTGGCAGGACACATTCAGTCAACCTTTAAAGGTTTGGTTTCTGTTTTAAGTTCTGCAAACGCCCCTGGCTTTCCCCCACATAAAATAAAAAAACACCTGACTTATGTTCAAATGTGGCCTTCGCCCTTCACCCCAACACCAAACGCCATGAGGAAAAAATTAGCGGTGGGAAGGCGACCTGTGTATAAAGATGGGAATATCCATCCCACCGTATCAGAGGAATCAAAGGCGAAGCTCTGAGACCTGAGCTTGGTGGGGAATTGCGATGTAGTGAGATGATTCTGAAGCATGGGGGTCAGGCTCAGATGGCGCTTTTCTGCAGAGCTGATGAAGAAGTTGCCACCCTCCCTCCTCCTCCATCCATCCTTCATGAAGTGCCTACCATGACCTTACATTTGACCCGGGACGTGAGTCACTATTAGATAAAATTCCTTTGCTCTGTTATATCTGTTCCATCTGAAGTTGGCGTCCTCAGCTCGGTAATACGCTGGCTACACCCACACTAGCGTTACTAAGCAATGCAGCATGAAAGACATAACCCAGCAAACTGGGGCGAGGGGAGCCCACGAGACAAACTTACTCTAATGTCAAATATTTAGATAATGAAGAGAAAAATGACTTTATAAGTAGCTGAAAAGTATAGGTAATTGATTCTGTTTTCTATTTTACTCTGGGATGGGATGTTTAATTCTCTGCTTAAGTTCGGTTTAGCTCATCACCATCAAAACAAAACCATTAAGAAAGTGACTTAGACCAATTCCTGACATGTTTTATATTATTATTATTTTTTTTATAGGGACAGAGAGAGAGTCAGAGAGAGGGATAAACAGGCAGGAACAGAGAGGTGGGAAGCATCAATCATTAGTTTTTTGTTGGCCTTCAGCAGACCAGCAAACCCTTGCTGGAGCCAGCGACCTTGGGTCCAAGCTGAGGAGCTTTGGCTCAAGCCAGATGAGCCGGCGCTCAAGCTGGCGAGCTCGGGGACTCGAACTCTTCCGCATCCCAGTCCGACACTCTATCCACTGCGCCACTGCCTGGTCAGGCTATATTATACTTTTGATAATGTTCATTATAGTGATGAAAATTTAAGAAAGTAACCATTAGCGTGAATTTTCATTCTCCATTCGAAATCCTGATATAAAGGATTTTAAAACCTACTAGAATTTTAAAACTCATACAGCCCCATGCATTTGTATATTTAATTGATACAGTTATTTTCAAACCAGTGAGAAATAGATAATACTAATAGGAAAAAATGGTTAAAGCATGAATAGGCAATGCAAAAATCAAGTAATACAAATGGCCAATAAACATACATTTAAACTCAGTAGTAAAATTTTAAATATCGAATGAAAGTGAGATACAGTAGTACTTTTTTTTTTTTTTTTTTTTTTTTTTTTAGAAAGAAAGACATATAGATAGCGATAGTCAGATAGAAAGGGAGAGAGATGAGGAGCATCACTCATAGTTGCAACATTTTGTTTGTTCATTTGTTGTCTTTCATATGTGCCTTATCAGGGGGGCTCCAGCTAAACCAGTGACACATAGGTCAAGCCCGCAATTTTGGGCTCAGGCCAGTGACCATGAGTCATGTCTATGATCCTGCACTCAACTCGGTGACCTCAGGGTTTTGGACTTGGGTCCTCAGCATCCCAGGTCAATGTTCTATCCTGCACCACCACCTGGTCACATGATACAGTAGCACATTTATCAAATTGGAAATAATAAAAAATAAAGGAGAAAGAATAAAAAAAGAATAATAGTAAGGCTTCTTGGACTTCTACATACTGCCATTCAGAGTGAAAATACCTACGACCTTTCTAGAATGCAATTCAGCAAGCTAGAGCTGAAGTTCTCTGTCCCTGCACATTTTTTGTCCCTGTAATAGCATCTCCCTGCTTATTTCCAATAGAATATTAAGAATGGACACAGGATTTAGTGTCAGAGATATTATCTCTTTTTTTTTTACATTATTGCAAAATTTAGAAACAAAAGTTACTTCCCAAAATGAGAATTGGTTGAGTAATTGGCATTAAACCCATGTCATAGAACACTATGTAATGATAAAAAAATGAGGTAGCTGTATGTTTTTATGTAAAAATAAATTTATAGATATGGAAAAAAGACATGCACCACACAAGATATTGGTGGGGGGGAACTGAGTCACTCTACAAAAGCATGCATAAAAATAATCTCCTATCTGTTTATTAAAAAAATATATAGCCTGACCAGGCGGTGGCACAGTGGATAGAGCGTCGGACTGGGATGCAGAGGACCCAGGTTCGAGACCCCGAGATAGCCAGCTTGAGCAAAAAGCTCACCAGCTTGGACCAAAGGTCACTGGCTCGAGCAAAGGGTTACTCGGTCTGCTGAAGGCCCAAGGTCAAGGCACGTATGAGAAAGCAATCAATGAACAACTAAGGTGTTACAACAAAAAACTGATGATTATTGCTACTCATCTCTCTCTGTTCCTGTCTGTCTGTCCCTATCTATCCCTCTCTCTGACTCTCTCTCTCTCCCTGTAAATATATATATATGACCAAAATGTTAACACAGATTATTTGGTTTATAAAATGTTACATATTTTAGTTTTTGACAACTAATATGCATGCAATATAATTTCTTTTTAATTAACATTGGACAGTTCAAAAGGAAGTAATGATGTACAGATAAGCCAAAGTAAGGAGCAGAGAGAAGTGACATCGTGAGCGTCACATCATGGAGTATGTCAAGAGTTAAAATTATGTGAACTTAACCCCAAATAACTTTACAAAAACACAATAAGAAAGCATTCTCTGTTAATTGCATATTTTGTTTTTTAATATATAATTTAGAAAATTTTTTACTTTTTATTGGAATGCTTTAATCAAAATATGACTGTTATGGAGTTTAGCCCAATCACTTAGCAACAAGAGCTCAAGTGTCCTCACATGTATATTGGATTGTAATGCTATACTACATTGCATAGAACTTTATGTAATACTTTATAAACATTAATGGAATTCCCTTTACTTTTCTAAGTAAAAGATGGCATATAAATTCATAAAGATGATAAATGACATGCTGTTAGGAAGGAAAAACACAGTGTGATTTACAATTCTCTTTCCCAATGGTACTTTCTGTACCCTCAACAGAAGTGGAGGTTTTGCCTGAATTGTCAGGATACAGCCATACTTTCTACCGTCGCTTTGCTAGGAAATATCTGACATATGGGGCTTGCCTAAGGTTGTTTTAAAATGAAGGAAGTGCCATGAGGGAAATACAGACATTCTGACTAATTCAAATGTACCGCTCATTATTTATGCATTCATTCAGCCATCCTTGCCAACCCAGTTGAGTTTATAAGATCTATTTTTCCCTTACAAGGCTCCCCTCTCTTTCTCTGGTAGCTGATTGTATTCACAAGGCCTGCTTCAATATATGCACTTGTCCACCCACTCTCATCCTAACTCAGAATGACATGTCTTTAATTTCACAGTATCTTTAGTTCTGTAATAAATAGGACTCAAATCATACACTAACTATCTAGTTGGCAGTGGCCACATGAAATGATTTGTTAGGAAGGATTCTAAGGGAAAAAAAAAAAAGGATTCTGATTTATCTCAATTCATTTGGAAAAATGTTCATGATTGATTAGTAATGCCTGCCATTCATAAAATTGAGGGGAAGAATGGAGATAGCTACACTAAATTCTCATTTTCAGGGTGGGCATTTCTAGTGTGATTCTTCACTCTCCTCTGCCCCTTTCCTACTACTATTGTGGGGAAAGCCACTACCTGATTTTCTGCCTTGAGATAGCCTGGGCAGTGCCCTGGGCATGCAGCATTCCTGCCAAGAGCTGGGTGAGAGCTGCTGCTTAGCCTTGGATTCTTCCTCCATATTAGAAAACTTTCCCCTCTTCTGGGAATACAGTGAGTGTCATCCTGTTCAAGCCTGTGCATCATATGGCACCTGGCTGGCTTTACCAGTACATCTCTCCCAGCAGGAAAGAAACCCAGACCTCACCTGCAGCATCAGGGAATTGCCTGTAGTCCACTACTCTGAGTTGCTATCAGGGGAGACCTCCGGCTGTACTACATAGTTTTACATACTGTAGGGCATGCATATACTAATCTTGCTGCCATTTCTTCTCTCTGTGAGCAGAAGTGTTGTTCTGACCAGTGCCTTAAATGTTGAGTCTTCCATGGAGGCTCTAAGCCTAGAAAAGATTCAGTGAGCAAAGGGCTGTGGGCACCCACCTCTGGGGGTTGGCCATGTTCTGATTTGTGCCATCCTCCACACAACTGGGGTTCACACTTGAGGTTAGTAGATGGCTCTTCCTGCTCAATACCTCCCATAAATAATTATCTTTTTTTTTTCTTTTAAAATCTATAGCAGAACTCACCCTGGCATCTCTCAAAAAGAAACATCCTTATTCTCAAAACAACTCCCAGTGCCGAGCACAGTGCTAAGAGTCCAAGAAAAATCATCACATCCTGAACTGAACAATGAGAAGCTATTGGCAACGATTCTCAATGCCCAGCCTCCAGGGCACATCCATGTTAGATTACACAGGAAGCAATGCCTTTTAGGCTAACTATTCCGGTTCCTACACTGCTCACAAAAATTAGGAGATCAGGGAACATGCTCCAGTACTTTCAGCCTTTTGTATAGTGTATTTTCACCAATAAAATAAAAGTTGGTTTTGCATCTCATTTGCATAATCGAACAACTTTCTTTGACTTGTCGTTTGCTTTTCTGATGTTCTCATTTAATTTAAAAAATCAGATGCTTCTCTTTATTTTTAATCACATCATATTCATTTTGAAATATTCCCTAATTTTTATGAGCAGTATATTTAGGAAAAGACTTCCTAAACATTTAATGGGTAATGAATGAATGAAAATGTGTCTTATGTATTTTTTCCTTTCCTTGTTTCTTTTTCTTTCTTTCTTTTTACTTTTTTCTCCCCTGTATTTGAAATGTAGTTTAAACAATGATGTCACGTGGAAAGTCATCCCAGGAAGCAAGCTGAACTGTCTTAAAGTAGTTGAACACAAATGAACACAAAAAGGAGTTACATGCCACTGTAGACTGTTAACCATCTGAACTGAGTAAGATTTTAAGCAATTGCATAATATTGCCTCCAGCGACAAACCCTCACCTAATCCTCTCAGTCTACATCACTTCAGCACAAATATAAACATTGCAAGAAGAAGCCACATTCAGCCTTGAACCAAATGTGGCAAGATACATGTCGAAAAATACTCTAATGTACAATGAGGAGCTAAAAGCACTAGGTTATATGAGGTATCCACCCAGGGCTTTGTTGACAAATAAAACAAAACAGGGCTGATATGTTACAAAAACTTAATTTTACTTCTCATGAAAGAAAATATATCTAAATTTTGCATTTCCATTAGGGAAAAATTTTAAATGTTGATTCGGTATTAAATGTTGATTAAAATGTTAGGTTTATTAGTATATGTTGGGCACTTAGAATGATTCTTTTTAGGCAGTAAGGACTATATGATTTAGCTATTATTATTATTATCCATATTATTAATTCAGAAATATCTCTGACTACTCTATCCACTGGACCCAAATTTGTAAATTTGTTTAGGTCAGAAAAACTGTACAGGCACTAGAGCAGGATTCAGGAATCTGAAATTCTATCTTATGTATAAACATACATTTTTGCTGGGATGGTGAGCACCCCTCTTTGCTTTTCCAGATCTCCTGATAAAATCATTATTAAGATGAGAGGTTTGTGTTACCTAAGACAACCTACATAACTCACCTGCCCCTTCTGTGGGACGGGACAGTGCCGGCCCACACTGAAAGGCTGCAAATGCCCATGCTTCAAAGGAAAAGACATGTTAAAACAGAGGGGAAAAAAAAGCTTTTGCCCACATAGTAACAGAAACAAAGAAAGGAAAACATAAATATCTACTCTCCAAATATCTTAGCTCCAGATTTCCTACATTGCTTGTAACCATCAATTTCTTTGTCCAAGAAGGCTGCCATACTAAGGTCACCAAAAGACATCCTGTCATAAAGGAGACTGTAAGACAAATCTTCAGTTGCAGTCTGAATCATGTTGACCATAATCAAGAGAGCCCTTCAATATCCTGAAAAGGATGGGCACGGAAAAGAGATGGGTGGTAACAGTAAAGGGAATTAGCACCCATTGATGGTTGTATCTATTTAACCATTTGACTCAAGTCTAAACTTCATAGTAATTTTCTTTTTTTATTAATAAGTGAGAGGTAGGGAGGCAGAGAAGGCAGAGACAGACTCCCACATGCACCCCAATTGGGATCCACCTAGCAAACCCCCTACCAGGTGATGTTCTTCCCATCTGGGGCTGCTGCTCGTTTGCTTGGCAACTGAGCTATTTTTAATGCCTGAGGTGAGGCCATAGAGTCATCCTCAGTGCCTGGGGCCAACTTGCTCAAACCATTTGAGCTATAACTGCCGGAGGAGAAGAGAAAGAGAGATGGGGTTGGGGAGGGGAGGGGAAGAAGGGGAGGAGAAACAGATGGTCACTTCTCCCATGTGCCCTGACCAAGAATTGAACCAGGACTTCCACACACCAGGTTGACTCTCTACTGCTGAGCCAACCATCCAGGGCCTAATAGTAAGGTTAATTCCATATGCCTGTCCTCAAGGAAAATCTGACTCTGTGCCTTGGTTTGCCTGGGACAGTCTCAGTTCACTCTTTTGTCTCAGTCTGATTACCAATAGCACCCTTTTTCTCCTCAAAAATGCCTAGTTTAGATATGTCACATGGTTACTTTTGAATAAGCAGAGTGGAAAAAAAAAGTGGATAATTAAGCTATAGTTTTCTTTCCTCAACAAAGTACCCAATAACTCAATCGTAATTTTCTTCCTCCCTCTTCATTTCTGATGACTTCGTTCCTTACAAATATAGAAGAAATACAGAAATAGCTGTACAGGCAAGGTAACTTCTTACAGAGGTTAGAAAATTGCAGTACCAGGTTGTTTCACCTTTACCTGGACTGTGATGGTATATGACTGTAAAAGTCTAAAGTAAACAAAGTGATTGTGTATGCCACTGAACTTGGATTCAGTGTTTACGTGTTTACTGTCACTCCACCAGAGAGTCAGACTGTCTTCTGATTAGCAATTTCCTCTATACAGCACCATGTTCCCACAGTTTCCCACACTCTCCTTTCAACACATGACAGATTTAGGCATCCACGTTGTCACACTAATTCTTTTTTTTTTTTTTTTTTTTTTGGTGAGAGGGACAGATAGGGACAGACAGGCAGGAAGGGAGATAAGAAGTATCATTTCTTTGTTGTGGCACCTTGGTTGTTCATTGACTGCTTTCTCATATGTTACTTGACCAGGGAGGCTACAACAGAGCAAGTAACCCCTTGCTCAAGACAGCAACCTTGGGCTCAAGCCAGTGAACTTGGACTTTAGGCCAGCAAACTTTGGGCTTAAGTCCGTGACCATAAGGTAATATCTATGATCCCATGTTCAAGTCAGTGAGCCTGCACTCAAGCTAGTGAGCTCACACTCAAGCAGGATAAGTCTGCGCTCAAGCCAGCAAACCTCCAGGTTTCGAACCTGGGTCCTCTGCATCCCAGTCCGACACTCTATTTACTGAGCCACCACCTGGTCAGGCTGTCACAGTAATTTTTCAATTCCAGTTGTAATGAACTGTTTAAATTACCAAAAGGGAATTACTGCACAGAACCACGATCCAGAGACTTCCCATTGTGACTGCCAAATTGATTCCGCTAATATTTGGTTTAATAACTTTTATTCATGTAAAAACGTCCCAATCATTAATATTTGCTCTCATGTAAAAATAGTACGCTTATGTTCAACATGTCAAGTTGTTAAAATTGTTTAAAATTCCCTGTGTCTCTTTTTTTTCAAATCTTTATCAGTCTTACTAGATACTGAAATTCCTCACTCTGGACTTTGTAAAAAGGAATCAATTAGTAGCTTCCCTAAAGTTGTTTAGATAAGAAAGGAATATAAAAGAAAATTCACATTTATTAAACTATACTATCTATTATGTACACTGGGATAAATGTTTTTCTTTTGCTTATTTTATTAATCTTCATGAGAGTCTGGCAAGATAATTCTCTATTTTACAAACAAGGAAACTAAGCTCCAAAGAGCAAATTGTCCAGAATTCCACAAATATTGGATGGTTAAGTCTGGGACTCCAACTAGGACTTACTCATTCAAAGCTACTGCTCTCTGATGCCACTTAGATTTCTGGGTTTCATAAAGCATTTCCACAGAATGGCCATTCTATAGGGAAAAACTAGGAGTCCTAAGCAGGACTATTTTGTGCTAATTTTCTTATTTGTTGATTTTTGAGAGAGAGGAAGGCAGAGATAGAGAGAAACATTGATTTATTGTTTCACTTATGCATTTATTGGTTGAGTATTGTATGTGCCCTGATCAGCGATTGAACCCACAACGTTGGTGTATAGGAACAATACTCTAACCAACTGAGCTACTCGGCCAGGTTGTGCTAATATTTTAAAACGATTCCCTTCATACTATTTTCTTGAGAGAGAGAGAGAATGATAAATATGATAGAACTTTGGGAACTTCTCAAACTTTTATAAATGCAAGAAATTAATTCTTCTATTAAAGTAAGAATGGTGTGATTGGGCATCTCTGCACTCTAGTCAATCCATGGTATGCTTCTTGCGTCTGAGGGACCAAGCAGAAGGAGAGGATTCTATTACCAAATTCAACAGTGAGTTCAGTGTGCATTAACAGTCCATCAACTTTCACAGGCTTGCATGTAATCTCACTACTAAATGGATCCAAAGAGTCTGGATATTTCATCATGAAAACAAACATGGGTGGGTAAAAAGGAGCGAGGGGAGAAACCTTTACAGACTGGAATAATTTTTTGGATAGGCTCTTTTAAACACAAGGCCAAAATCACAAAACAATAGCAAAATGGCGATTTGCAGGGCAAGTATGGTACTTAATGGAAAGTGCTTCTCTTCCCAAAGCAAACTGAAGGTCTTCCTCAAATATTATTGCATCTTCCTCACACTGAGAAGGACACACCATCACTGCTTGGAATCCCTGCCAACAATCCATCACCGAATCTAGTCATCAGGAAATACTAAACAAATACAAACTGAAAGATGGTCTGTTCCTTTCTAAAATCTTTAAGAATGGCCTGTACTTCTAAAATAGTAATGCTATGAAAGACTAGAGATTTGCCTTTTATTATAAGACAAAGAGAAACTATTCCCCCGACACCATCTCAGCCCCCTGAAAAGCAGATTCAAGGGGCATGATCACTACATACAACATATGACACCTATTGGGCCTTAGACCTGAAATGTTTTCTTCTTTCTATAAAAAAAAAAAAAAAAAAACTTGAAGGATAAAATTTGAATAAACCTTGTAAATTATATAATATTATATTAATCTTAATTACCTGACTTGACTGTCACACTTTGGCAAATAAAAGATATTCTTCTTTCTAGGAAATACACTAACTCGATTAGAAGTAAAAGGACACTGATTCTTCAACTTATCCTCAAATATTTCAGGAAAAATACACACACATGATGTGGACATAAAAAGAAATAACCCGCAAAAGAGAAAGAGTCAGGAAAAGAGACGAAGAAAATGAGAACACAAACACAATAAAATATTTACCATATTTAGAGAATCTGGGTGAACGGCATTTGGAAAACCCTTGTACTAAGTAAGGCCGGTAGCCGTGGCCATGCAGGTACACACTGGATTGGGGCAGACGGTAAAGAAACTGCGGAGCCAGAGGATGGGGGACCATTCTGTTTATAGGAGTCTCATAACAGCAGATAAGCAAGCAGGTAGGGAAGACCGCTTCTCTCTCTCTCTCTCTGGGCTGAGAAGCAAATAGGAGAGGTGGGAAGAAAACCCCTTCTCCAACAAATAAAGGCTTCTCCCAACGGCAGCAGGCAATCCGCAATCTACAATCTGCCACCCTGAGGGGAGCACCTGCAGCCTTACCTAGACTATACACACGGGGGCGCTGCCCCGTGCTCATCCACCAATCAGGCAGAGTACAAGCGAGCAAGCCTAACACGCTTGCCCAACATTCTACTTATGTGATTTTTCTGCAGATTTGAAATTATTTCAAAATAAAAAGTTAAAGGCATAAATTGACAAAGTCTTCCTGCATGAGACTCACATCCACTGTAGGAAATGACAAAGCTTGTCTCTCTCCCTACAGCACCTAGCCTTCTATTAGGCCAGTGGTTCTTAACCTTTTTTGAGGTACCGAACCCACCAGTTTCATATGCACATTCACCAAACCCTTCTTTAGTGATAAATAAAATATGATTTTTTTTTTCCAAATTCAAGACATAGGTATATGTTTTTTTACTGGTGCACAAAATGAGCCGTGCATGAACATCACCTTGCTCAAAGAACAAAACCAACAAAGTGCGTGAACTCACAACAAATTACGGTATTACTTTATTGTGGCCTCCGCAGCAGAGGCTTCTCCGAACCCCGGAGACCAACTCATCGAACCCCTAGGGTTCGATAGAACCCAGGTTAAGAACCATTGTATTAGGCACATGCAAGATTCTTACTAACCTACTTACTGGCTGGCACGGCAATGGGTCAAAGTCCATGGAACTTAACCCAGAACTGAAGCTTATGCACCAGATTCAAAAGCCGAACATGTTTCAGGTGTCCCTCCCTATGTCCTGACATCCACATTTTTACAGCTATTTAAAACTCTGGAGATTTCACTTTTAAAAAAATATGCAGACTTGGGGCTTTTCATTAAACATGAGGAAATCAGCCACAGTGGGCTCAGCCGGCAGGAACTCACCACAGCTCAGGAAGAGCTGCCCTCTGGCGACCACAGGTGTTGATTTCTAGTCCTCAGCACATGTCTTCCCCCAAGCTGTGCTCCGGTGTGAGGGCTGTTCATCACTGTTCTTGCACAGTTATCTGCCTACAAGTAGAATGGTATACGTCTGTAGTCGCATCTTTATCTAAAGGGAGGACCTAAAGGAGAGGCTGAGAGGCTCCTTCACATATTCCCATGGACATCCGAGTTTGAGACTCTTGGCTTCACCCATTGTGAGGGCCTGGACTTAGAGCAGCAAAATATCTTGGCTCCAGCTAGGCCCCCTCTCATTGCTGAGAATTAAAGTTAAGTCCCTGCTTGAACAAGCTTGGGGGAACCTTCAATCCATCAGTATCTCCTAGTGAAGGAGTAGCGCTAACAAGGAAGAAACTGCAGAAAAGAATCATTAGATAGATTTCTTTTTTCCTATTTTCTCTGACAAGAGCTGGGAGTCGGATAATAAGACAATGAGAGCAAAGGCCTGGCAGGAAGTGGAAAGATGGACGAGGTTTATGGCCTTCCTGGGAGCCATGCAGAGTGCTGATCATAATGTTTTCCTTAATTAGCTTCTACCTTCTGTGGGTAGAGAAGAGAGAAAAGAAGTTTCCAAAAGATCTTACTTCTCCAATAATATTAGCAAAGCCGTATGGAGCAGTTAACTATGTGCCAGACTCCATTTTTTTATAAGGGTACCTGTAGTCTTTGCAACAGCTCTATGCTAACCTCAAAATAAAGGGCCAGAGTGAGAAGCAAGAAGCATTTATTTGAGATAAAAAAATAATAGTATTTGGAAGCATGAATTCTGGCAGAAGCTCAAACAGTGATCCAATTAGGAGGAAGGGAAGGCAAGGCCCTGGCAGGCTGGCTCAGCGGTAGAGCATCCGCCCAGCTTGTGGGTGTCCTGAGTTCAATTTCTAGTCAGGGGGTGCACAGGAGAAGAGACCATCAGCTTTTCCACCCCTCCTCCTCCGCTTCTCTCTCTGTCTCTCTCTCTTTCCATGGCTGGCTCACCTCAGGCAGTGAGGATGGCCCAGTAGACTCCACCTCAAGCCTAAAAACATGGCTCGGTTGCTGAGCAATGGAGCAAGGGCCACAGATGCGCAGAGCATCGCCCTCTACTGGGCTTGCCGGGTGGATCCCAGTCTGGCCACATGTGGGAGTCTGTCTCTCCACCTCCACTCCTCTCACTAAAATAAAATAAGGTAAAATAAAATAGTAATGTGAAGTAGGAAAGTTTAGGGGTTATTTATGAGAAAGGGAAGTGGAGATATTACATGAGTAGAAGGAAGGATGTTTTATGGATGTGGATAAGCTGACTTGGTGAAGCTAATTCTGAAGAATGTTTTTCTTTTCAGTTCTATAGCTATCAATCCAATAGTTACAGGACCTGATTTCTTGTTATCTTTGCAAACAGGTGTTTAGAATACAGTGCTGCTTTAGGTTCAGTGCAAAGGTTGTTTTTTCCAGTTTTAACACTCTAAAGCAGTGGTTCTTAACCTTTTTTGAGGTACCGAACCTACCAGTTTCATATGCGCATTCACCAAACCCTTCTTTAGTGATAAATAAAATATGATTTTTTTCCAAATTCAAGACATAGGTATATGTGTTTTACTGGTGCACAAAATGAGCCGTGCATGAACATCACCTTGCTCAACGAACAAACCAACAAAGTGCATGAACTCACAACAAATTACGGTATTACTTTATTCTGGCCTCCGCGGCAGAGGCTTCTCCGAACCCCTGAGACCGACTCATCAAACCCCTAGGGTTCAATAGAACCCAGGTTAAGAACCACTGCTCTAAAGGTGTGGAATCAGAATTGCAAGGCAGTTCTGATATCACAGCTATCTTATATCACACCTATAAGATAGGTTATTATCATTATCCCATTTTATAGATGAGGAAATTGACACAGAAAAGCATTAATTTGGCCCTAGTCACACAAGGAAATTATGAAGTCAGGATTATATCCCAGAGATCACAGTTATGCTCTTCATCACTGCACCTGCCTTCTATACAAATGGCTCTAATTAACTACAATAAATTCTGGAGTGATCCTGTTCAGGTTCAGAGACGGAAACAACCTCACACTCACCGCCCCTACTGTACTTAATGAACTTGCACATTGCCAGCTGAGGCGAAAGGAAACAGTTGCTTTCCGTTAGAATTGAAACCATGATGCAAAGATGTGACAGGTGGTTTTAGGTAACTCTTGGCTGAGGAGGAGAGGTTTGACTGACCGTTAAGGCTCTGTGGAGTATGTCCAGGGTTGTCCGTCCTAACTTTGGCTGGGAGCCCTTCATGTGGTTCTTTGAGGCCCAATCTCCCGAGGAGTGGCCCTCTGGCCATCTACCTGCACGTTAGAGCTAGGTCTTTTAGTCTGAATGTGCTCTCAGGAATGATATATAGTTGGTTCAGATGCTTTGCTGCATTAGAAGCAAAGACCTAGCGAGCCACTTGGATACACATGTGCCCTTTCAGGAATGTTAACAATCTTCACTCCAGCAGGTACCCAGAGCAGGCTCCCTATTTCCTCTTTGCAGGAAGCAGCTGTTCAGCAGAAGATGTACGTTCCCTTTGGCTTCTTAGGAATCTCGCTTTCTTCACAGGGCACTGCTCACATGGAGCAAAGGGTCAGGAGGTTAAAAGCCTCTGCAGGACCTCAGCCCACCCTGCTCTGCACGGCCCTCCTTCCTCTGAAACTCAGCCCTCCGGATTCACAAGCTCTGCTTTATTTTATGCCTTTTGACCACTCTGCTGATTCCCTGCTGTGTGTAGGGCCGACTCCACAATCACCAGGTGTCCTCCCTCCTCCCATCAACTGACACGTACTGGGCAGATGGTGCAGATGGCCAGGCAGAAACGTGGGGTCTGAGCAGGTGGCGGAGAAAGGGGCGGGAAGCAGCTGCGAGGAAAGGACAGACTGGTTCGATGTTTGCACCACTTAGATCAGAAAATACAGAGACACATTAGGGGCTACTTTTGTTATGTGAAAATAAGATCATTTTCTTGAGAAAGAGGAAATGGATATAAGCATGCAGGGATCTCAGGCATAATTCACAAAAAGAGTTTTCTGAGATGCCTATTGGTCATATAGCCTGTCGTGAAGTTTGGCTGGGTAAGCATAATAACTTTTCCTTTATCAGTTGGCTCCTCCCAGGATGCACTCCATGTCAAATACAGTACTGCAGTAGGGCTTGTAACCACCATCCCTGTGCTCAAAGGGATGGAGGGTTTCAATTGGGAGGAAGCCTTACGAGCTTGCCATCCAGGGTTTCTTTGAGCTGCAGCATTCATAGGAATCGCCCAGGGTCTATTTCAAATGCACGTGTGTAGGTAGAGCACAGAGCGCATTCCCAGCAGCTGTGGCTGATGCAATGCTGTGAGAACACTCCAGCGCCTGAAACCCTCCTAGGCACACCCAGGAGGGAGCTCGCCCACTGTAAGGAAGTGACTCAGCGCCAACCAGGCAGCTTCCTGATCTTTTTAAGCCATTGGCTTTGAAGAACACGCTGTAACACCCTATAGGCTGAAACTGTGTATATAAGCTAGTTTACTTCCTGAATAAAGCGGATCTGTGTCACTGAACCTGGTCTCCAGAGTCAGTCGGGTCTCGTCCTCACCCTCAGTGGGCCTTGTCCATACACATGCTCATCCCACAGGTCTGGGTGAGGCTTGAGCATTGGAAACTCTATCAGGTTTCCTAGTGACGCCAAAGCTGCTGGTCCATGGGCCACACTTGGAGGGGGGTGTGGTGGGCCTGATCTACTCTGTGCTATTACAGGTATGCAAATGAAGCTCCAAATATTCAGGGATCACAAAGCCAGTTAGTGACACAGCCGGGCTTGCGAATCTAGACTCGAACTCCTACTGCATTGGTACATGGCCTCAGCAGTGAGGAGGGGGTCGATGTTTTGGTTCTTCAGCCAGTCTCCTTCCTCTCATAGAAATGAGTTGATAATAATTATACTCCCCATCTGTCATCGGGGTTAGTGAGGTAAAATCATTTAGGTCATTCAAACAAAAGGTTATCTTTACCAATTATCTTTTGTACTCTGAACGCAAACCCCAGAACTCATGACAATCTTCCTATTGCCAGATGCTTGTCTCGCTGCAGATTTTCATTGAAGCACAACTTGTTTGCAAAACGTAAAATTAGAAGTGACAGACAAATCTATTTTTATAAATCTTAGCATGTCTATTTTGAGTCGTTGCATTTTAAAAGAAGAATTGAGGGCAGCTGTTGAACTTGACTAAAATACCTAATGATGCTATTCTATTTACTTCTCATTTATAAGGTATAGCCACTTTTTCGTGGTATTAATAATATGTACTGTGATGTAGGGCACCTATGAAACCATTGTGATCCTGTAGGGAACAAGTTTTAGCATGTTGTTTGCTGGATATAAGGCCTAGAAAGTGGTTGTAGTTGGGTAATTTGTGATTTCCTAGACACAGGGTCCCAGCTTAAATTTACTTACCATGTGACCTTAACTAAAAACACTATAGAGGCAAACCACATATTATTTTCCTATGGAAAACATAATTAGTATCATAAGCAAATGATGAAAAACTAGGTGAAATTCCAAGTCCTACCAAGTAATTTATAAGGTCACTTGACATAATATTTCCAATGGAATTTAACAAGAAAAAGGAGGTACCAGTATATAGTGAGAGAAAAGATCTAATATCCACCCTACAAAGCCTAGTAAGAAAGCTGAAGGACACTCAAACAGAAATCTTCCTCATCTCCCTGTCTTTTTGTCACAATCAAGAATCTAACATTCCTGCCCTAAAGCTACATGGCTCTAATTATGGATAATGTCTTTTCTTCTGCTTATTTATTTAAACCCTGCTAATCAATCGCTTCAAAATATCTCTCCTCTAGTGATCATTCATTCCACCCAATGAAGTCCTCTCTAAGAGGAATCCACCTCAACTTCTTCTCATTATCCTAATGCTCCCTGACCTGACCTCCAACAGGTGTGTAAAACTTAGATGAATTGCAATTTTTGAACCAAAGGCCAATTTCTTTTTGGCCTTTCATGGTAATAACAGGTGGAAGAATTAGGAGACTAACAGAAGGCACATTAAATGCATGTGCTTATTTAAAAGTGTTAAAATATGTCTTAAAAGAAAATAAAGCGTATTTTTAATTCTTTGGTTTGAATCTCACTTTTTCAAATGTGCTCACCTTCCTGCTTTGTCACACTGACTGTGACTAATAGTTCTTCTTTCTCCTTTTCTTCCAACATTCTTCACTCTTCTCCTTCTCTTCCTTCTTAACATCTTTATTATCTTCCAAAGAGTAAGAGAGATTTTTTGATTCACCTTACCACCATTCCTAGCAAATCCCAGTTCCAAGGTTTAGACTTGTCTTTTTAAATATAAGGTTCTTTCTAGATATAGCATAATCAATTCTTGAATCTGTGAGACCAGGGAGGTGTATTTGAAGATATTTTAGCTTCTGAGATGTTTCTGAATAAAGATTGTCAGAGTCAATCCTGAGGAGAAGAGGATAGTTCACATTATTTTCTTTTTAGTATCAAATTCTGCTCAAAATTCTTTGCAATATTTTGAATTATTTTAAAACCCTCAGCCTTTTCTTGTCCACAGAAGAACTTTAACTTTAACTTTTCTGTATTTTGAATGCAGAATGACAAACCACATCATCCAGCGAAGTTCTGACTGGTTTTATGCATTTTCTTAGTATTCCTCCCTCCTACAGGCTAGCAAAGTGTCCGGCATATACTAGGTGATCAATTAAAGTTATTAAAAGGATGAATGATCATCATACAACACAAGAGGAATAAAAGTAGGGTTTATGTATGCAGTATTATTATTTTTTTTTAAACATGGAAGCATTTCTCCATTCTGTGTTTAAGTCTTTTTTTTTAATTTTATTCATTTTAGAGAGGAGACACAGAGTCAGAGAGAGAGAGAGAGAGAAAGAAAGGGGGGAGGAGCTGGAAGCATCAACTCCCACATGTGCCTTGACCAGATCAGTGCAGGGTTTTGAACTGGCAACCTCAGTGTTCCCAGGTCGATGCTTTATCCACTGCGCCACCACACGTCAGGCCAGTAGTATTATTTTTAATGCTGTATCAATTTTATCATTTGTATATAAAGCAGTAGTTTTTAACTAGTGGTGTTTTTGTACATACAAACACGGCAAAAAATTATTCAGAGCAAAAAAATTAAGAGTGGCAATATTGAGGAAACTTAATATAAAGATATTGAAGTAAAGGGACCCTAGAAAGACTTAAATCTCTTCAGTCCTCAAATTGTGTGTCCTGTGCTCTGTACTCAAACATTCTGCAGTGTCTAGGGAGTTTGGGCATCCTCATCTCCCCAATCAGCTGAGTCAGAATGTGACAGAGGCAACAGATTGTGTTATGAGCCCATGGGATAAGGTGCCCGCCAGACCTGCCACATCCTCTGAGGCATTGTAGTGCATTCAGAAGAATGTGCTGTAAAACAGAGTTGGGTTGGAACCCTGGCACTACCACTTTACAGATGAGCAGACATGAGCCAATCACTGGAAGTTTCTAAACCACAGCTTTGATAAAAAGATAAGCCCAAAGCTTCAAGGTTGCTATGAGTAGAAAGAATAAAATTATAAAATGCCTGGCACATAGTGTGCACTTGAAAACAAAAAGCAGCTAATACTATTTCATTCGTCTCTGATTTTTTAAAAAATATTTACACTCTTTTGGACAAACTGGTCCTTGTATTCAAACTACAGCAAGGAGTAGCTTACTAAAAATGTATATAAATTTGGCCCAAGCCACTATTGTTGATTTTATTATTATCCAAAGTGCCCACCTCCCCTCCTCAAGAGGGGATTTTACACCCCATCTCCCTGATGTCATGGGACATTAAGTTGTGTTTAAGTGGCAGGGATGAAGACTGCCCCAAGGTTCTGCCATGTTGTATTCTCTTTGCCACTAGACAGACACTGTCCCAGACAGAGACAGTTCTTTCCATTTAAGATTCGTAATGAAGTCAATATGAAGCCGTAGTCAATCCACAAGACACGCGCTCTGAGTGAGAAATGAATGTTTGTAAGCACCTGAGGTTTAGTATTTTGTCCATATATTCCTTTCACAAAGTCCATAACATGATGAGAAAAATAAGTTTTGTAGATGCCCTTTTTTTCTACTCTATTCCAAAAAAAAAAAAAAAAATCATTTTCCTCTGCCAACTGATTATGCAGCCACGTTGTTTGAAAGCTTGCATAATTTACATTAGCATGCTTAAGATCTCAGGTGACTATGCCTTTGAGGCCAGCATGCTAACCCCAGTGGGCCGATTTGATATTCTTCCCAATATCTGACCCTTTTTTTCTTGTTAATTACAGGCAGACTTCCCTGGTCTGGCCCTGGATCTGCACCTGTTTCCCATCTTTGAGCAGCTGCTAATTAGGTGGAAAATGGTGAAGCTGGGCAGTGCAGGCCACACATGCCTCATCAGGCTATTGATCAGGCTGGCATACCACACATGCAGCAATGGCGCCTGCACAACTCAATTCCAAAATAAAAGCCATTCCTGGACTTGCATGTTTGAGTCCACACATACTCCAGTCTGCACATCAACTATTAAAACGTGTGAAGAGACACTGCAGCTTTAACATAGAATTTTTCTTTGAAGCATCAAGTATGATCCTAGGTCCTATTTACTTTTCATTTGACTCTTTTAATTTGAAGTGGGAAAAAACTTCTTTGAAAAAGGTATGTATATATTTATTTAGAAATTATTGAAAAGGTAGATTATATGGATATGAATTATATGTATGTGAACTATCCAAGCAAAATCCTCATTCTGAATTTCCACTTGGCTCTGTGCATGGCTTAGTCAGATAGAGTTTCACACTTGGCCATGACTTGTGGTTTGGCTAACTAAGAGCAACTAGAACACTGATTATGGAAGGGAACACAACACTGTAAGGGTTGAGGTGCTCACAGTGATTAAGCAGCGCTACTGGCCATTAGAAAGTAGGTGCTATGTGTTCATATAATAATAATGAATCCAACATCTGTTACAAATAGCAAATAATTGACTAGTTTAAAAATTACTTTATAGATATCTGCATCTAGAATTTATTCCATTTCACATATAGTATAAAATATTTTTGCAACTCTAATATAGTGAAATTTAGTATCCTTAAATTTTCAAGAATGTAAGCCCAGTGAAGATTAGCCTTTGGTTTAAAATCCTTTTAAGTTATTACAGTTAGATGATTATATGTTTTAATTGCATGTATATTTAAGTTATATTATCTATGATTTTTATTCTAGAATAGTGGGGGGAAATTACAAAACATTTATTATGCAAAGGAAATCTAAGTTTGATAGTGAGAGTTACTATTCTTGGGGAATAGGCCTGGGCACATTTTCATTTGTACATCCTTTTGGCGATGACTTTGTATTTTGGTGCTTGGCATTTGATAGATTGTCAATGATTCTTAAAATTTTGTGTTTTAATTCCCCTACTGACACTGTCACAAATTCTACTATTGTCTATGATCCAAGTTCAATGCCCAACAGAATTGCCCTGACATAGCAGACAATAGTCTCACTGCAGAGAAGCTTCTGATATCTCAGAAATGAGTGACAGTAGCCTTAGAACTTGGGATAAACATCAAGCTCACTTCATGAAAACATTGCTGAGGACAAAGAGATGGAATACTCATCCAACATGCTATGAATATCTGCTACTCTTGACCGTCTCTGAATTCTCTCATCATAAAACTACATAATTAGGTATACAGTACACTTTGTTCTTTCAAAAAACAATTGACTTTATAGAAAGTCATGGCATTTACCTTTTCTTGTTCCACTTCCAGGTCTTAACAGTTGGAGGAGAAATTGTAGGAAAAAAGCACAAAAATATTTTAAGTAGAATATATTCACTTTCAAGTTTCCCAGGCTTTATTTATAAACTCAAAGACATACATTGACTCTCCCTCCCACTTATAAACTAAAATTTTATTAAATTTTCTATAAAAGCACTTCCAATATTTACATGGATTATAATATTAAGATGCCTTCTGTAATATTTCATACTCAGAATCTTGAATGATCTGATAATTACAAACACAAGACATTTTTAATTAGTAGATAAAGTACTAAGAATTATTAAAGATGAACGTGTCTTATTGTACCATGACACTCTTAGATGTACCAATGAAAACTTAGTTCTCAACCACATTAGCTAACATATTTGGAAGTAAAAGGAAAATGAAACTCAAACAGTATCAACAAGATGCAACTTCTCTGCTCAGCCTTCTGTGATAAGGGCCCCATCCTTGGTTCTACATGGTTATTCCCCCAAGAACCTTAGGACAGATGTTCCTGGGAGAAAGAGGAAAGCCTGTATTTCCAAAATTTTTCATCTAACACTTCTTTGCAGTTTGGATTATATGCCCAAATCTGAACTGATCACTGTAGTCAGGAAGATGATCTCTGCTGATTGCCTTAGTCCAATCAGGGCATATCTCTAGAGCTAGATGTGGTTTATTTCCATCCAATCTTACAATTGAAAATAAAGAAAGAGGGTAGTCCCCCCAAAAATTACAAAAATAGTTGTATGGATCCATGAAAATAACATTTCTTTAATTGGATTGATGATTTTTGTTTCATGTTCTAATAAAACCTTGAAAACATCAAAAAAGTATTTAATTCACTCTCCAAAAAAAAAAAAAAAGAAATACATTAATACATTTCAAATAAAAACAAGCTCCAATTCTTTTTGCAAAAGGTCTATCTTCTTTAGAATTTGGATGAAAATCCTTGTTACAAAGCCACATTTAGAAGAAGGCAATTGTTCTTTATAAAATGGAATAATTAAAAATATGTGTACTCTAAATATCAACAAACACTTTGAAAAATTCATTCATGCTTATAACAATTCTTAAAGGCCTATTGCTTATAGGGAAGAGTGGGCTTTCAAAGTCTGTGGTTGAGTCTCTTCTCACTATTGCTTTTCTAGTTCATCCTGATTTATAATAAGTGCAGAATTATAGTCATAAATACTTGCCTTCTCTTGCAGTGTTCTCAGCATCATGCCATCTTCTCTACTGTCCTTAGCTTCTTACACAGTTTGGAAGTCACTGCTCCAGATCTTGTCTCTCCATCCAGGAAAATTGCCCTAGGTCAGTCAACTCATACCAAATATGGCTTGTCTGGAAATGTATCCTATAACTCCATAGCTTTGGAGTCCCCGATGCAACCCAAATAAATCACCTGTTAGTCTACCTAATGGTCTACCCAGTAGCCTATACAAGAAACAATATGATTTTCTTGTTTTCCCTCCACTTCCTTCTTCTAGATATATGTTTAGTTTTTAAGTCTCGTCACTAGCTTTATGTCTCTTACATCTCCATTTCTGCTGCCTCACCTGGATACAATAATCTCCTAACTAGACCTCCTGCAGCCAGGCTGCTGTAGAATTAGCACCACAAGATGTCCTTCCCATTTTGTTTAGAGTTAAATCTTTAAAATACAAATTTAAATATAATACCCCACCATACTATATCCTTCTAGAGGATGACAAAGCTGGAGGATAAAGCTCAAAAGCCCTTTTCCATATCCATCTTCTACCATCCCTAACCCCCTTCCCCTTCCAAGGAGAAAATACTTTAGATTGGTAACATTGCCGAACTATACCATTTCTCCCACAAAGCATTATTTGATGTGTCTTTTTGTTTTTGTTGTTCCTTCTGTCTGCAATGCCCTCAACCTACCATCTTAGCCCTCTTCTATCATATAGGTCAAGGAGACCAAATGGGTACAGCTTTCCCTGACTTCTCCAGAGAGATTCCAGATTTTCTTTTTCATATATTTTCATGCTATACCACTTATGAGATTGTGTTTTATTTCTTACTTTGAGAATCTATTCTTTAATAAATTAAAACTTAAAAGTAAGACCTGTCTTTTTTCTTCCTTCTTTTTTATGTATTCTCAACACAATATTATAACTATAAAAAAAGCTGTTGAGATAGAAGAATGGATAGATGAATACTGCACATAGTACAAAATCTTCTACCTACCAGTAAAGTCACTACATAAGCTATCCCATTATAACCACTGTGCCTTGTTTTTATTTTGCCTTTCTGTATCACATAAGAGCTGTTTCATCAGGAAGCTCAGAATTCACCTTATGACTGATTTATGTTTAGTTACTTTAGGTTATTTAACTCTACATTATGGCTTATGATTTTTCTTTAATGTTTTGGCTTCTGGTTGTTCTCCAGCCTGAAATGTCCACTGTCACTAATGGTGGCCCTACATTTCAAGCATATCTGTATGCAACCCCCAAATTAGTGCTAAATCTTGTACAAAGTCATCCCTAACCACCAAATATTGTGTAGTAGTTTTCTTTTATATATGACTAGTCCTGACAGAACAAATCAATGTCAATAATTGAATTACACAAGTAGGAGAAATTGTAGGTCAAAATTTTTTTTAGTTCTCCCTGATGTAAGATAGTTTATTGCAATGATATTGTCCTTTTTATAATATCATATGACTTTTTGTATGGTTCTACTGGATGTATTTACTGTATTTTATTCATTTTTTCCTTTCCTTCCTGCACTATTCCTAAATTGGCATCCCCTAGAAATCAGAAACTATACTTTCTTTATATTGTTAGGGTGTTACACAGTACCTTATATGTAATAAATGCTTAAAATATTAACTAGCAAAATTAATAAAGGCACTCACCACTCTTTGTAAGGTAATGAGCTCAGTTAAAACAGGGATTCTTTTGCCTACTTTGCCTTAGTATCTTATAATTGACATAATGTCTGCCATACAGTAAGTTGAATGGGTAATTGTCAAATAAATGGAAACTTACATGGATCAAGAAGTAGTTACCCATAACTGTTTCCCATGTATTTGTAGTCTTAGGACCTACCACATTCCATTAGAAAGTGAAACTAAATTAATACCAACATAGTAATAACAGCACCCACACATGCATACACATAGACATAGAGATAAGTGAAATAATATGTGGACAGGATTACCCAGCCTAGGATATTTACAAACCCTGATTATGCACACACTTTACTACTTCAAATTCAACTTTACTTGTTTTGTGGGGTGAGGGGGTCGGAGAGGAGGGAAGAGAGATCACAACTATGAGTGCAGTAATTCTACTTTCTATTTCAAAGGAAATATACCCTCCTTCAGTCTCCAGCTCCCATATTCCTGTCCTGTGATAAATATTTTGGCTTGTTAAAAATTATTATCATCTTTAAAGCTTTTACTTTTTATCCACATGGCCCAAAAGTAAGCCACTAGTTTACTACCTGGGCCTCAGTAGTAATTGGAGTTTCAATACTGAAAATGAAAGCCCTGGCTGCATATCTCCATTGGTTAGAGGGCAGTCCCCAACACACCAAGGTTGCGGGTTCACGGCACATGCAAGAATCAACTAATGAATGCATAAATACATGGAACAAAAAAATTGATGTTTCTCTCTTTTTCTCTCACTCTCTCCCTTCTTCTCTCTAGAATTGATCACTAATTTTTTTAAAATATTGAAGAAAAAGACAATTAAGACATACTAAGTAAGATATGCTATGCTGGTCTCTCATATGACACCTTCTAGATTTCCATGGGTAACTTTGACGAAGAAGTAGTTTTTGTCTGAATGTCATTCCATTGCACAGAGCGAGAAGCATGAGACTCCGAGGACACAGCTGTGAACTGCACTGAGAAAGAGAAGCCACCAGAGACTAAAGAAAAATAGCCAGAGAATTGTGAGAATCATAAAATATCATCATAAAACCCAAAATTGAAGAATTTCCAGAAAAAAATGATTAATAAGTTTCAAATCCAGCAAAGGAATCTGGTGAATATATTGATTACCAAATTATACTCAAGGCAAAGTTCTGATTAACCTTGTTCATTGTAGTAAAACTACAGAGTATTTTTAAATTTTTTCCTTATTGATGGGAACATAAGATTAATACATGTGCTAGAAAGAGTATTTCCATAAATATCCTAATTTGACAATTAATAAAAATATAATTTCTGTCTGGAAAGAAAACACATATTCTGAATTTCTCAAAGTATGAGTCAGATCGGCACAAAGAAATATAAGGTAGTTTTGGGGCTATATGGAATAAACTAGATGTGGTGTGAGCTGAGGACCAAGAAGTAAAATTGTACCAGGAAACAACTCCCTCTACACATAACCTAGTCCTGAGAAAAGATTTGGAGCATTCATGGAGAAAAAGGACCTAGAACTTAGTGGGTTAGAAAGAAAAATGCCTTTTCAAAATTCTGCACAGTCGTTCCTGAAGCTTAGAAATTAAATTAAGATTGCTAAAAATTAGACCATGGTAAGAATAAGAGGCAACACCCTTATTTTAAAAAATTCCCAGCCATTAGAAGCCACCCTTGGATATACTGAACTCAACAGAACAAAGGAAACTAGGAAAAAAATAAAGTGAAGGAGAAAGTTGAACTCAAATAGTGTTGCTTTCTTATCCTCAGTCTAGAGAACAGTGGGACCTAAATGGAAAGTGCCCTGGAGGCGGCTTTAACTTGCCTGACCACCAGACCTTCCCCCAGGTATCGCCGCGGGTCCTGCTGACCTACACTACCATTGGAGGGTCAAGTTTCTATGCAACCTGCGTGTTCTTGAAGAAGCCCTCCTGTGTATTCGAGGTGGACAATATTGTTTTCCTCTCTCAGCTTGTCTTTTTCTCCTGGTTGTTTGTTCTTTAATGACTGGGACTCGGTTTGTGCTGCTGGCAAAGGTAGCTCTTTGGGAAGGTAAATTAGGGCAAGGCTGTGGCATTCAGTACGGCCCTCCTGGGGCACTAACCGGTGCTTCTCCATTTGTCATTTTCAAGGTGGTTCTCTGCCAGAGACTAGCTCTGTAAGTTGTCAAGTGGACCTTATATGTTCAATGTAATAATAATTCCAATCAATAGCACATTTTAAAAGAGATAATACTATTTGGGCTGTTGGAGCAAGTTTGGTTGGTTAGTAGGAAACTATGATGGGGAAAAAATGAAGAATAAAAAGAGGATTAGGAGAAGAGAATTTGCATAGGAGAGTCTGATTTAGAAACCTATTCTCTAAAATGCAGACCGGCCCCTTTGCATGTTCCCACAATACTAAGCATTCTGGGCCCTGGCTGGTTGTCTCAGTAGATACAGTGTTGGTCTGGCATGCAGACATCCCAGGTTTGATCTCTGGTCAGGGAATACATGAGAAGCAACCATCTGCTTCTCTTCCCTCCCTCTCTCCCTGCTCTCTCTCTTCCCTTCTCGCAGCGAGTGGCTTGACTGGTTTGAGAGTCAGCCTCAGGCACTGAGGATAGCTCAGTTGATTTGAGCATCAGCCCCAGATGGGGGTTGCTGCGTGGATCCCAGTAGGGGTGCAGGTCAGGGCTTATGCGGGAGTCTGTCTCTCTATCTCCCCTCCTCTAACTTAAAAAACACTAAGCACTCTGACATGAACTATTTTTTGAATATACATTTTAGGGGAGGACAACATTTATATGTCTAGCACTGTAATAGGCACTCTTAGGGTGGGAGGTATAATAATGCAAAAGTGTTATAATATCTACAAAATCTTTAAAATGTAAACATTGTATAAAATATACAATCCATGATGCAACTAACTTCTGTTTAGCTAGGAAAACAACACAGCCTACTGAAGAAGCTAGGATTCACTCCCTGTACATCAGTTATTTTGGCTGTGTCCTGAGGGAATTGATTCAAACCCTGACTTTATCCAACATACGTATTCATGTGCCCTTGCTTACAATTGTGAGATGAATACAAATCTATCTCCTCTGCTAAAAACAAAAATGAGTAAAATATGTTTCCAAATGAATGTGAGTCTATAGTGAATCTTTCACTACACATAGGATAACCCTATGTCCCAACATGCCTGAGCCAGCCTCAACTTACTCTTGTTGCCCCAGCCTCCCTATAGAGAGATTCCCTTTCACTCTCAAATGTGTCATAATTTGAACACTAATTTATAAGCTCATCTTATAAAATACAGCTTATTAAATAACTGTGGGCATCAAATCTTATAAAATAAATGCATAATTTGGGCACCTTATCTCTACTCTGATGTAGTTTCTGTGACTACCTTAAAATTCTAAGAACTATGTCCTCTATCATTTTAAGCCCTTGTGAAATTTTTGTAGATGTAAATGATAATCATTTCACTTTTATAAGAAATAGGAAAGACTCTACCAGGCAATGAGGAGAAATCAGGACTGTTGCACCCTGCTCGTAGAAATTTTAAAATGGTGAAGCTGCTTTGAAAAATAGTCCAAAAATTGCTCAAATGACTAAGCAAAGAGTTACGATATAACCCAACAACGCCACTCTTAGATATCTAGCCAGAAGAAATGAAAACATATATCCACAGAGAAAATAATGTTTGTAGCAACATTATTCATAAGAGCCAAAAGGTGGAAACAATCCATGAACTGATAAATAAGCAAAATGTATAGCCATTAAATGGAATATTATTCAGCCAATAAAAGAAATAAAGTACTGATCTATACTATCTTGAAAGCATGATGATAAATGACCAAATTAATACATCAGTACCATATTATGTGGGACCAGTTATTATATTATTCCATTTATATGAAATGTTCAAACAAGGAAACAGGTTAGTGGTTCTTAGGGCTAAGGCAAGGGGAAGAGGGGAGTGTTAAATAAAGGATACAGATGTTGTTTTAAGGTGATAAAATTTTGCAAACAATTAACTGTGGTGATGATTGCACATAACTGCAAATATGCTAGAAGTCATTGAATTGTACACTTTAAATAGGTGAACTGTGTGATATGCAAATGATAATAAAGCTCTTTAAAAGAAATAAAGAATAAAAATGATTATCATTCAGAATGACAACCCATCATCACTAATAACAATAACCAACACTTATGCAGAATTTTCTTCTGGAAAGACACTGTTTGTACTGCTTCACAAGGCTTACTGTCAGTGAACCCTCACAAAGGACCTATAGCATTAGTCCTGAAATTTTACCCACTTTGAATATAAAATTGTTCATAAAAAATAACTGAGTAATTTCCCAAGTTCGCAGAAGTCATAAAAGAGGACACTGAGATTTCAAACCCTTATAGACTAATTTCAGAGGCTAAGCATTTAGCAATATCCTAAACTGCTAACCATTCAGTCAGTCTATTTAGTTCTATACCACTGTGTCACGAGTCCTTTAGGTCCAGTTTCCTCCTGACAGAGAGGCACTTAAACCTTAGCTAAGAATCGGGCGATGGAAGACACATAACACCTAGGGAAACCTCACATCCATCCTATTTACCTAGAACCAACTTTGTGATTAATCCCTCTTACACACTGAAATTTGCCTTGGCTTGAAGCCTGTTTTTCAGCAGCAATAAATAGAGGGAAATGGGTCTCCATGGAGCAGACAGAACTTAAAGCAGCAAAGAATTTGCAAGTCTAGTCTCAGCTTTAGATTTGGACTTTGTATCAGGGATATTTACATATATTTGTGAATATTTAGAATATTGATTTGTAACAAATAAAAAAATGAATGAATACCTTCAGTCAACCTAAATGAAAATTAATTATAGAACAAAAGATAAAATAAGTAGAATACATAGTGGGTGGAATTTTTCCTTAAACGATGTGTAAGAAACTTAATCAAGCCACTTATACTATTTATATGCTATTAAATACTGGCCTTTTGTTGGTTTAGGATTAGCAATGTATGTGCATGGTAAAAATAAAGCCAGGTGAGATAGACAAGTTTTAAACAGTTAAAGTATCACTGATAATTCAAGTTTGTAAGAAGGAATTTGACAGAAACCATGTCACCTAATTTGCATGCCAGGCTTTATCCCAACAGGGATGTCAATCTCCTTAGTGATTGGTTCTCATATGGAGATTTAATAAACAGGATGCTCAGACAGAAATGGGTGGGTTAAAGACTGTTCTTCTACCAGTAATCATAAATTGACAGAACATACTGGTTTCACTCTCCATGAAAGGGTGTGTGTGTGTGTGTGTATGTGTGTGTGTGTGTGTGTGTGTGTGTGTGTGTGAGAGAGAGAGAGAGAGAGAGAGAGAGAGAAACAGAATATTCTGACTCATTTTCTGAATACTTTTCCACTTAACAGCCATATAAGCGCCATTAAGTTAAGGATTTAATATTGTTGTTCAACTGAGCAACTGGTGCTTCCTTCACCATGGAAAACCAGCTAGCAGTTTCTTAAAATGGTAAGCATAACTTTACCACATCACCAGTAATTCCACTCCTGAGTAACTAGCCAAGAGAAGTTAATACATTTGTCCACATACAAATGTGTATTCAAGATGGTCTATGTTGTTCATAATAGCCAAAAACTGAAAACCACCCAAATACCAATCAGCTGGTGAAGGGATAAATACAAAGTGATATAACCATACAATGTAATATTGTTTAGCAAGAAAAAGAAATGAAGAACTGATACATCCTATAATGTAGATCAACACTGATAATATGATGTCAAATAAAAGAACCCAGTCACAGAAATACCACATATTATATGATTCATTTATATTAAATATCCAGAAAAGACCCATCTGCAAACACAGAAAATAGATTAGTGGTTGCTAAGGACTAAAGGTAGAAATAGGGAATAACAACAACATAAGAATGTTCTCTAAACTGTGTTAATGGTTGTACAACTGTGTAAACTTACTAAAAATCACCAAATTGTAAACTTAAAACAAAATAATTGTATGGTACATAAATAATATTTCAAAAAGCTGTTAAAATCAGTCAATATAGTTTATAATATTAAGAAAATAAGGGGAAAACTCAATATGTTCAGAAAAGGTAGATGATGTAATTCAGTAGCTAATGAATAATTTTAAAAATAACTTTCAGAATGTGTCTCCTGATGAGTCAGATTCCAAGTAGCTGAAAACATAGCATATCAATTAGGATGAAGTAAGTTATGCTTTAGTAATAGAAAACCCCAAGATTTCAGTGACTTAACACAACAAAAGTTGGGTTCTCTCTCATACCAAATGGCCAAGAGGTGTCAACATGGACAGGGACATAGAGAGGAGGATTATATCCATCTGATTGCTCAAAAGCCAAGTGTGACAGAGATTCATGTTAATACATGTCTCTGCCACTTCCAGAGAAGGAAAGAAAACATGGAACACCGTGTCCTGCCTCTTACAGCTTCTTCCTGGAAGTGAAACACATCGCCTCTACTCATACCTCATTGGCCAAAGTAAGAAACATGACCACAGTTTATTTCAAAACTCACTGGAGAAATGCAAAACTACCATTATGCAGAAAGAGGAGAAAGAAAATATTTGTAAACTATCCTCATAACTTCTATAATATAACAAAGCAAAATACTTCTATTACCTTGGATATACCTGGGCAGAGGGCAGGCTAGCGCAGAACCCACTAACAAAGAACATGGTAAATTAAAAAAGGTAGATATGTTGGGTTTGGGAGCCAAAGGACAATATTTATATTTAACAAGTGGATATTTTATAGGAAATTCTAGAAAGCATGGTTAGGCCCTAGATATTAAAGATTTAAAGGACCATTTTAAGATAGACTTACATCTTAGGGCTTAAAAGTTATGCTTCAGTAGTTGTTAAGACTTTAATGGAAAAAAAAATTTCTACAATATTAATGAAAAAGATATTGCTATAGTAAGTAGTGTCCTTTAGCCCCAGCTGAGGCCTGGTCAGATTAAAAATTATAGCTATAAAAATAGCAGCGGAATCCAGGACTTTCTTGAAACATTAAAATCATTCAATAAATGTTGACTTTAGTTACACAATTGTTTCTATTTTACTGATCTTTAAAATGTCATATGATTTTATACCTTTATTTTCTTAACTATTGATAATGATGATCTACCTATTCTGAATGCCACTTGTAAAACAAAAATTGAATGTTTGTTTATTTTAAATTTCAGGAAAATAAATATGAACTAAAAACCAAAAATTTAATATTAACTAAAATAAATAAAAAACAAAGAAAAACTAGAAGAGCAGTTGTCCCTATTAACAATGCTGAAACGAGCAGGGCTGGAATATATGGGTAAATTTTCTAAAGTAATTGGTAAAATGCAAGTGAACACAAAGTGCAAAATGACATCCAACTGTCATCTCTTTTGGAAGTTGATTGCCAATGGTTTATTCTATGCACTCCTGTCAAGCAGTATTTTAGACATAGCGTGATAGATTGAAAATTATCAGTCAGATCATCGTAGATGCGTCCAGAGCCCTCGTTACTTTTTCGTGGCTGGTTTGGTAGGTTGTAATTTTGTTTCACATACCCTTTTCCCAAATAACAGTTAGGTATGTTATTGTTGTGTCTTTCCAGTTCGTCAAAGGCACCATAGAAACTCTAAAAGTTTTTCTTAGACATTTAAATTAGAGTATGTTTAAAGGGGGGGCGGGGGGAGACAAGGCAGTGTGATTTTAAAGTCATTGGGCAAACTGATTCTGTCAAGAAAGCTTAGTTTCATTCTGTTTGCTGCAACAGCGATTTTCATAACGCTGCTCTTCTTGTTCTTGTAATACATTTGGGAGGCCTGTCAAGGCCTATCCACTCTCTAAATAGCTTTGCAGATTAAATTTTTAACTCTCTTCTCTTCGTGCAGATGTATATTTCTGACAAAGAATTGTCCTGAGATGTCAGCTTTCCTTTTTTTTTTTTTTTTTCCACGAGAAAGAAGGCATATAGGTGCATGTGTGCATTCGTAAATCTCAGCTTTGGCAGGAAACGCATGCGCAGGCGTGTGTGCTTCTCTCCAGGGCCGTGCATCTGTGCTCACAGCATTCCCCCTTTCAGGGTTCCTACTCTTGCTTTACTCCCTCCGTTGCCTTCAGTGGAAGAGACTGAACAGAAAAAGGAAATAGAATTTTTATTTCTGTAAGTTGGTTCTGTTGATACTCAGACTATGCCATGGTGATATGGTTGTACAAAGGAATAGGTAGTTACACCTGGGCCACAGTAGATGGAGCTGGTATTTTTGCACAGATGGTACCTGAGAGGAACCTTAAAGGATGAGTTTGCAAGAACAAAAAAGAGATAAAAGTGTTACCGTGTCATTCGAAGTAAAAGAAACAACAGAAGTAAAACCATGAATTCACAAAAACAGCAATGGACTGTACAAAGAGCTTCAAAACATGGACAATACTAAATACCAAACAATGTGGTGCAAGTGGGCATTTCCTGCAATGTCCTACATAGCTGAACTGCATACAACCCTAGGGAAGGGAATGACATTTTACTGGCCAATGGCAGGACCCCACTGTAGGCCACATGCTTTGGCATTTGTCCACACAAACTAAGTACTATTCCTGTACTTAGTACCCGTTTTGTAGAAAAAGCCCACAAGGACATTTAAAGAAAACACCTCTGTTACCCATAAGTAAAAACAGAGCAATAGCTTTTGTTGATCCCAGTCTGACTTTTACTCCAAGATTAATGTAATGCCAATAAAAGGGGCAGACTAGGGCAGTAACATAAGCACTTCATTTATTATACAACACAGGTCCTACTCTGAGCGTAATCAACCACTAGTTATAAGACCTTGAGCAAATCATTCCAATCTCATTGCCCTCATGAAAAATAATAAATTACATGAGATCCTGAGGTTTGCTTGTTACCAGAATGGAGCATAATTTACTCCATTCTAACTGATATGCCATGTTTACATCTACTGAATGCATACGTTCATCAAAAGACATATTCAGAATGTTCACAGCCAAAATCTAGAAACAACATAAATTTTCATCAATAAGAGAATAGAAATATATGTATGGAATATTCATAAAATAGAATACTACACAGCAATAAAAATTTTTAAAAAGAACTACCCTTACACACAATAACATAAATGACTATCTCACATAAAGTTAAGCAAAAAAAGCACAAAAAAAAGTGTACAGGGTATTATTTGATTTAAATGAAATTTAGAAACAGGCATAACAAATTTATGATGATAAAAGTAAAAATAATCGTTAAGTTTCAGGAGTAATATTTGGAAGTAGGGGGAAGGCAACGTTCTGGGGGTTAGAAATGTTGAGAAATTGAGCTGTCCAATTCATTGCATGGTTGTTATATCTCAAAAAGAATTTTTTTAATTTTTAAATGAACTAAAAACATATTAAATGGCAATAGGAAAAACATATTTACAACAAAAAATTAAAAGTAATTACTTTAATATATAAAAGGTCTTACCAAACAATATAAAAAATGTGGTGACCTAACTTTTACAAGTGGCAATAGATATGAAAGGGGGCATTAAGGAGATATTGAGATGAGTAATGCACATAACTTAAAAATTGTCCAAACTGTGTGATAAAACCCATCAGCTCAAACAATCCCATCAAAAAATGGGCAAAAGAAATGAATAGACACTTCTCCAAAGAGGACATACTGATGGCCAATAGCCAATAGGCTCAACATCACTAATCATTAGAGAAATGCAAATTAAAACCACAATGAGATATCACCTCACACCAGTCAGAATGGCGCTCATCAGCAAAACAACACAGAATAAGTGCTGGCGAGGATGTGGAGAAAAGGGAACCCTTCTGCACTGCTGGTGGGAATGCAGACTGGCGCAGCCACTGTGGAAAACAGTATGGAGATTCCTCAAAAAATTAAAAATCGAACTGCCTTTTGACCCAGCTATCCCATTTTTAGGAATATACCCTAAGAACACCATAGTACTGTTTGAAAAGAAGAAATGCGTGCCCATGTTCGTGGCAGCATTGTTCACAATAGCGAAGAGCTGGAAACAGCCCAAGTGTCTGTCAGAAGACGAGTGGATTAAAAAGCTTTGGTACATATATACTATGGAATACTACTCAGCCATAAGAAATGATGACATCGGATCATTTACAACAAAATGGATGGACCTTGATAACATTATACTGAGTGAAATAAATAAATCAGAAAAAACTAAGAACTATATGATTCCATACATAGATGGGACATAAAAATGAGACTCAGAGACATGGACAAGAGTGTGCTAGCTAGGGGGGAAGGGTGCGAAGAGGGAAGGGGGAGGGGAGGGAGGGGCACAAATAAAACCAGATAGAAGGTGACAAAAGACAATTTCACTTTGGGTGATGGGTATGCAATATAATCAAATGTCAAAGTAACCTGGAGATGTTTTCTCTGAACACATGTACACTGATTTATCAATGTCACCCCATTAAAATTAATAAAAAACATTTTAAAGAAAAAGAAATCCATCAGCTAAGTCAGAGATGAGAAGTGACACAGCACAGCTTCCCAAACAGTCCCAGCAGGTGACCAACAAGAGTACAATTTGGCCTGACCAGGCGGTGGCGCAGTGGATAGAGCGTCGGATTGAGATTCGGGAGACCTGGGTTTGAGACTCGGAGCTGGCCAGCTTGAGCGTGGGCCCATCTGGTTTGAGCAAAAGCTCGCCAGCCTGGACCCAAGGTCGCTGGCTCCAGCAAGGGGTTGCTCGGTCCACTGAAGGCCCGCGGTCAAGGCACATGTGAGAAAGCAATCAATGAACAACTAAGGTGTTGCTACAGCAATGAAAAACTAATGATTGATGCTTCTCACCTCTCTGTTCCTGTCTGTCTGTCCCTATCTATCCCTCTCTTTGACTCTCTGTTCCTGTAAAAAAAAATTTTTTTAAATAAATAAATAAGAAAAAAAAAGAGTACAATTTGCAGGGAACTTCTAAAACTCAGGAACTTCTCAGATTGACCAAAAGAAAAGTCCAGAGACAAGCCCAGCTTCCATGGAGGCCAGGACCCCTGGGGAGCCATCTGAAACCACATCTGAGGCTCACACTGTGTGAAGCGATCTCATTGATTGTATTTGGCCAAAGAGGTAAAACTGAAGGAAAAACAAAGGAGCTGTGGTGGGTTTGAAACATGCTCTACATGTGCTGGCATCAGTGACTCACTTCTAATGACCAGAATGTGGTAGAGATGGTCTGGAACTTTTGAATTTAGGTGATTCAACTTCTGTCTCTCTCTCTCTCTCTCTCTCTCTCTCTCTCTCTCTCTCTCTTCCCTCTCCCTTTCTTACTCTCACCCTCTCTCTCCTTCTCTTCCCTCACTCCTTTCTCTCCCTTTTCTACTTCCATGTCCCCTTTAGTCCTCTCTTCATTCTCCCTCCGTCTCCACCTCTCTCTCTCTCTAAATACCTGCCCTTGGAGCCCTGAGCCACCTTGTAAAAAGTCCCATTATCTTGGAGCCACCATGCTCCAGAGGGATGTAATGGGGAGACCACGCTAAGAATGAGAAGCCCAAGGAGCCCCAGCTGTTCAGGGGTAGCAATACGAATACAGAAGCCTTCGAGAAGAACATCCCACTTAGCCTAGCTTCTGCAACCTCATGACAGACCCTGAGCCAGAAAAGCCTAGCTAAGCCATTCTTGATTTTTTTGACCCACAGTAACCATCATAAAATAAAAAAAAAAACACTACATTGTTTGAGGCCACTAGGTTTTGGGGTGGTTTGTAGAGTGGTAATGATAATTATACCACATCCCCAGAGAAGAAAGAAACCTGTTGCAGGGTCTGAAATTTAGAAGGAGTCGTTTGCTTGAGCGAGGTTGTGCCCTAACAATTTCTAGGTCATTCCTACATCCCGGGGGTCCTTGTACACTCCAGTGAAGAGGACTGTCTCTCAAAGGAACATACTGGGCCCCTGTAAAGCTAATCATGAGAAGTAGGTTCCAATTTTCACATATCCAGAGAAGTTGTGCTATAAACTCAGCAGGTCAAAAGCCCAAGCAACAACCCAGGCACGAACAAGAGGAGGACTTGGTCAGGAGAGCAAAGTATTGTTGGAGCAGCAGGTGAAACTCAGCATAAAAAGTGTAGATCTGCAAGCAGCAGCTCTAGACATGATGAAAATCTTCTTCCTTCCCCTGGAGCCTGGGGTCACACTCCATCTCCACCTCCTTGCTAACAATGTAAATTTAGGTAAGTTACATATCTCCTCTGTGCCTTAGTTTTCTCATACAAAAAATTAAGACACTAATAATACCTAAATTGTAAATGAGAGGATTATGAGGATTGAATGAAGGTTTATATATGCAGTGCTTTGAAAAGTGCCTAGTACCTGGTAAGGACTCAATAAGTTTAAACTCGTTGCTGTTGTTACCAGTATTTTGGGGAATAAAATTTGGAGCTAAAACCAGGGAAAAGATTAAAGTTTCTGCTAGCCACGTGAGTACTGATATTTGGGGTATTCCTGTACTTTTGACCCTTTCTTAATACGTGAAACCTGGGATCTGTAGTCAGAGGAATGCATATTTGTAGACCAAGAAGACATCATTTGTTCCCTGGAAAATTAACAAATATTTGTTAAAATATAACCCTCAGTGCTGGTGAAAATGCAATAAAATGAGCACCCAAATATGACTGGTTGATGTCTAAAGCATAATATTTATTCTAGAACCAATTTAACAATATGCATAGAATATCATAATATTTTTACCCTCTGTTAAACACACATCAATATATTTATCCTATATAAGTCAGAATTTAAGAAAATAACACATTTCAAATCTATTTTGGGTATATGTGTGTGACTATCTCCAGCAAATGTCTACTTTATTAGACAGCACAGATCCACAGCCTCATTACTTTAAGTTTGAGAAATTTTCTTCTATTATTTCTTGGATGATTTCTTTTTCTAGGTTTCTTTCTTCCTTCTTTTGAGAATTCTTATTTTTCAGGTATTAAACATGAAAGAATAATCTTTTATGTCTCTTTTGTTTCTTCTGTTTACTATCTTGTTTTTGTTATTGTTGTTCTACTTACTAATAGATTTCTTCTACCTTATATTATCATTTGTTTCATTTTTATTTTCAGTCATTGTCCTTTGATTTTTTTTTTTTTGTCACAACTTCTTGGTCCTTTTAAAACTGTGATGCAATACCTTTACAAATGTCTTTTATTAGAACTTTCACTATGCCTTGCTTGTCAACTATCATTGTTTCTCCCCTTTGGTCTCTCTCTTTCATATTAAAGAATTTTTCTCATATGTTTGATAATCCTTTATTGAGTAACCATAATTATGATATACACTAAGCAACTGATTAGAAGCTTTCTGTCTGAATTATTTTTTGCACTTGGTCTTAGGTTCATCAGAATGCAAGCCAATTTGCTAAGGGAACACAAAAATGCAGAACGTGGAGTTCTTTTCTCTGAGGGCACTCACTTTTTCCACAGAATGAGCCTCCAGTCTCTGGCCTGTAGTGTTTGGGAGCTGGAGAGAGTGAACAGGTGACTGTAACATCATATATTTTGGATGAGGGAAGGGCTGTGAGTTGACTATGCCTTACATAAGTGTTCAACAAGTCCCCTTGTCTTTATCCACCCATTTCTCACCCTGCACTCTAGTTTCTCCCAGATCTAAGCCTCTGTAAGATTCCAAGAGGCAAATTAACTCCCTCATTCCCGCTCTCCTTATGACTATCAAAGTTATGTCTTTCTTTGTGCTACTACATGAATTACCATGCTTGCCTCTGCTTTCCATCTTTCAGAGTCACCGAGACCTCTTGATGCCTGAAGCACAGACCCACAGATCCCTCGTTCTTCAACCTTTATCTACTATTATTTACTTTTATCTATTGTCTACTTCTATGGATTTATATGTGTTTATTCCTTTTATAGCATTTCACAGGGGTCTTCAGGGGAGCAGGAATAAACATGTTTTATCTCCCATCTTCAAACAGAAGCTGCTGATTTTCCTTTACAAACACACAGTTTAGAGCTAATTATCACTAATTTTCTAGATCACTGTTAGTCAAAAATAATCTAAATGGCTAACCCAGGTTCCCAGGTGCACCCTAAAAAATTATGGTTTGGAATGACTTTATTAAGAAATGAGAATATTCATTTTTAAACACACACTCCCATGGTTATTCAAATAAAATGGTTCTTGAATACACTGAGAAAAACTGTCCTAGATAAACTGAACTGTGAAAACAATTGTTCTGAATAGTTGAGTGAACAGAGATGGGGCTTCCAAATGTTTGAGAGGTTTTCAGTTGTTTCCAAATTCTATATGTATATGTACTCTTATTATATACAAATAATTGTGTTTTGCAACATATCTGATTATATTAAGGTTCCCTTTGTGGCTTAATATATGGTTGGGTTTTTTTTTATAGTTACTGCATTATTTATTCAGAAAGTAGAAACTATGTATGTGGGGGGGCGGGTAGAGGAAAAGAAATGGGTCAGATTATGACCATTGGTTGTCAGAATATATAAAATGAGAATTAATAATAAAAGTTATATAGAGAAAGGCTAACTTTATGCCAGTATCTCTAAGGAAAGAGAATTTAAGATTGAAAATGAAATAAGATCAAAATAGAATTAAAAATGTAAACCTGTTGAGTAACTTTGCCAAAAGTCAGAGGAATATTGATTTGGGAATTTACCAAGATTTTCTATGTAGGTGTTATCTATTCAGTATGAAGCTCTATAAAATTCTAAATGCCATTACTGTTAACATGTATTCATAATTAAGGTAACTTTTGCAGGGCTATATTACCCAAAGCAATTTATAAATTCAATGCAATACCAATTAAAATACCAATGACATACTTCAAAGATATAGAACACATATTACAAAAGTTTATATGGAACCAAAAAAGAACACGAATAGCCTCAGCAATCTTAAAAAGAAAAAATAAAGCAGAAGGTATCACTCTTCCGGATATCAAGGTTTACTACAAGGCCATTATACTCAAGACAGCCTGGTACTGGCATAAGAACAGGCACATAGATCAATGGAACAGAACAGAGAACCCAGAAATAAACCCACACCTTTATGGACAACTGATATATGGTTATTTTTTCATGGCCATGTTAAAGTGTGTTCTCTGCAATTTCTTATTAGATTAATAATATTAATTTTATTAATTAAATTATTTTAAATGGCCTGATCTGTGGTGGCACAGTAGATAAAGTATCGACTTGGAATGCTTGAGGTCACTGGTTCAAAATCCTAGGCTTGCACAGTCAAGGCACATAACGAGAAGCAAATACTACAAATTGATGCTTCCTAAACCTCCTCTTTCTTCTCTCTCTCTCTCTCTCTCTCTCTAATATTAATAAATGTTTTAAAAATAAAAAAGATGATATCATTACTTATAATTGGTCTTCTGAAATTATCAAGATATTTACCGCTATTATCATTGTACATTCAATTCTTGTTGAAATATCAGAATGTAGTTTCAAATATTTCTCTGCTGTATATTATTATTTGACTGACATTTTATTTTTGTTTAAACTCTAATAGATGCTCTAAACCCTATTTTGAGAAAAATGCCATAGAAGTTTCTCAAAAATGAAAATATTTTATGGTATGTATTAGTAATACCACAAAATTAACAGAATTCTTCTAAAGTACCAATCTTTGCTGTGTAAGCTGAAGCATGTAAATTGATTACACTTTATATAATTATTTATGATCATACATTTTCATTACTTTTAAAATGATTGTGCTTTTTCCTAAATTTTATACTTTAACTTGAACTCAACTTGTAATGATAATACACCCTATTTACTGATTGTCTGGTTCATTTACGGTTCCTACTTTTTAATATACTTTTTATACCTATGTTTAACCCAAGATAGATATCATATACCTTATATGACATATAACATATATATGTTATCTTACATATATGTTTTTGGTTTTATATTAGTAAGTTTATTTTTATTATAAAAGTAGTTCATTTTTTTATCTTTGGCAATAGGTCTTTATTCTTTAATTTCACCTTTAATAGTTCAAAAAGTCTATTTTTATTCATTTGGGTTTTTAAAATAGTAATTACTTTTAAACTTTCAAAATTGTATTCAAATATTTCTTAATTTAAGAAATTAAAATAGTGCCTATTAATTTTTCAGTGTAAAAGTATAAATGTTAGCTCACTTTTTCCACAAGCAATTATATTTGTATTTGCTTAGTTATATATTTGAATGATGCACAAGAATATAGATACTTAAGTTTCTGTTGTAATATGTACTTAAATTGATTTTTGCTATTGATATAGCCTAAGAATCTTTAAACTATGTATAGCAGTATTATCAATGGGATCATAATAATGATATATACATTCAGTAAAAATTTATTTTATGGGAGTTGATGCTGCTAGCTCATCCCCCCCCCTTTCTCTTTCTCTCTCTCTCTCTCTCTCTCTCTCTCTCTCTCTCTCTGTGTCTCCTCTCTAAAAATGAATAAAATAAAATAATTTTTTAAAATTTATTTTAACTTAGTATATATTAATATCCATTCATTTATCTATCAATCTTTCAAAGTAAGGCCAAGATTTTTTCTTTGAGAATAGATCTTCTAATTGGAGTTCTTATTTTACAGCAAAATTCATGTGCATAAAATATTGTTTACTATTTCAGTTGGAATTTCTTTAGAATTAAGTTCTTAATGGGATCTGCAAAACAATGTATACAGAGTTGAAAATATTATTTTTTCCTCAACAAGCCTGGAAATCTTTCATTGCAATTTATTTTATTAAGTATTTTTAAAATGTTCAATAATTTTCAAACAAACGTTGACATATTTTTTATTGGTTGATATAACACTTGCACTACATAATTACAATGAAAGGTACAAACTTGGGGAACAAATAAAACTAACTTTTGTTAACCACACAATTTAACTGGTGAAAGTGGAAATTCATGGCTATTAGCATGCAGACCATAAGCCACCAGCACCACGAAATTCTACAAAAGAAATGAAAAGCTGATAGAAGTTGAGACCAATAGATTGATTTTGGTATCACTAGAGCAGTGATGGTGAACCTATGACACACGTGTCAGCACTGACACACGTAGCCATTTTCGATGACACGCGGCCGCATACCAGAGAAGTATGGGGCCGCATGCTGAGAAGGACGTTTCATCCTTGGCTCCTGCATGGCCAGGTGCAGTAGCCGAGGATAAAACATTTGCTGTAGTGTAGACACTCTGTGCTGGAGGTTCGTAGGCCAAAACAACAGAACTCCAGCACAGAGCGTCTAGTTCTGGGACTTCTGGTTAGGCCATTTTTCTCGAAGTGACACACCACCCGAGTTATGCTCGGTTTTTTGGCGAATTTTGACACACCAAGCTCAAAAGCTTGCCCATCAATGCACTAGAGTATATCTGGAATCCAGGGGTATAAATAAGCCACAAAATTAGGAAGAACATAACTCCAGGTCAAAAGTACAGAAAGGGACAATTGAAAAAACAAAAATGGATAAAGAAGATATTAAGTTGAAAGTTTCATTTGTTTACTTCAACCATTGAATGCATGGGTGCATTTTCTTATTGCTGTCTGTTGTTTTTCCAATGCTGTGTATGAGAGTGACAAGGCAACAAATCATAGAACTCTTATTAAAAGATGTTATTTGTGAAGATAACAATTTAGTAAAAATGACCAAGATTTAATGAAATATTATTCACAAGTCAAAACAATTGTGCTAAAAATTCCCAGCAGTTTTGATATGGAAGGAAGTACAAAACCCCATACCAAAAGATATTACTTAACAGTTTTGAGAAAGTTTTGGATGAAATTTCAGTAAAAGGTAAAATTGTCAGGTTGAATTAAAAAAGACTATTCTTATAATGAACTCTTTGAAATCAAAACACCTATATTTGGTAAAGATTTGTTAAATACATTATAAAATTCATTTTAAAAATTGATGTTTATTCCAACAAATGAAAATCACATTTTCTCTAGATTTCTAAAGTTCCCATATACCATATAGACTTAATATATGTAGTCATTGGTAGCCCATCTGTTGAAAACTAAATAAAATAACTAACTGGCTTATTGTCTTAACCAATGAAGTTTTTTGTTTGTTTGTTTTTTGTATTTTTCTGAAGTGAGAAGCAGGGAGGCAGAAAGACAGACTCCCGTATGTGCTCTACCAGGAGAAGCGGGGAGGCAGAGAAACAGACTCCCACATTTGCTCAACGGGGATCCATCTGGCATGCCCACCAGGGGGTGATGCTCTGTCCATCTGGGGCGTTGCTCCACTGTAATTGGAGCCATTCTAGCACTTGAGGTGGAGGCCATGGAGCCATCCTCAGTGCCCTGGCCAACTTTGCTCCAATGAAGCCTTGGCTGCAGGAAGAGAAAAGAGAGTTAGAGAGAAGGTAGAGGGGGAAGGGTGGAGAAGCAGATGGGTACTTCTCCTGTGAGCCCTGGCCAGGAATTGAACCTGGGCCTTCCAAACGCCAGGCAGACACTCTACCACTGAGCCAACTGGCCAGGGCCTCAGTGGAGTACTTCTTGATATTTACTATTAGTAGTAGAAAGTCAATATTACTATTATCTATACAAGGTCACAGGACTATAAAGATGTATAGCAGTGTCCCATTATACACAGAGTACAAGTTCCAAGACCTCCAGTGAATGTCCAAACAGCAGATAGTTCAGAAACCTATATATACAATGTTTTATTTTATAGTACGTATATACCTATGATAAAACTTAATTTATAAATAAGGTACAGTGAATGATTAACAACAATAAATAATAATAAAATAGAAAAATTTTAATAGTAATGAAGCAACTTAGTTTATAAATTAGGCACAGTGAGAAATTAACAATAACTTATAATAAAATGTTCCAATAATAAAAATTATGTGAATATAATCTCTCAAATACCTCATTGTACTATATACATACAAGCATGGACACACTAGACAAATGGATGATGCACGTCCCAGGCAAGATGGAGAAGGACAGCAAAAGATTTCATCAGAACAGTAGATAACTTTAAAAACTTATGAGTTATTTCTAGAATTTTCCATTTAATATTTTTGGCCTGTGGTCGGCCACAAGTAACTGAAACCACAGGTAATACTACTGGGTCTCAGGTGGTCACTATCCCGACCACTAAGACTCTAATGAGAACAAAAAAACAAACAAACTCTAATGAGAACAAAAAAAATTCATGAGAAGTTAACAAACAACCTAAAATTATATGGGATAAATAAAAAGGATACAGTCTAGAAGTTGTAGTCTCAAAGATCTTATTATCTTTACATCCTCATTGATTAAAAATGTAATATATATATATTACATTTTTCATATATATATATATATATATATATATATATATATATATATATATACCAATAAAGCATCAATCCATATTCTGTTAATGATTTGACAGCTTAATCAACTCTTAGTGATTGCAGGGTTCTTATTTGTTCTTCTTTCACCGTTTTGCCACTTTACCTATGTGACTGTTAAAATCGTTTGTGCCATCTCTGTGTTAGGCACAGTTTGTAAAAATATCTATGTAAAATCGTATGTACACTTCATCATGCCTGGTAGTAACTAAGCCTTTGTAAACTAAGCATCCAAATGGTATCTTGATAGCCTTTATAATAATAAACTAAACACAGTTACAATTGACATTTTCACTGGATTAATTTGTATATTCCATGATCTATATCTCACTCTTATCTGTTCCATGTCAGAACCCTTTTTTCTACAAGATTTCTTTTCTTGTCAGTTATTGATCAATAACTAGGTTATTGATCTTAACCTAGTGCAATGGTGAATAATTAATGTTTTTTTCAAGAAAAAAACAAGTATTTTCCTCTTCAATGTGACCTCCACCTGATGTTCAAATAGTTCCAGTATTATTGAGGAATCTTTTTTGGTGCGAACTTGACCTCTGTTGTCCTACTTTGAAAATGCTCTTGATTGCTAACAAGAGCTTTTAGAAATGTAACACTGCTGATTTGTTAGATAATGAAATCCAAATTGTTCTAGAAAAAGGTGCAATTATACAGCGTGTAATACACAAATAAATTGACTTAATGTTACATTATAATGAAAACTGTGCAAAATCCTCTACACAAGCACAATAAAATAATAAAAAGTAATAGAACAGGTAATAGATGTAAAATAAATGCTAAAAAAAAAGTAGTTCAAATCATTTTCATACCAGTCAAAAGATACTGAGGAGGGCGCATCCAATCACAATAAAACCCCAGAATGAAACACTTCTAAATAGTAATATAAATTTTTGTGGACACTTCATGTCCCGTGATGTGGAATTGACATATAGTTTGATTTTCTTTTCCCTAATGTAAGCCACCATTTTACAGTCGTAGTGAGAACATTTTATTGCTGGGGATGTATTAGACATGGCTCATTTCCCTTCTCAGTATGGCTTTCATTTTCCACATCCATGGCTTGACACAGACCCAAACACCGGAAGATGGTTGTCTGCTATAAACTGTTTGGTTTTCTCTGATTGCTTTACAATTTAATCTATAGTTCATTCCATTAACCCTTTCCATTTTAATGCTGCCAAGTCCCCCAGCTCCTTAATATAAAGATAAACTTCCCCAAACATTTACATTTATTCTGGTTTCTCATGCCCCGAGAATTATGTGCTGGGGTGGAGGAGGAAAGAAATGTTTCTTTTCCTATTTAACTTTTCTTCGAAGCCCTGGGTAATTGCAAAATAATTGACATTTTGTAGTGAGGGGGGTTTCCCCTTTTTGCTTCACAATACAGTCGTCATTATTCATTCACGGGTTCGGTTAGATTCGTACTGATCTGCTAAGCCAAGAAAGTGCCACTGTCATTCTAAGTTTCTCCTCATCTCCCTGATCTTTCAGAGGGTGTGGGGTGGACGGGGAAGGAGGGGGGACTCATCTCCCAGGCTGCGGTGTTGTCACATCCGATATCTCGATATCTCGTTCCTTCCGGCAGAGAAAGTGTATCTGGGAGGGTCACCGGATCAGCCTGTGCCTCGGGGCGGCTCGCCTCAAGTACAAAAGACTGGACTCAACTCACGTTAGTCTTCGAGGTGGCCTATCGGCGGTGACGGACTGCCAGCTCGGGCTGTGGGCGAGCAGTGACGACTGCCTTGAAATGCTAAGTGCTTAATTAAGGACCTTTCATATCAGTTATTGAGGCCTCCATCTCCCATAGCCCTGGGCATTGTACTTTACCAAGGGCTCCCTGGAGCCACCGCCAACTTCATCGCAGTGACAAGTAGAGAAAGAGAGAGAAACAAGTGGTTTCAGTCCTCTCACAGCCGTCCCCAAATCTAAATACAATCCGACAGCAGACTAGTCATAGTTGGCCGACTCCTAAAAATATACTTTTTCATGTTCATGGAAATACAGCAAACTTGTGTCTCACTGAACTGATGACTCGTGGGATCCTCCTCTGAGAACAGCCGCACTGCCCGCAGCCAGGCAGCAAGCACCGGGTAAAAGTCCTCTGTCCCCTTGCTCACCAAGACAACTGCACCCATGGAGGTATTTTAAAAGATGGAAAGATGTTTTGTCTGATGCCTGTTGCCCCGTTTTTAGTAGTCCTGATATTACTTTAAAAGTTTGTCTGAATGATGATAGCCTGTAACTACTTTGTTCTTTTACAATGGAACCTCCAAGTTAAGTACCTGAAAGGACTTCTATATATCTCCATTGCCAAATGTATAAAGTTACAAAATAATGTGAGATAAGTTTTAAAAGTGGGGGGGGGGCACAGCTGCTGCTGGTATTTGTTATCTTGGTTAATAGTAAAATGACTGATCACTGATAGGTGTAATGCAATTAATTTTAAACTTCAGGAAGAATATAGATTGTCTACACCTACCTGACCAGATAAAAATACACAGTCCTCATTTGCTTAAAAAACAAACTAGCAAAAAACAAATAGACTACTCTTGACCAGTGTATGTGAAAGAATACAAAAAGCATATGATTAAATTTAAAATAGAAGTATTAAATGATTTTGACTGTGATTTGAAAAGAACATACCCTGGCAAAGAAAGAATCTATAAAACAATGTGTTAGCCATTACACTGCAGTGTTGATGCTTCATAGGTAAGAGAGTAGACTCTGAAAGTTCTCCTCATGAGGATAAAAAAAAAGCATATCTATTAGTGGTGATGTATGTTAAATAAGTGGATGGTAACCATTTCACAATACGGACATATATATCAAGTCATACATCTATGACTAATACAATGTTCTCCATTAAAAAAAAACACATGTGGGCCCCAAGAATGCTTGGGGTTCACTTCTTCTACTATCTTTGTAGAAACTACGTGAAAAGATACTTCTTGATGTCAAATGTTTCCAAATCAAATGCTAACTATCACTATCTCTTCCTAATACACTTTGGATTTATTCACTAATTTAATTTCTTACTCTTTCACTGAAAATTTTTTATAGTTGTATGTATAGATAGTTATTTTTACACATTTAAGTAAATACATATTAGTATCTAAAAGGCAGTCATAGATATGATACATTTTTTCAGGCAAAGTAAAGTAGGCTGGTGAACAACAAACAGCTCATGACATTCAACCTGTGGAGACAGATGGAATTTCAATGTTGACACTCCCTATTGGTTCTAAATGATCAGGTTCATAGAAGAATCTTGATGGAGTGTCATAACATTATCTCTTTTGTTTCCAGCGTGAATAGGGGAGGGCACATTGGTAATTTACCACTTGTGAATTAGAACTGGGCTTCAACTCTTAGGCTTCAACTTTAGCCCTGTGCACACCTAGTACCTAAGGCACTGAGAAGAAGCCTTCCACTCTGAAATTTACTTTTATCTAAAATTATACCTTGGCACTTAAATCTTGATCTCTACCCCTCTGTTCATTTCCATGTTGAAGTGATGAGTCATAATATTTTTGGTTACAGAAATGATCTCTGCGAGTCAGGGCAATATTTTTATGCAAACCAAATATTGACCCCACCCATATCTTTCCATCCTAGGATTCCAGATAATTAAAGGTTGAAACAACTGCCTAGAGTATTAGGCAATACAGATATATCTATAGTTTAACATCTACAGAAAAGGGAAAGCAGACAATTCCTTCCAGGAAAGAAATATTATACAAAATATTAGAATACACTTGTTTGCAGCAACTAATTTTACAGTAAAAATTTATACTGCCATAGACTCTGTTTTTAAAATATGTCAGCCTACAGTAGACACTATTGTTCTGCTAGGAACCGTGGGGAACACTGGACTTGTAACTGAAGACTTAACCTACTTACTTTCTAATTTAATACTGGCAAACAGCATAAATTACACTGAAGAGCTGTTGAGAGCATCAAAAACTAAAAATAATACATGAAATCTCTAAGACACACAAACAGTGAATTAACAAATATTACTTCTCTTCCTCTTTTACTTCTAATAGAGAAAAATGTGTGTCCTAACGAATCTAACTTCTCCTAAATTTGATTCCGTCTACTAGAGAGATGAGTAGCTGTCTCAAGCAATTTAGGTAGTCTATCTCAATCCTGTGGTCCTTTAAGGGAATATTTTAGAGTTTGAAAAATCCACCTTTATCGTCTATCTTGCTGTCAAAATTCAACAGATAATAGTTCAACTTTCTACCCCTCTGGTTTACATTTAGAGACATGCATATATGGGCTGACTAGTAAATAGTAACTGGTATAGGCATGACTTAGCTTTATAGCAAATATATTGGTCCTAGTGTTTTCATAAAATGATAATCTGGCTGCATTTGAACGTGGCCATGCAGATATTACCTTAGCCACAGGTTTGAAATGTTCCTATCAAATAACTAAGAATCCATTTTTTCCTCTGAGGAAGTAGGGCAAATCACATTGATGACACAGGAGTTGCATATAGACAAGATTTCATTAGAGAAAGTAGGTATTTGGGTGAAGTATGGTAGTGAAGAAACAATAGAACTTTCCAAGAAATAAGTAGATTTTAATTTGGTTTCAAGAATTCAGCTCTCCTTATTTTTTAGCATTAACACCTGACATCTGTATGCCCCCATCAGTCTTGGGAACATTCACCGTTAACCTATCTGTAATATAAAGCTCACACCACAATCTGACATTGGAATTTAATTATAAGTAAAGATTAATTACAGCAAATGTTATGTAAAAAATTTTATTTGTATCTCAAAGTCAAATAGGTGCAAATAAGTCAGACATATTCATATGATTTTAAAACACTTATTAAATCAAGAATACAAAATCAATAAAGTAAAATAACTGTCAAAACTCAAATTATACTGATGTGTTTCCATCTTCAAATCACATGTACCTCAATTCACAGAATGAGAGAGCTTACTTTTTCATATGTAAATGTACAAATACTAAATATAACTATGTTTATTATATTGTATGTTATTCATTTGCATATAACATGTTTACCCTTAAGTTAAATATTTGCATAAAATTTTAAATGACCCCCTAAAATAAACTATGCCTATCTAGTCGGAAGAAAACATAAAATACTTTGAATCATTATTTATTTGCAATTAACAAGCTTCTGTAACTTCATAAAGAGAAATCCAACAATGTCAAATACTTTTAATTCATAAGACTTCATACGGCAGATAATTTTGTGAGATGTTACAATACACGGAAGGAAAGGGGATATTTTTAGTTTTTTGTGGGGTTTTTTTTTTTCTGTTGTTTTGGATGTAAAGAAATGCCAAACCCATGAACTGAAACAAAGTAGAAAAAGATGGAGTAGTACTTTCAAATCAGGTTAAATTCTGGCGAATAAACAGAATTCCGGGGTACAATTTTATTCCAGAGTAAAGAGAGCAAGTGAGAAAAGGGGGAAAAGAGCAATCACTGGAAAGATTATTGATAATTCAAAGGCCCTGCGTCTGCACTCACTCAGCAGTGTGATACTGACGATTATTAACTACAAAACTGTGGTCGCAGCGAAGGGTAAATAAGCTATCACCATGGAGCTGAGTGGCGGGCGCGCTCGCTGGAGTGTATTCTCCGGCAGCAGGCGCTACCTGATGACAGCTACAATCAAGAGTGGCTGCAGGCAGCTGCTTTGCTCCAGGCCACATTCAATTATGTCGGACTGCATTAGTCCCTGGCGGAGCTGTCACCTTCTAGCCTGTGAAGTGATCGCGTGAAGAGGCTCCCGAAGTCTCTCCAGTCCCTGGCTTCAGGTTTCAGAGGGGAGGGAGGAAAGGAAACAATGTGGAAAGAAAAAGACCATTAGTCCTCTGACTGCAGCATTCATTTTGCTCTGAGAGTAGGAAAAAAAAATAGCTTAGGTGAGCTGGATTCAAGAAGTCTGGTGTTGAATAATTGCAGGGTTATTTTTTTTTTCCTCCAACAAGTAGCTCTGTTTTAGGAGGTAGTGCCAGGAGAGTGTCCTATATTCAGGATTTGAGAGTCACTGTGGCTCACCCTCCTTCGTAGATAACATTGCACTGGAATATATTTTCCAGTATATGATATCCCAAAAGATTCTGTAGCAGTCAAGATATTTTGCAGTCTGATCTGCAAAGGGGGATGATTTGACTTCTCTTCTATGCTTTCCAGGACTTTAGGTTGGATGGATTTTGAGATTTCTTTCCCAAGGGATCACTTAACTTTCGGAGCTAAAGAGACATAAACTCAGGTTATTCTGGGAAGTTGCTGGGCACATCATTTATTTTTGATGATCGACTTGCCCAGAACAGAGGGTAACCTTTATGACACTACAACCGATGACTGAAGGATGGTTAAGATTGGAGATTTTAAAGGTTAAGTTAGTATTTTCACTTATATACAGAGCATGTAAATTCTCAAATGGAGCTGAGTAGTAATAGCAACTTGTGATATTTCATTAAAATATCTAATCAAGTGCCACGACCTAGTGAATTTAGCAGAAAGATGGGAGTTCTTTACTGAAGGCACTAAATAAATTCTTAATTACCATGGTATTAAGAAGAGATGTCTGTTCTCAAGATATTATTTAGTTGCAGAAAGAGCATGTAAAACATTGAAGATGAATTCTAGAACAAATAGAATCCTTCCCTGTGACTCACTCTGTAATTAATACTAGACAAATCACTTAAACTCTCTGAGTTTTTGTGTTAGAAAAACAGGTATGAGAGGTCTCTGCATAGTGGGAGAGAGTAGATGGTACATGTTTGATAGCACATTCAAATAAATTTAACCAATTCAGAAAGTCTGAATTTTCCAGATTATTTTGTTAATTTAAAATCCTTTGGTTCATCTGCAAGGTTTTTAAAATCGTTCACTTCATATTGGTAGCTTTGGGCATTTTGTGGCATCGTCAGTATAGCAAATAATTAGTTAGTGATTATGTATTGCATGACCATAAGTAGACAAACTTCTAAACATTGAGATTTATAAATGGGTATTCTTTAAGCTGGGGATCCGCTGCATTGCTCAGATGACGTTGGGCAGAGTCACTGCCTTAGCTTTGTGAAACTGCAGCAATGTGGCTTTTAAGCGACTCAGAACAATAAATAAATAAACCAGCAGAGGCTCCCGGGCTAGGATGCCATCATCTCTCTGGCAGGCTGTGAGAGTCTGTGCAAAACCCTCAGCTCTACAGAGGCTGAGTGTCCATCTCTGGCCCTCCACATTAAGAAGGAATCAGTAATGGATCATCCTTCTGAAGGGAGAGATCTTCCTTCTGGCTCTCCTCCTCAACGTTTATGAGAAAGTCACTGAATACTTAAAAGTTATTTGGCAACTTTCAAAACCAAATTCCTAACTAAGAGAAAGAAGCCTTTTTAAATTTTTTGGTAGTAGTACTAGTGATAGTAATAATGTATAGAGTAGACCTTTGGAAGAGCTTCTCAAGTTTATATTCTCTGCCTGACCTGTGGTGGCGCAGTGGATAAAGTGTCAACCTGGAACCCTGAGGTTGCCGGTTCAAATCCCTGGGCTTGCCTGGTCAAGGCACATATGGGAGTTGATGCTTCCTACTCCTCCTCCCTTCTCTCTCTCTCTCTCTCTCTCTCTCTCTCTCTTCTATGAATAAATCAAATCTGAAAAAAAAAGTTTCTATTTTCTATATGGGCCTTTCTAAACCTTAGTGTGTGGCCCTGGAGTGTCATGGGTAGGTTAGTTACATGCAATGCCACACCGATTTTTCAAATGAGGAAGAAAACATACAGCCCAGGCGATTGTTGAGAAGTACAGAAGAAAACTATCCCGTCGTTTAAATAAAGCCATATTGATTCTCTGAAATCTCTTCTTAGAGTCAAACAGTAACAATCAACAACTTAGAAAAAGTATTTGAAAGAAATGTGTTATTTAAATACAAAGAACTCTGTTCTTTTTTATACATACCTGGATGGTGATGGTCATGGCACTTCAGACAGACCTTTCACTGCCCACTTTAACGACCATCTATCTGTATAGGCTAGGGTCCTTAGACAAAGTTAAGGGCAGTGCTGCACACGGATTGGGAGAGAGAGAAGGGCCATGTGGGGACCCAGATGTACAAAATGGTGCATTTAGGCAAAAGGAGGAAAAGCCAGAGCATTGGGGTTGGGTAGAGAAAGCAGCAGGAGAACCAGCCTGTCTACATCTGAAAAGCCATGGCCACAAAAGTTAAACCTGGGGAAATTATAAGAAGTAGTGAGGAGAGGGGAGTGAGACCTATAGGTGATTAGTAACAGAACCCTCTGGATCCCCTCTGACCTTCACTAAAATCACTTTGCTCTCTGGCTTGCTTTGTTCATTTTTTATTTTGTAAAAATAGGAGAGTTATTTATTCTTAACCAGAAATGTATTAAAACACATTTTTGGAGAAAAAAAAAGAACAAAATGAGGAAGAACATAATTTACATAATTTATAGCACTAAGATGGTAATTTCTTAAATAGCATGGAGATATATATATATATATATATATATATATATATATATATATACCTATATACTTGCATACTTATATGTATGTATATACTAGCTATGTATATATTTATTCAAATATACTGACTGGGTATCACACACATAAATCATTTTTCATGTTTCTTAAGATCTTTGAACAAAGAAAGATTCTTGTTAACACTTTGCTTTGAAATTTTCAAAATAATTGTTACATTTAAAAATATTAAATATTAAACATTAAATGAATATTAATTAGAGAATGTGATATTAAAATACCAAATAGAGACTGATTTTTACACATGAATAGTGTGCAGAACTTTCCTGATTAGCAACCATGTGTTTTTAAATTTAAAATGTTGCTTTGAAAATGACATTTCTACATGCTGTGGCATCACATACACATCAATATGTGGTATTGAGTATCCACAAGTTAAGGACAGTGATTTTTTAGGATCATGAAAACTCTTGTTCCCTAGCTTTCTTCAGATGTATATGAAGGAAGGTATGGATTGAGTATCGATATGTATCTGTAGCAAAGTATTAAGCCCAGCAGAGCACATGGAGATCAAACCCCCCTTGTTTGCCCAGATGAGCAGCAGTCAAAGGTTTTCATGATTGGATTTTGTGAAGAGAGGCCCTTGATTAATCATGTGAAGGTTCCTATAGTCTTAGCAAGTGGCTGAAGAAATAAGCCAGGATGATCAGAGCAATGTGCACTTCCCAGGGAATTTCAAAGACATGCTTAATACAAACTCCTTGAATTAAAAAGAAAACACTATTTATATAATATACACCTTTGGACAAGAGTAAATACAGGGTGTAACAAAAGTAGGTTTATAGTTCTGAATACATGAAACACAGTTTATTATTGCACTATTATTTACTTATTATATTATTTTTCATATGAACAACCATCAATCTACTTTTGCCCCACCCTGTATATAAAATAAAATTTTTAAAAATCAATAAAGTAATGTCAAAGTTGCTTATAATGTTTGCTTAGCCTTTACTTTTATAAGGTGATTCACTGCGATAGGCAGGGAAGGTAATTCATGTGATTTTCAACTTGGCCACAACAATGCTACAGTGTGTTATCATGTCAAAATGGTTTGCTTAGTGCGCAACACAGGAAAAGAAACCATGTTTCTGTATTTCTCATTGACCAACCTAAGTTTCCTTTGCTCAATGTGACCTCTTCCCTTTAGATTCCAAAGAAGAACTACAACCTATTTTAGAAATACAATCCACATACACGTTCATAATTCCTCATCCCAGCCATGGGGCCAGATGGATTTTATAATTCAGAATTTTGTAAAATTTAAAAGATTTTATTATGTGGAACCCTCAGAAGGGCCTAAGGCTGGATCATCACTGAACACATTAACATTTCTGTAGTGAAATATATGAATATTCATAATAAGTAGGATGAATAAAGGCTATAAATAGCCTCCTCTGTTCAGGTCAATTCTTTTATTTTTTTCAGGTCAATTCTTTTATAGCAAATTAATTTTTTAAAACAGGGTTCTCAAAGGTTGAAAAAGAAAAAATATAAACATGTCTTCACAATTTTTTTTACTATTTTAAAGAGTTGTTATAAAAGTGAACAATTCTAAAGTTCTAGACACTGTTCTCAGTAAAATACTATTTCATGTTTTAAAAAATATTATTTATGAGATTTATTGTTTTAAGACTTGCTACATCTCACATTCCAAATAAATACTTTCTGTATTTCTATAAAATTATTTTAATATCATACAGATAACCAGCAGCTTCATATGAACTGTTAAATATATTTAGATAGAATAAAATGTGAAGCCAAAAGTATATAAACATGAACACTAAGAAGTATACTAAATATTAATTTTAAGAAACTATTTTTATTAATTTATTTGGTTTCATTCAAATCTTTTTTTCTTAAGAGAGCAAATTTTTTTCTTTACTTAATTTTTTAAAGATTTTATTTATTAATTTTAGAGAGAGGGAAAAAAAAGAAAGGGGAGGGGAGGAGCAGGAAGCATTAACTCCTAGTAGTTGCTTCTCATATGTGCCTTGACAAGGCAAGCCCGGGGTTTTGAACCAGCAACCTCAGCATTACAGGTTGCTGCTTTATCTACTGTACCACCACAGGTCAGGCAAGATAGCAAATCTATTCTTAACCTAGAACTTCTGGAAAACCCAGGCCTTGCATCTTAGGCTAACTTTAGGTACTAGATGATTCATTTCAGTAGGATTATATTTTACTTAGAAAAGAAATAGGAAAAGAAAGGTGTTTTTATTGGTTAAACTTGGCTCAGATGATTAGAATCCTCATCTATAACACCATATATACCCTGATGAATGGGTAAGTTTCAAATATTCCATTCTGGAATTTTTAATATGCACATAGACACTGAAGAGATAGATAAGAGAAAAAAAAATTTAAAGAAAAGGAAGCCTGACCAAGTGGTGGTGCAGTGGATAGAGCGTCAACCTGGGATACTGAGGACCCAGGTTCAAAACCCTGTGGTTGCTGGCTTGAGCGGGGACTCATCTGGCTTAAGCACGAGGTCACCAGCTTGAGGTCACCAGACATGACCCCATGGTCACTGATTTAAACCCTAAGGTTAGTGGCTTGAAGCCCAAGGTTTCCAGCTTGAGCAAGAGGTCAGTGGCTCAGCTGGAAGACCCTAGGCACACACCAAGGTCAAGGCACTTATGAAAAAGCAATCAACGAACAACTAAAGTGCTACAACTATGAGTTGATGCTTCTCATCTGTCTCCTATCTTCTCTCTCTCTCTCTCTCTCTTTCACTAAAAAGTAACAATAATATTAAGGATAAATTAAAGGAGAAAAAAAGCAGAAAATCCCACCCAATTTACCTCTGAGACAGTGATGCATTGACATCTTAACCCTAACTCTTCAGAGGTCAAGATAAAGCATAGGTATTGCTCCTGGACACTGGTTTGTGAAACCCAGGAATAGTCAGAAATGGGCTCCAAAATATTAGGGTTGGAAACAATCCCCAGAAACCTAATACAAAATGGGATGCAGAACAGATATTTACAAAACAAAGCATACCAGTAAAGCGGGCCAGATGCAGAGAACACAGAGCAGGGTACAGCATGATGGAAATGCAGACTGAGAGATGGCTGAGGTCAAGTCAAATGAGAGGCTCTCAGACCCAGTTTGAAAACCTAAAGCCAGAGCCTCAAGTTAGAACCAGAGTCAAAGTAAGGCATACACACCATCTACTCAGGCTGAATACCGATCAGACACGACCTCTTCTTACAGAGAAAGGAATCCGTAGCCCAGGCTCACAGAGGGGCCAAGCCTGAGCAGCAAGTCACTTTGCCCTTATCCAGGTAAAAAGCCACATGCAGAGCCAGAGCGGGCAAGAACTCACACCAAGTGCACAGTCATATACATGCTAACGCCTTGCAGGGGGTTATAGCACATGCCCAAGTAAGTACATCAGGATAAAACTAAGTGAATAAGACAAAACCAAAGATAAGGGAGATAACAGTAGCCCATGTATTAATAAGCATTAATACGCAGTCAGCAAGCAGATAAACATAGCCCGCTAGAGCGCCATCTCGTAGTTTTCATAAAAGTACTTCCGTACTTTCGGTAGGTCTCCATCCCACCATCTTCACATCCCTGCCCTGGGCCCTAGAATGACTGTAGGTAAGGAAAGAATGAGAGAGGAATGAAGAAAACATTTAAAGAAAAAGGATAAAAGGAAAAAAGCTCCTTCACAAACATCAGTCGTGCGCACAAGTTCGATCACACAAGTTGCTCATAGACACCCTGTCAATGGCTATGTCTGCTTTTATTCCCTTAATTCCCAATGTCTTTAAAAAGCAAAACAATAATAGTAATAACTATAGTCCTATTTATTCTTTGTCACAGAGTTAATCAGTTCCTATGGTGCATGAGTATGAGGGGCTGTGGGCTGAAGACATTTTTCATCAGATATTTTCATTTTTTGCCTTTGGCAAAAATTCCACCAGTAGTAATAAATAATTCTATACCCCTAAGTGGATATTATTATTATTTTCAAAAGTAAGCCACAGCTGGCTCCTAGCCTGTCAGCTCTGCGGGAGTCACAGATGCTGCGTGCATACCTGTTGACAATCCTGTGGGTGGAACGGCTCACCATTCCCGCATCCACACCTCTGCTTCTTTCATCCTAATGGTGTCCCTTGAAAACACAGCTAGGGAAGGGCAGAGGGACAGACAGAGATAAAGGTGCAAATAGTGTGGATTCTGCCTTTGGGTTTAGAATATACGAATACTTCCCAGATATTTTATTTTGCGGTCAACTTGCTGGTTGTACTAGGGGATGGGATGAAAATGCAAACCCACCACTATTTTAAAGGACTGGTGTAATATCCTGCACATAATAGGGACTATAAATGCTGAATAAAGAAAAAGAAATAAATGAGATCTGTTTTGTTTTGCTTCCTTTTTAATCAATGGGCCTCTTCTTTTCCAATTTACTGTCTTCCTAATCCCTTTTGACACTCAGATTTCCCCTGTCCCCTGGTGCCTTCACAATGCCCCCTGGCTGGCCCCAATGCAATAGTCCACCTGTCCTTAGATATTATTTTCAACTCTTACCTCTTTCTCTCTATCAAAATGTGCTCTTCCAGACAACCCAAGCTCCAGTAATAATCAGTCCCAATTACTTATTTGGATAACAAATAATTTCAAACATGTTACCTAACAACTGGTAGGTATATATACCCTTGTCAACATACACATCCTAAACTCAGCTAAGAAATTGTGGAACAATGGAAACTCCCAACATAAACTGGCTAAAGACTAGTTGGATAGGGCAGTTACTTGGAAATGTTACCGAATTGTATTATATACCATTTGCCATCTCCAGTTATATAGAGCTGGCCATGTTTAAAGGCTCAAAAAGTTGAACATGCACATTATTTTCTAAATACTAAAATCTCCACTAATTAACAGAAGTAAAATACTTAGTATTAAAATGAAGGAAAAGGAGAGTCAAATATACCTACGAAAAACTATTTTAGAATAAATTTAAAATATGGAAAAACCAGTTTTGTTATTTCTAAGAGAACCATAGACCCCCAGACTAATAGGATTCCTTAGAACATGTTTTGTGACTATTAACTGGGTATTTCACCTGACCATTTTGAAGAATACCTCCCTCCAAAATGCATTTTCAGTCTAGGTTAAAAAACTAAAGAAGTAAAAGTCAAAGACTCAGAAGTGAATTACTGGTTTGACATTCACAACAACGTGATCAATAGTTTTATGGGAAGTTTCATAGTTAAGAGAAAACACTTGATTTTGACTAAAGAAAACTAGGTTCTATTCCCACCTTTGCCACTAACTAGTTTGCAACCCTTTCAACAAAGATTTTTTTTTTTAAATATTAAGTTTAACAAATAAACAAGGGAGCAGATGGCCCTGTGCTAGTCATTTTAATCCTTACAAATGTATATGAATGTATAAAATGAGGGGTTGGACATGAAGTCTCCACTGTTTGTTTCTCATACTGATATTCTGTAATTCACCAACCTTACCCCAAGGGGGTCTATAGGTATGTTCTGAAATATAGATGGAGAAAAACACTTGGCCACAGGGAATTAGAGATCAAAGAAGTCTCTTTGCACCCTTCTTTTTCCCACTCTGCAGTCAGCTGGAGGAAAGGAATAAAAAGAGTATGGATATCATGACAGCAATCCGTGTTGGTGACACTGCCCCAGGCACCACGTGCCATCACCACCCTTGCGTCCCTTACAAACCTGAGGTCACACAGCAGCAAAGCAGAGAGAGAGAGAAAAAAAAAAACCCTGCCCTTCAGTAACAGTAAGCCAAGTGCCCTAAACAGTCATTTCCAAAGCAGTTGCACCCCACCTATATAGGCTCAATGGTTGGCATAAGAGGAACAGCAGCTCCACTGAGTATTAGAATTCATACACACAGAATGAAAAAGTTGGCTAAAAAATATGAGGAAACTTTTCTTGCCATATAAATGAACATAAAAAAGTTCCATCACATACCAAGGTACCGTTAAAAGCAACCATGTTTGGAAACGGATTTCATAAACTCAAAAGTGTTATGCAAATATATATTCAGTCTGGCATCTTCTATCACCTTCTATCTACTTATGTAATATTTTAAAAATATATTTGAATTAAACCAGAAAACAATCAATTTCACAATTTGAGTTTTAAAATAATTCTAATAATTTTGAGGAGCGGAAGGGAGGGTATGTATGGCTCAGTTCATAACTAGCTACAAGACACTGGATGTACATTTAGCTCCTTCGGTCCTCAGGTTTCATTTGTTTGAGACATGTGGGCTCACTAACTTCTCAGAACATATGCCAGACTGAATGTGTTAGTGACTGATAGTACACAATGGCTATTCTTCTCAAAGTTATTTCTTTTTAATGATAACAAAATTTACATAGGTGGGGAATTTAAATACTAATTTTCTAAAATATTCTTCTGACATTTTTAAAAAATACAGGCAAGCTACCAAAACCAAGGCAAAAGAAATACCAATGTATAGTATTTTAATGTGTCAGAGTAGAAAGCAGATCTTCAAGCAAGGAGTAGCCAGTTTCCCTCAGAAAATCTGTGTTAGGAAAAAAGAAGACGAAAATCTGTGTTAGGTTAAGTCAGAAAAAAGACTGGATAGAAATATTGAAGATGGTAACATATCATGAAAACCTACCCAAACCATATATTCCAAGAGATGAGAAATTAACATTTTGAATGAATAATAATGACGAAAATCTGCTAACCTTGATTGAGCACACATATTGTGCTTGGCATGGGGATAGGAATTTAGGATAGATTATTTTTATTTAATCCAACACCACATGATATTTTACTCACTTTCTGATAATTAAACTGGAAAAGTATATTTTTGTCATGCTATAAATTTAGGAAGTGTCAAAGTTTAAAAGGAGAGGTTGATTTGGGCTCTTGCTGGACAGGTTTTTCTAGTTGATATAAACCAGCAGAAAGGGGTATGCTTTTAATTCTCAAGATATGACATCTTCTCATAGTAAACAATACCTCTGTCCTATCAGTATTGTTAGTTGTTTGGGAAGTTTTGAAATTAAATATAACTTATTAAGAGAAATAACAGTAATAAAATACAGCATCCGATAGTTATCTTAAAGTTTATATAAGAGTTCTATAGATTCTTGTACATATATATAAACAGTTTATATATGACGGCTTATAGATAATATAAGGCTTATAATGCTTGACAAATTTTGACTCTATTCTCATTTCCTTGATAAAGTTTAATTATAAACAAATGACACATTTTTTCATTGCATTTTTAAAAACTTACTGTAATGAACTCAAGTTAATATCTTGCTTGTGCGTTGGGGAAATTCAGTTTGACAACTAAGGAAAATTCTCATCTGTCAGTTGCTTATGTAATAATAAGAGTCACTAAAGAAAAGTCACATGGGTGAAACATCTCTTCTTGAAGACTTCAGATTTCAGCAGTCATAATATGAACATGTGAAATTCGATCTATATTTAACCAAGAATATTTGCTCCTTGGGCTGAAACTTAACATTAATGTTAATGCAGCACATTAACATTAAAATAAGAAACTAAAGTTAATGAAAACACTTTAAAGACCTAAAAAGTCTTTCGTATTCACTGCTTCCCTGTAACCTCCACAAAATATTTCTGTCCAGGAATGAGAAGAGGAGGAAGATGAGTCTTTCACCTCTAAAAGAAAAGAAATGAAAAAGTTAAAATCCTCTTCAAGCTTGCTTCTTGTTTAACTACTGCCCCCTCTAGTGGAATGTTTTGGGTAATGCAGGCCCCCAAGTAAGGAGGTGGGGGGATTTATCACACCAAGCACATATTTTGTTTGTTTGTTTTACATTTTCTTTTTAGAAACATTCTAAACAAAATGATGTGAAATAAACAAACATAATAGTGCATAATAGACGTACAATAGTTTCGCCAGCAATTGTAATTAAACAAGGGAGTGATAAAAATCTGTGCTATATGCAGAACAACACAAACCGATTTCAGATGCAATGTGACAGACAGACATGAAAACATGTTTTGCCAGAATTCCCTGTCATTCATTTTGTGAGTTGACTCTTTTCCCTGCATCAGCCTATTTGGCCATTAGCCTACAACTTTTCTACCAGCCACTTTCTTCTCATTTACTTCAAAAGTTTTCTTTCCCCTCCCTACTCCTTGCCATCATTTCTCTTGTACAAGCAGCGTTACGTGGATAATAACTGCCCTTCGTCTCTAACTTTAGCAGCTCTTTTCTTGTCTGTAAATTGCACTGGAGCGTCAGAATCAAGACATATAAGCTAATTTGTTTACAATTCCTGAGCGGTCTTTTTCTAATCATTTTCTTGCACCATTATTTTCTTTCATAGTTAAGTTTATGTTTGTAGTGGCAGTAGTTGGGGGAGGGGGGAGAAACATTACCGCCGCTCCGAATGACCACACTCAACACGGCTTTGCATGATTCTTCCTGGAGAAGTGTTGAGCTTGGTAGATGCATCGTGTTCTACAGGGATCTCTGTCAACTTCTCTTTTTATGCATTTAATGTGCTTCCCGGGCGATAGCCTAAGGGAGCTTTCACTAAACAATTAATGTAAAGCACCTCTTGGGAACCTGATGGGTATTTAGCAAGTAAGTTCACTTCCAGTGAATTGTATAATGTGATATTCTGACAATGCATATAGAAAAGGTCCAGAAAGGTGAACGTTTTTTTCCCCCAAAAAATGTAATAATCTACCCAAACTTCTTACCCTTTTGCTATTGTTGGGGGACGAAGGAGAACAGAGTCGTATTTTAGGATGTTGTTGTATGTACTCACCTTTGCCATTTGGGCATAATACCACACTGCTGTTCACTTTTACTAATGTAATGTACAAGTAGCAATCTATTAGTGAAAGTAAAATTTGCTGTGACATTTTGACTCTGAAGCCGCAAGCAATGAAAGGCGTAGCAGTGCACAGGATATTTGTATTATGTTAATAAAAAATGATGCTACCATATGATACTAATATTGAGCAGAGAACACCGATTAGTATTTTCCCCACAGAAGCTACACTCTAATTTTAAAGTGGTCAAACACCAGTGTTGTAGATTTAATTACCTCATCATCTTAAATATTATTTTAAAACATCGCTGGAATTGTCTTTTGTTAACCAGGAAAACTAAAACAGTAAGATGGATACCTCACTCTTTGCCCTTTTTATGACTTTTTTAAAAATAAAGATCATTTATATGATGAAGGTTTTTATCAGAATAATACATTTTTCTATCTCAGAATATGTTCTTTATCAAAATTAAAATTATAAGCAGAAATAAACATACTAAAGTAACATTTCTAAACAAATAGTGGGTTTTGATACAGTACACAGTAAGTTGAGAATTTATATAGCATTTTAACTTTAAGACATATGTTAAGAGGCATTTTCTTGGAATTTGTTATCCTGTTTGCCTGAAGTGCTCAAATAATATACACAATTATGACCATATGTGTGTATATATCAAAACATACATTCATGTAAATGTTTTAAATTTTTTTTATAAATCTGTCAATGTGCAAAGTTAATAGAAGTCACTACTCCAAGCTCTTATCTTTAAATCCACATAACACATAATTTGTCTTAAATTTTGCTTTGCTATTCCAGTGAAGTTTGCATTCACACTTTTATCTCACGCCAATATCTCCTTTTCCTTATCAGAAAAATATGGGATGAAAAATTGTGACACAATACAGAGCACCTATACGAAAACTAGCCCCGCAAGGAAGGAGAAATTATTGTTGTATTATCGTTGCTGTTATTATGCCTGTATTTCCATGTCCATGATGATCTGGGAATATTTTTTGTGACATCTTTAAGAAAATGAACTCTAACTCTGCCAACATCTTCTCCAAATCAGAATTTAAATGATTTTAGTGAGTATCCTCAAAAGCTGTTCTTTCCCAATAGGACCAAGTGTGGGTAGTAACAATTACAAATCAATTACCATAGAAACACTTCACCACTTTTGCCCTCCTCTTTCACATCCTTGGGGCTAAACGGGTATTTTCCTACGTACAACAGGCTCCGCATCCCTGCCTGTTAAGCTTATTACGCGGGTGTGCCTGTTTGAATTATTATTGAACTTGGGTAGCAAACTCACGTGTTGTGAGAAGAATCGCATAAACAGCTGCATCAATCTACGAAACCTAGTAATTGCATTATGAGGTCGATAAAAGATTGTAGGCAAGATATCTAGAGAGTAATTACTTCTCTTAATGAATATATAGCCTAGCAATTTCTGAGTGCTGTAGGCATAACAGTGCTATATGTTTTACAGTTTATAAATAAATAGTTATTACCTTACACAAAGAGTAGAAATTCATCCTTTGAAGAAAAGTTAATTTGTTGTAAAGAGGCGCATTTTGCTTAAACTACTTACATGTAATGGATTATCAAGTAATTCCAATATGCTGTAATTGAAAATTACCTCTCTCAATGTGGAATATTCAATTGCATTTTGTACATCTGGGAACAAACTGCATTTTCACCTCAGCTATTCTCTTCTACATTAAAAGCATGATTGATAGCATATATTTCATATAGGGAATCATGGCTGTGCAAAAGTCAATCTTATGCTATGAATAACTCAGAATTATTTCTTTAGTTTAAATATATTTGCATGCAAATTACATGATATAATTATTCTCACATAGCAGTCTGGCTTGCCTTATTTTATTTTTTTTTTTTAATTTTCCTGGAAGCCCATTTCTCAAGTTGTAACCTGCACATTTATTGTGAATTGCCAAGTTAAGCGTGCTTACTTTACATGGACGGTCTTTCTTTCTCACCCAAGCTGTATTCAGATCAGAATTTTATGTTATAATATTATTTATCAGATGAAATTAAGAGAGATGGTTTCATCAAGGTATTAATTTTCCACTTTTGTTGAGTAAATAAAACCATCTGAAACTCTTGAAGCTTTGACAGGGAGATTAAACTTCGAGTATGAAGGTCACTGCAAGTATACAGACCTCTCCACTGCCTTCATAATCCTTGAAATATTGGGTAGGAATCACAGAGGAAGAGAATTCTTTCCAGGAACAGGAACTGTTTCCAAGCAGTACCAATGGTTAATGCTCTACTGTTATCACCTGTTTGTTTCTTAGAAGCTCAAGTCTCTTTAAAGACTCCAAACACTGAGAAATCACTAACGCTTAGCAGTTAGAATTAAGTTCTTCGGAGAATTTTGAAGCTGCAAAGACTCACTTAGTTCTTCTACTTAACTTTTCATTTATCTCCTAACTTTTTCATATTGTCTACATTCAATAGAAGAACAGTACCCTTCTGTGTTTAAAGATGACACTAAGTAAAGAATAATGTATTTCACCTAATTCACAGAACTGGGCATTTGTTAGGTCACAAAATACATATTTTTAAAATCAGCCAACAATGTTCACGGAAGCCTCTGTATCTGTGGCAAAAACTGACCAGAAATTCTAAAACACCAATGCACATTCCAGGATGCCAGGCATTGCTAGGCCTTTTGCAGGGCAGGGGGGAAGGAAGGCGGACAGAAGGAAAGAGTCTTGCTCCAGGCTCCACCATCCACCCTCTGAAATCCACCTTTACACGGTCTGCAAGGCCATTAGCTTCTCTTGTCATTTCTGTCTCTAACCGTATCGCCTCCCAAAACTCGTATAGTAAATCGAGGCTTCAGTTGCTCTGTGTGTGCAAGCTCCCCTTAGGACCATCACAGGCCCTTTCAATGTCAGCTTTCCGTTATTTTAACTTGTGGAGGAGAGTAACAATGGCAGAAGAATGTGAGGGCAGAAAATAAAAGTCGGTATTTCCCAAGTACCTGACATGTGCCGGGTTCTGTGTTAAAAGTTTTACATGATCAGCTCATTTATTTGTCACAAAAACCTGATGAGACAGGCACTGTTATCAGCCCCATTGGATTCCTGAGGAAACCGAGGTACAAAGAAGTAGAAAGCACAGAAGCAGGGGATGAAGCCAGCCATGAGAGGAGCAGATGATTGCCTCTGCATTGCTATGGAGTGGGAATTGGTCATGGGGAATTGGTGGCATTGGGACAGTAAGGGCTGTGCAACCAGGAGCAACTTCAGCAGAGGGAGCAGCTGGCTCTACAGTTGGCAAGCCTAGGGTTTGAGGACTTACTGAAGGGTCATACAGATGACTGTTATTTGCCTTTATCTTGGATTTCCCAATCTGAAATTATTATAGATATCAACCTTACTTAAAAATACTGAACAATAGCTATACAAAATGGACATGACTTATTTTACATAGATCTGCACCTGTTTAGCTAAATGATGGACTACTCATGCTGGCACTTATTTAAAAAAAACAAAAACAAAAAAACCCCACTAATTTAGGATTGTGTCAGTATCCTTTCATTAAGAATCAAAAAATGAAAGCTATCTGAGAAGTTGTAGTGAAAGAGGAATTATTTAGTTCAAAGTCATAAATTCTGAAGTCATCAATTTGGCTCCTGGGTCTATTGATAACTAGCTTTGAGAGCTCAACTAAGTCTCAACAATAGTAGCTGTAAGTTTCTACATCAGTAAAATGAAAGCTTGATACCACATTCTAATCTACCTGTAATGGTTTTAGAATTCTTTTCTTAGCTCCATCCTTGCCATAACAGAGTAAGAATATTAAACCAGACCCCACGTGCTTTCTAACCATTTAGTCTCCTTCAGGACAGAGCAGGATCATTGGGCTACCCCAGTTATCCTTAGTAAGTTTAGTTTAATATTCATGTTTAAGATATTCCTTGAGCACCTACTTTGGACAGAAATAAATAAACTGTATCTTCTGCTCTAGAAGAGCTTACATTCTGGGATTTAATAGTATGTTAATGACATACAAAAGTATCATTGCTGGTTTGAAAATAAGCATAATACTTGCATGACTCCAGCAATAATAACAGTGTCTATGAAGTTGTGGCTTGCACATAAGAACCAGAAGGAGAATTTGTTAAAAATGCAAATTCTGACATGGAAGTTCTTAGGGCCCAACACTCCAGGTGACCTGGAAGCAAATGATCTAAGCTTGAGAAACACAGATAGTGTACTCAACAGGACCTATGCACAACCAAAGGTCATCATCTCAATGGGATTCTAAGATGAAAGATTCCAATTCCAACTGCAATAATTCTACCTGACCGGTCAAAAAATTAACAGCGTATTAACACTGTTTTCAAATCCTTTGGAAGGGACAGTAAAACCAACCCCTTGTCAGTCTATGTAGGCAAGCATTGAGGATGCAGATATGAAGGAAATAAAGCAACCCATCCAGAGAAAAACAATACAAGGAGCAAGTGGCCCTGAAGTAGAAAAGAAGTGAAATCAACACTGAAAAGAAACTTCTTTGAGTTTGAATAAGTTTGAGGTGGAGTAAGAAATCAACTTTACCTTCCCCAGTTCCAGAATGTGATGTACAGCACAATTTTTAAGCTAAAGCTTCATGTTTGGGAGAAATTTGCATTAATATTTAGTAAATTAATACATCATATTACGTGAAATAGGGCAGGGTATCTCTCTTCTAATTTAATATTATGTTATTAATATTAAATAAAATATTTTCATATTTTCATAATATAGTAGTTTTCCTGGCAAATCTTCAAGCAAGTAAAAACATACCAGAGTTCAGGAACCTGAGAGCATTTAAGGATATTAGCTGACTATACTAAGGACTAAAGAAATATGCAATATTATAGATCTATTAACATAACAGATGCAGTATTTTCTATATGTCCCTCTTTCACACCATTGGTAACACATGTGGTTTAACAATAATGATTACTTCTATTAATACTGTCCCCACAGATCTTACTACAACTACTGCTATTACTACTGCCATTCATACAATGCTTGCTTCTCTACTTAAAGGCACTTTTGTCCTGTCTAGAGAGCCCTATTGGTGGGAGTGTCATTCCAAAGCCTAGAGGTTGCCAGTTCAGTCCCTGGTCAAAGCACATGTATAAACAGATGTTTGTGTATCTCTCCTGCTCTCTCTCCCTTCCTCTATCTAAAATCAGTAAAATAAACATTTAAAAATAATAATAAAGGCACTCTTCAATATTTCCCTTTTGGTGATTCACATCTCGCCCTTTGAGTTAAGAAAGGCAGATTCTATCATCTTTAATTGTTAAATGGAAAAAAAAGAATCTCAGAGATATTAAGTAACATACTATCAGTTAATTTGTAACTAATAAAAAATTACTAAGCAAAAGAAAAATAAAATGCATTCATAGAAGAAGGAGGAAGATGAAAAATAATTGAGGTATGAAAACATTTGGTTCGGGAGGAGCACAACGGGTTCTCCATGCTTAAAGTTTAAGATGTGACTTGAAGTTTTTCTAGGAGCTGCCAAAGTTAGGAATAGTTCTTTTCCCCTAGGCCCAGCCAGCCTTCAAATCTTTTGGTGACATTAAAGCAACATTTGGTCTTCAAAACCCAAAGGCCGCTGGTCAAAGCACTCACAAGCCCTGTATTATATATCAAATGCATGCAGTATCAAACAATGTTCAGATGTTAGGATATTCAGCACTGTCTCCAGCTCTCTGCCCTGATAGATGACTCCTCTAAAACCAAACCATTCCCGTATTCAGGAACAGACAGTGTCTGGCGCCACTGACCTGAGTCTAGCCCCTGTTTGTAGCCCTACCCCTAACAGCCCTACCCCTAACAAACTGAGGTTCTAACAAATGGGGGAGTAGACTACTCTTGAAATAGTGTTGATATAGTCAATAACCTTTTCTAGAGCAGAAATTGTGAGCTTTGGATAGAATTCAATGACTTCTTTTTGCCTTATTTGGAACAGAAAGGGCTAATTTTCCCCTAATTTATCCATGAATATGTAATGTTAAAAAGAGAAAAATCAGGATTCCTGAACAGTTGTGTTTAAGCAGAATATTTCAAAATGTTATTCGTGTTCCCTCCACGTGAATACACAGCCATGCTTTGGGGAAAGAGCAAAGGGCATATGGCATTCTCTGCTTAAGAACAATGGCCATACTCTACTACCCAGTCCTATTCCCAAGAGAAGATTATTATATGAGGGTACCAGTTTCTCAGACTCCATGTGAACATTTTCCCAAGGATTTCATGACTAGGAGCATTGCCATCTATATCTTATTAAAATACAGAGCAGAATCTTTATGATATATCATGAATGCAAGTTACATGAGCATGTCTCTTCCTTATGACAATCCTAAATTTAATGGGAGTGAGCGTACACTCAACCCACACAACCTGTACCTGAAGGAGAAGAGCTGCAAGTCTTCATTTCCTCTTTATCACTCATAACCTAGAGGTAGTGACTGCTTCCAGCAGTTGGAATTTCAATATCCAGACAAACTGAATATTTCCAGCACTTTAAATGTATAGAATCAAGATGATTACAAACGGGAAGAACTAAATGTAACACACGCTTATTCCAGCTTCTTCCATTTATAGATAAGAAAACCGAAGCCAGGGGAAGAGTATATCAATCAACAGTAGTGCTTCATTCCCCAAATATTTGTTTTATAGAGGAACAGGATTTGTATATGTGAAAATCTTTGAACACATAATACAAAGGCAATTTAAAAAATATTTTCGACCACAGGGTTGTAGATCACAAACCACACACAAGGTAACAACTAAGATTTACTTGGTTCTAGGACATTTTTTTAAATCACATATTGTACTTAAATATTATTTTAGTGCTCAGCAAGCACCCCATCTATCTTTACCCTAAAAATCTACACCCCAGCTGAGTACATCATACATGAGGATAAAGTGCTCAGGTTCTTTGGGCAGTTTTGTTCCAAATACTGCTTCCGTCACATATTGACTACATGACCTTTGGTATAATAGTAGCAAAATATTTGCTGGATGCTTCTAATGTTGTATGTTCTCTTTTTATTACTTACTGATTTTAGAGAGAGAGAGGAAAGAAGAGTGAGCAAGAGAGAAATGTTAATTTGTTGTTCCTCTTATATACACAGTCAATGATTGATTCTTGTATGTGCCCTGACAGGGGACTGAACCCACAACTTCGGCATATTGGGATAACTCTCTAACCAACTGAGCTACCCAGCCAGGGCCAATGTTGTATGTTATAAGATTTAAAAGTCATACAATGGCCAGACCAGTGGTAGTGCAGTGGCTAGAATGTCAAACTGAAATACTGAGGACCGAGGTTTGAAACCCTAAGGTCGCTGACTTAAGTTCGGGCTCATCCGGCTTGAGCAAGGGCTCATCTGGCTTGAGCACAAACAAGCTCACCAGCTTAAGCAAAGGCTCTCTGGCTTGTGCAAAATGATCCCATGGTTGCTGCCTTGAAGCCCAAGGTCACTGATTTGAGTCCAAGGTCGCTGGCTTGAGCAAGGGATCACTGGATTGGCTTGAGCCCTCTCATCAAGGCATATATGAGAAGCACTTAATGAACAGCTAGAAGTGATACAACTAGAATCTGATGCTTATCTCTCTCCCTTCCTGTCCTTCTCTCTCTCTTTCTTGCTCTAAATACATACATATATACATAAATGTCATACAGTGTTCTAAAGAATATCTTAATTGTATATATCACCTTTCTCCAACTTATCTAGGACATTTGGCATTCAAAACATTTTACAGAGATGGTCTAACTTGCCATAATGCCCTCTACTGAGATAAGGTAGTGTTATATTAACCAAATCCTATTATAGTAAGATTAGTTTCTAGTCTATATTTAAGTAATCATGCATCAAATCATAATCGAAGATATAACATGATCAAAGATATAAAAATTCCTTTTAGCGTGATTAAAAACCAGATTATATGTCTGCCATTTCCCCCAATACTAGCTTAATAAATATTCTGTGCAATATTTTTCAAATATAATGAATCAAATTTAAAGAAATAAGAGGAATCTTTTCTAAGTTGCACTAAGACTAGACTAAGAGCCAGATCCCTTTTCTTTATCTTTTGCACAATTTCTGCAACAATATATTACGGCCTTTTAAGTTGATACCTTTAAGTTATATTTCCCCGATGGGGATCTTTTGGAAGGAGGGAATAAAGCAATGCCAGTTATCAGGCCACTTTTAAATACTCTAATATATACTGTAACCTCCAAGCATAATAAAAATCTCTCTGTCTTTGTAATTGCTATATGAGAGATATTTAAAACCCAAAAGTGGGTTGCTTCGCACTATTGGATTTTGAACTCATTATTTTATGAAAACTTCCTTTGTGAAGAAGAAGCCCTTTCTAGGCATCGTTTACTTCTTAAGCCAGTCCAAGAAAGGGAGATCTAAAAAATTTTTGATACAACTCAACTCTATATTTAAAAACAATGAATTCTTTTTAGTATCTAAAAGATGAATGTGGCCTTTGAGATATGTGTGATGTTTGTTTTTTATTTTTATTTTTGGCTGCCAATATCCATATTGAGTAGTAAGTTCAGTAAGAGGTACATAGACATATGCTGGTTCTTTTCTTCCTTTCTATGTATGTCAGAGTAGATTGGCAAACTTTATAATACATGGTCATTGCTTACTAAATTCCATTCTCCCATCTAAAATCAACTTGACTGTTAGAATATGAATTATGAATCGAGATGTTATAAGCAAATGAAAGGATTTCAGTAGTCTCTGGCCAGCTTCCCTCAAACACCTTCCCTAAACTTGAGCATGCAGTGGCTATGGTGGTGGTTATAACCACATCTGTGTCTCATCCCACAAGAAAAGTCCTGTGAAAGACCAAATTTAAAGCTATACTTCATTCATGTGGATAGTTAGCCAGGAATAAGACTCCCTGCATCATGTGATAGGCAAGTCAAGTAACAAAATCAGCAACAGACAAGCATCCAAGAAAAGGCAGAGACACACTTGAATGTGCCAATCAGAAAGCACAATTTCAAGGGATAAAGCCAAATCAGAAATTATGAGGACTATCAGGAGGATCACTGAGAATGGCTAAATATTTTCGTATAGGTTTGTATTGTTATAGCTATTTTTTGTTGGCCTAGCCATGATATATAACAGCTTTCTCCTCAAGTGCATTTAGAGGCACAGAACTTAACTTTGATCAGATGGATGGAAGAAGAACAAGACATGATAATGATATTTGTGCACATTATCCACAAGTGTGCATATAGGAGACAGAAGAAGAATAGCTTTGTCCAAGATTAGATGACTACTGGCACTTCTCTCTTACAGGTGACCACGGCAGCCTTAGCATTTCCCTCCAGTTGAATGAACTATAGATAGACTTCCTTACTATTAGCTTCTGACCTCTCTTTTCTTAGAACATGTATTTTAGAATATTTGTAAAGATAATTTTTCCCCTGCTCGTTGAGATATAAATCTTTTACAAGGTTTTTGACGCTGTTACTACCGAGGAATATTTCTTTCTGAAAGACCTAGGAACCATCTCCTTAAACCGCAATCATCTAGGAAGATAGTCCCTATCTTTCAGTTCCCATGAGAGGACAGGATGCTAACTTCAGCGGTGGCCTTGCTCCAAGGTGAAAAAATAACCTCCTGTTATAAAAATATAAGGAAATTGTCTTTTACTTGGGTAAAGCCAGTGATCAAACACAGATGACCTACTATCTTCCTCCACCCCAGCTTATAAAAGCTCTCCAGGCTTTAGTTTCAGTATTATGGAGCTCTCACTAACTTCTAACCTCTCTCCCTTATTGCAATAGCTTTGAATAAATTCTGCCTTGACTGTTTGACTTTGTTCCATACAATTTTTGCTTTGCTATAGGTCAACTGAGAAGATGGAGTAGAGGTACATTTCCTGCTAAGCACAGCTATTCCCTCTGCTGAGTACAACTAAAATCTCTAGACACTATATTTAAAACAAAACTAAATAAAAACTAGGAAAGGTGAGGAAAGAAGGTAGACCAGCAAGGCATCTCAGGTTTCAAGGAACAACATGAAAGTGACTTTTCTGGATTTTTTTTTTTTTTTTTGCCTCATATCCCAAGCTTGCAGTGGAAGCAGCCAGCAACCCAGAAATGCCAAAAGCCACAAAGTAAACTTTAATGAAATAAGAAACTCTCTTTTTCTATCCAAAAGCCCAAGAAAAGAGCAACCTAACAAGACAAAAAACTCTTAGATAATAATTGCTTCAGCCAAATGCCACAAGGAAAGAAAAAAAAACTGTAACCCACCCCATGCAGGTCAGCAAAGGCTAAGCAGGCAGCCTGTACTTCCACTCTTCCTAGACCAGTGGTTCTTAACCTTTTTGAGGTACCGAACCCACCAGTTTCGTATGTGCATTCACCAAACCCTCCTTTAGTGATAAATAAAATATGATTTTTTTTTTCCAAATTGAAGACATAGGTATATGTTTTTTTCTTGGTGCACAAAATGAGCCGTGCATGAACATCAACTTGCTCAAAGAACAAAACCAACAAAGTGCATGAACTCACAACAAATTACGGTATTACTTTATTCTGGCTTCCGCTCAGAGGCTTCTCCGAACCCCTGAGACCGACTCGTTGAATCCCTAGGGTTCGATAGAACCCAGGTTAAGAACCACTGTCCTAGACAATAACAAGGAACTTTATATTCTCATGCACCCCCTTCCCTGCCACCACCAGAGTAGCACCAGAGAAAGCCAAGTAGAGAGCCAGAAAATTTCATCCATAATGAAGAATCCCCTACATATACCCCAAGTTCTGAAATGCCTGTGCAAAACACAAAGGGAACCCATACTTCTACCCACGCTCAGCAGTAATGAGGCACACTGTTCCCTTCTTACTAGAATAGTGTCAGCAGAGCCTATTGGAAAGTCAGGACTTTAACCACCACCAGGGGTAATATCTTTCACTCATGATGCCAGCAGCAGCCATGTGGGAGGCAGTATTAAGGTACTCCTGACCCCTCTTCTTCAGGTGTCAGTGGAACATGCACACCTGGCAGTAATGAGGTTGTACACTCCAGAGCAATGCCAGAAGAAAATAGCTAAAGTAGAAGATTTAAATAAGATCCGAGTCTCATAACATAATAACCAAATTGTGCAGATTTCAATAGAAAATGACTTGTCATTCAAAGAACCAGATACCTTAATATCTTGAATAAAAAAGGACAATCAATAGACACAATACCAAGAGGACAGAAATGTTAGAATTGTCTGACAAGGAATTTAGAGCAGCCATCATAAAAATGTTTCAAAGTAATTGTGAATTTGGATGAAACAAACAAAAAAATACAGGAAGAATACTCTCAGGAAAGAGAGTCTCAGCAAAATAACAAACAAAAGAAAGAACAAAAATAAACAAAAGAAAGAAAAATATTTTTAAATCAAATAGAAAATTTTCAACTAAAATAAAAAACAAAATTTAAAAATTAAAAATTTAATGATATGTCTCAATAGTATTATGAAGGGAAAACACAAAGGAATAGTTATCTGGAAGAAAAAAGCCAATAATGTTGCAGTAATATAAGGTTATAGTAGTTAAATATATAGAAATATAGAAAAACATGGAAAATATATAAAAATAATTAGGACATAATATATAAAAATAATTATAAAATTAAATAAAGTTATGCTGTCTGGATAGGAATTAATATAGTGTGTACAAATATGATAAACAGACTCTTCCTTTCATGCAGGGCTCAGTTTGTGTGTGTGTGAAGTTACATATAAATAAGAAGTGACTTGATGACATAACTCTGTGGACTGACATAGACAGGAGGATCCCCTAGGAACATTTCAGTAAATTAACATAAAAAGGGATCCCTGCAAGAAACTTCCAAGAAAGGTGGCTTAAGATGATAATCTTGTAAATTAACACCTGTTAGAAGGTGTTGGCCAGAAAAGATACTAAAGCTAAGGGCCCCCCCTGCTATGGTAGTTGCCCAGACTCCAACATGAACATGGACTGTCTCCATGCCACTCTAACCAAAGACAACCAAGAGGAGCACGCCAATGGGGCCGCCTTAAGCTATACCCAGGCACACCAAAAAGATTTGTAAATAATAAACAGCCTTATGATTCTTGCAACTAACCTGTGTGTCAGTCTCGTGTCTTTCCTCTGGTGGCAGTTGGAGTCAGCACTAATAAGTAGAATCCTCATAGCTGCCCCAAGAGTAGTCTCAAAGAGGTTGTCAGCCCTGCTGATAAGCAGGAGTGTCTCACTGCATGGGGAAGTTGAATTGGGAACACCTTGTTGATGTAGAGCTTGGGCTCTCCTGGGACAAGTAGAAATTACTCACTCTGAAAAACAGAGAGAAAATAAACTAGAAAAAGATGAACAAAGCCTCAGGGACCAGTAAAATTATAACAAAATATTTAATAATTGGGTCTTTGGAATTCTATAAGAAAAGTAGAAAATAAAAAGATAAACTAAAAAAAAATACTCAAAGAAATAAGAGCTGAAACTTCTAAACATAGCAAAAAATAAACCTACAGATTCAGATTCCTAATATATTTTAAACAGAATGAATTCAACAATATCTACACCAAGATACATCACAGTCAAATTCTGAAAACTAAAGACAAAGAAAAAAAAATCTTAACTATAAAGGAAAAAGATAATTTGAATGACAGCAGATTGCTCATGAGAAACCATAGAGTACAGAAGGCAGTGGAACAAGATGTCCAAGTGCTAAAAGAAAAGAACTGCCAATCCAGAATTCTGTTCTGGGAGAAAATATTCATTAGAAATAAAAAAGGAATAAAAATATGCTCAAATCAAAGAAAACTCAAACAAATAATGTATCTATAGCATATCTACCCTAAAGAGATTAAGCAAAATTCTCTAACCAAAAGGAATATGATAAAATGAGGAATCTTAGAACATCAGGAAGGTATAAGACATACAGTGAGAAAAAGAAAATGTGAGTAAGCACAATAGACTTTCATTCTCCTACTGAGTTTTCTAAATTATGTTTGAGGGTTAGAATAAATTATAACACTGATGTGATTCTAAATGTATAAAGAGAAAATAGTTAAAACAATTGGAAGTAAGACAGGATGAGGGGGGTTAATGGGAGATTAAGTTCCTACACTTCAATAAAACTAGTAAAATTAAGACACCAATAATCTGGGATAAAAAGTGTATATTTCATGTAATACTTGTAGAGTCACTAATAAAGTTATGCAAAGAGATAGTCAAAAACAGAATAGATATATCAAAATGGGATATTTAATATAACTCACATAGCCTTACAGAAAGCTGATGAAAAGGAAACAGAAAAGCAGAAAAGAGAGAGAAAAAAAACAGAAAACAAAATATAAAATGATAGGCTTAAGCCCTAACATGCCAATGACTGCATTAAATATAAATAGTGTAAATATACCAATTCAGTGACAATGTTTAGCATAATGTATCAAAACGCCAAGTCTCAAATACATGCTCTCTACAAGAAATTCTTTTAATTATTACGATATAGGCAGTTTAAAAGTAAAAGAATGAAAAAAAGGTATTTTATGGAAATAGTAAAGGAAATAGGAGTGTCTATGAGGTTTTTAACTACTGAAAGAGAAATTATCAAAGACTGAGAAACACTGTAAAATGATAAGGCAGTCAACACACCATGAAAACATAATAATATTAAATATGTACACATAAAACAACAAAGCAGCAATATATGTTAGGCAAAAACTAATAGAGCTGAAAGGAGATATGGGAAAGTTTACATTATACTTGGAGATTTCAATACCTCTCTCAACTAGTAACAGAATAATTAAACTAAAAAATTAAAAATAATATAAAATAAATTAATAATGCAATATGCCAACAGAATCTACTCCTCATATGTTGACTGTTCCACTCACTAATAGCATAATACACATTCTTTGCCAGTATTCATGAAATATATACCAATATGGACTACAACTTGGACTATCAAACAAAGCCCAACAAATTTAAAAGAACTGATATTATACAGAGCATGCTCTTTGACCACAACAGGTCAAACTAAAAATCAGTAACAGAAAAAGAACAAGAACATCCAAACATGTAGAATCTTAAAAACACACTCTTAAGATTGAATTAGTAATAAAATATCTCCCAACAAAGAAGAGCCCATGACCAGATGGCTTCAATTTGGTAAATCCTACCAAATATTTTTAAAAATCAATGCAATCTTTCTCAAAGTCTTCAAAAAAAAGTGAAGAGGGAACACTTCCAAATGCATTTTATGAGGCTAGCATTATATTGATATGAAAGTCAAAAAAGGACACTACAAGAAAATAAAGAAATAAATAAGAAGCCAATATCCCTGAAGAACAGAGATGCTAAAACCTCAACAAAATACTAGCAATCTAAATTCAACAACACATTAAGAGGATTATTCATCATTATCAAGTAGGGTTTATTCACAGGTTTCAAAGATGTTTCAATAAACATAATACATTACATTAACAGAATGAAGGATTAAAAGCATATGATCATCTTAAAAGACTCAGAAAAAAACACGTGGCGAAATTCTACATCCTATCAGGATAAAAGCTCTCAAAAAATTAGAAATAGAAGAAATATATATACCACAACATAATGAAGACTGTATATGACAAGCCCACAGCTAACATCATAAGCAATAGGGAAAAAGTGAAAACTTCATCTAAGATCAGAAACAAGACTAGAATGTTTGTTCTTGCCACTTCCATTCAACATGTTACTGGAAGTCCTAGCCAAAACAATTAAGCAAGAAAGAGTTTAAGGCATTTAAAACAGAAAGGAAGAAGTGAAACTGTCTCTGCTTGTAAATCATATAATCTTAAATTTAGAAAACCCTAACAATTCCACCAAAAAATTGTACAAATTAATGAACAAATTCAGTAAAGTTGCAGAATATATAATCAACGTACAAAAAATGAGTTACAGCCTGACCAGGTGGTGATGCAGTGGATAGAGCATCAGACTGGGATGTGGAAGACCTAGGTTTGAGACCCCAAGGTCGCCAGCTTGAGCGTTGGCCCATCTGGCTGGAGCAAAAGCTCTCCAGCTTGGACCCAAGGTCGCTGGCTTCAGCAAGGGGTGGCTGGTTTGCTAAAGGCCCGCGGTCAGGGCACATGTGAGAAAGCAATCGATGAACAACTATGGTGTTGCAACGGCAATGAAAAACTAATGATTGATACTTCTCATCTCTCTTCATTCCTGTCTGTCTGTCCCTATCTATTCCTCTCTCTGACTCTCTCTCTCTCTGTCCCTGTAAAAAAAAAAAAAATGAGTTACATTCCTAAACACTAATAACAAACTGTTTTATATAAAAATAATAAAACAGTCTCATTTACAACAGCATCAAAAACAATAAAATACTTAGGAATAAATTTAACCAAGAAGGTGAAAGACTTGTGAACTGAGAACAATAAGGCACTGGTGTAAAAACATCAAAGAAGACACAGATAACTGGAAAAATATACCATGTTCATGAATTGAAAAACATCATATTGTGATCTGCAGATTCAGTGCTATCCTTATTAATATAAATACAGTGGTACCTTGAGATACGAATTTAATTCATTCTGTAACCAAGCTCGTAAGTCAGTCAACTCGCATATCAAGCTGCCAATACTAGACCCCTGTGCCAACAAACCAACTAGCGGCAGCTTCCCAAATCACGACTTGTATCACGGAATTTCACTCAGATTTCAAACAAAAATATGGACCAAGTCACAGCTTGTGTCTTAAAAAAAAAAAAAAAAGATCGGATGTTGGTCTGTTTGTATCTCAAGGTACCACTGTATAGAGAATCTATCAACAAAAGTTGATCTAATTGACATTGATAGAACACTATGCAATAACAACAAAATATAGATTGTTTTCAAGAACATGCAACATTCACGAAGATCAGACATTAAAAGCTGAAAAAAATACTTCAACAAATGTAAAAGTATTAAAATCACACAGAGAATATTTTCTGGCCATGATATTTTTAAAGATTAATCAGAAACAGCAATATAACTAGACAATCACCATATGTTTGAAAATTAAACAACACATTTTTAAATGTCCCATAGGTTAAAGAGGAAGACATAAGGTGTTAGAATATATTTTTAAGTAAATAAAAATGAAAACATAGCATATCAAAATGTGTGGGATACATTAAAACAGTGCCTAAAGGGAATTTTGCAGCATTAAAAGCTTATATTAAAAGCAAAAGAGGTCTCAAATCAATCATATAGGCTTCCATTTTAATAAACTAAGAAAAAAAAGAGAAAATTAAACTCAAAGGAAGGACAAAGGAAGAAAATAATAAAGAAAATTAGAACAGAGAAAATCAATGAAACCAAAAAGTAGATCTTTGAGAAGATGTATAAAATCTTAACTTCAGTTAGGGAGGTAATCTTATTAAACTCCAGGCTAATTTATGAAAAACAAAACAAGGAAGATGCAAATTCTCAAAATCACATATGAAACAAGGGACATCACTGAAGACCCTATGTATATTTTACAAAATAGAGATGTTAGTTTTTAATTCCTAGCATAACAAATCATCACAAATTTAGTGATTCAAATAAGACTCATTTATTATCTTAGAGTTCTGTAGGTCTGAAATTCAGATGAACTCAAATGAGTTTTTTCTTTAGAGTTTTATAAGACTGAAACCAAAGTATTGACTAGTCTGGCTCTTATCTGTAGGCTGTGGGGAAGAACTTCCTACCAGCTCACTCTAATTGGCAAACTTCATTCAGTTCATTGAGGTTGTGGGACTCACTTCTCACATGAGCTTGTCCATCTTCAAGCCCAGAAATAATGCAGTTCTTCTGTTGCTTCAAATACCTCTAACTTTGTCTTCTGCTACCAGCCAGTGGAAAACATTATTCTTTTAAAGGGTATGCCAGTTAAGAGTGATCTACGCACATAATTTTGTTATCTTAAGATCCATTTACTAATAACCTTAATTTTATCTGTAAAATCCCTTTTGCTATATATGATAATGTAATCATTAGACCAATGCATGCTGATCACATTCACAGGGAGGAAAATATGTAAATGCAAGCAACACTGAGGGCCAATGGAGGTCTTGGAATTCTGATTACCGCAAGTGAATATTATGAATAATTATATGCTCATAAATTTGATGACTTAAATGAATGGATAAATCCCTTAGAAACTATAAAGTGCTAGAGATCAATAAAGAATAAGTGGATAACCTGAATACTCCTATATTTATTTTAAAAATTTATAATTTAAAACTTTTGAAAAAGAAAATTTTATGCTCAGATAACTTTAATGACATAGTCTACGAAACATTTGAGGAACACATCATACCAACTCCTCACAAGCTCTTGCAGAATACAAATGAGGAAGACACTGCAAGTATTTCCCTTATACCAAACCAAACAAAAATATTATGGCAAAGAAAACAACAGATCAATATCTTTAATAAACACAGACACAGAAATCCTCAGTGAAATACTGAAAAACTGGATTCAACAGTATTTAAGAAAAAACAAAGGATTACACATCTTGACCAAGCAGGTGTTACCCTGAGAAAAAGTAGGATTAATCAAGCCTGGCTCAACATTTTTTAAAAAATTCAATCAATGTAAATTACCTAACACCAGACTGATAATGAAAAACTACATGATCGCCTCAATAGATACAAAAAACATTTAACAAAATCCAACATCTAATCCTAATGAAAACTCTCAACAAATTGAGAACAGAAAGGAACTCACTCAATCTGATGAAAGCCATCTGTACATTACCTACAGTCGGAATGCTTTCCCCCGAGACCAGAAACTCAGCAAGAACATCCACTCTCAGCACCCGTATTCATCACTGTACTGGATATCCTGGCTAAGGCAATGAGACATGAAAAAGAAATCAAAGGCTACTGTTTTGAAAATAAGAAACAAAACTGCCCATATTCTCAGATGACATGTTCATCTACATACAGAATACTATGAAATCCACAAATCTATTAAAACTAATAAGTGTTGTTAATAATGTCACTATACAAAAATCAACCAAATTTTTTATTCACTAGCAAAGAAATGAAAATTAGATATTTTAGTATTTCCACTTCATTATAGCAGGTCAAAAAAATTAAATATTTAGGTACAAATATGGCAATATACATGAAGTTTACTCTGCTCACACTAAAACAACATTGCTGAAAAAAAACCTAAAATTTTGAAATAATGGAGAAATATAGAGTATTCATAAATGGACAAGTCAACTTTGTAAAGATGTCACGCTTCTCCAACCTGGTCTACTGACGAAATAAAATGGTAATCAAATATATCAGTGGGATTTTTGGGGGGTCAAAATTAACAAACTGATTCTAAAATTTATATAGAAAGATAAAGAATCTAGGAGAGCCATAACTTAAATAAAAATCAGAACAAAATAGAAAAACACACAAGACTTTATTTACTTACTAAGAGCAGCATGACATTGAAAAAAGGATGGTCATATAGACCCAGGTAACAGAACACAGTTCAAAGATTGATCCATGTATTTAAACAGCCAGTAGAATTTTTGTAAAGGTACAAAGGTAGTACAATGGTGAATTGCTAACCATATCAATAAATGGCTCTAGAAAACCAGATACTCATATGCCAAAAAAAAAAATGTGCAATTACTCACACATTATACAAAATAACTGACTCACAATGGATTACAAACGTAATTGTAAAATGTAAAACTATAAAATGTTTAAGGGACATGGAAGAAAATCTTAGTGACCTTAGGTTAGGAAAAGCTTTCTTAGATACAAGACCAAATAACACAATTCATTCAAATAATAATAATAATAATTAGACTCCATCTATCATAAGAGCTGCTCCATGAAAAATTCTTTGGAAAAAAAATTGCAAAATAAGCCATGGATTTGGATATAATTTTTGCAACTCAGTCCTGGAAACAGGTATCTAGAATACATATAAATCTATCAAAACTCAATAGTAAGGAAACTACCCCAGTCTTTTTAATGGGCAAATGATTTAAAAAGATACTTCAGCCAAAAAGTTATATGAAATAGAAACAAGCACATAAAAAGAGGTTTAACATGCAGTAGCCACTAGGGCAGTGGTTCTTAATCTGGGTTCTGTCAAACCCTAGGGGTTCGATGAGTCGGTCTCAGGAGTTCAGAGAAGCCTCTGCCGTGGAGGCCAGAATAAAGTAATACCGTCATTTGTTGTGAGTTCATGTACTTTGTTGGATTTGTTCTTTGAGCAAGGTGATGTTCATGCACGGCTCATTTTGTGCACCAGTGAAAAAACACATACCTATGTCTTGAATTTGAGAAAAAGAATCATATTTTATTTATCACTAAAGAAGGGTTCGGTGAATGTGCATATGAAACTGGTGGGTTCGGTACCTCAAAAAGGTTAAGAACCACTGCACTAGGGAAACACAAATTTAAACCACAATGGGTTATTTCCACCACACCTCCATTAGAAAGGGGAAAGCAAAACAGTACCACGTGTTGGAAAGTATACCCAGGAACTGGAACTTAAATACACTTCCTATGGGAATGCAATATAATACAACCACTTTGGAAAATAATTCTGCATTTTCTAATATAGTTAACCAAATCATGTTACTCAACTGACCATTCCTATTTCTTGCTATTTACCTAAGTGAAATAAAACTTGAAGTTCACACAAAATTCAGAATGTGAATGTTTAGAGATTTTATTCATTATCCCAGCAATAGCTCACATTTCTCTCAAGTAGTGAGTGGATAAAGAAATTATGGCACATTTATTCAAAGATATACAACTCAGGATTGAAAAAGAACAAACACACAAACATTAAGTGTATTTAAAATGTGGCATAATAAGTGAAAGAAGCCAGACTCAAAGGCTACATTTAGTTCATATGACATTCTGGAACAGGAAAAAGTAGTGATGGAAAACATGCAGCATTGGAGAAAAACATCAATGCCAGGGTTGGGGTGGGTTATAGGTTTTGATGACAAAGGGGTACAGGGAACTTTCTGATTGGTGGAACTATCGGTATCTTTATTGTAGCACTGTTTACATTATCATATGCATTTTTCAGAATTATAGCCTAAAATAAGCGAATTAGATGTCATGTAAATGAAACCTGAATACAAATGAAAAAGAAATCATCCTTCTGTAAACACTGACTGAGAGGCCACTTCTTTGCTTAATTATGAAGTAAATAGATTACGTTTAACATCTCTCACCTAACTTTTAAATTCCTCTTCCCCGTTATTAATGAGATTCCCCCTACCACTATTTATCCTGCCTCCCAGGCTGCCCTCCCCTATGGGCAATGTTTGAGAATTTTCCTTCCTCTTAGTCATCAATAGCAATTTCCATTCTTAACCAATAAGGGGTTAATTAATTCCTGGACCCACAATCTGATTCTTGAAATAAATGACTCTCAAGTCCCTCAGCCCCAGGATGCAAATTTTTAGATTGGTGATCTCTTTTTGAATTCCTCCAATATTATCATGCAAGTACATTCCTTATAAGATTGGTTCTGTATCAACTTCAAGAATCAGTGTTGCCTGACCAGGCGGTGGCACAGTGGACAGAGTATCAAACTGGGATGTAGAGGAGAGGACCCAGGTTCGAGACCCCGAGGTCGCCAGCTTGAGCGCGGGCTCATCTGGTTTGAGCAAGGCTCACCAGCTTGAGCCCAAGGTCGCTGGCTCGAGCAAGTGGTCACTTGGTCTGCTGTAGCCCCCAGTCAAGGCACATATGAGAAAGCAATCAATAAACAACTAAGGTGTCGCAACAAAAAACTGATGATTGATTCTTCTCATCTCCCTCCCTTCCTGTCTGTCCCTCTCTCTGACTCTCTCTCTCTGTCTCAGCAAAAGAAAAAAACAACCAGTGTTGCAAAAAGTAGTTTCTACAGCAGAGAATTTTTTACAAGAAATCTTTTATCCAGCTCAGATTTCTCTTTCTGATAGTTTGTTAATCAAAAATCACATTTGCTTAAGTCCTCTTGGCTCACTCAGGCAGATATAGGTTAAAAATCCCAGCTTTGCTCTTCTTAGCTGTCTTTAGATCTACTATTTTTCTTCTTCTTTTGGTTTCCTCATATTTAAACGAGGGATGTGAATCACATCTACCTGATATAGATTTTGTGAAAATGAAATGAGATAATGCAAGTAAAGCACTTAGGATCTGACACAGTAAACAATTGATTAATGATAACTACTACTGCTATTGTTACCATTCTGATTAAGTTCCCCTGGTCACTACACACATTTACAGGCTTTACTAAATGAAGATTAAGCTGCTCGCCATGTAAAAACAATTTAAAAAGACAAAATCCTTGTTTTTATAAGGGTTTCTGTCTAGGTCTGGCTGGAAAGAGCTAGTTGGTTAGAGCTTCATCCAAAAACACAGAGGTTGCTAGTTCCATCCCCAGTCAGGGCACATACAGGACAGATTGTTGTTCCTTTCTCTCCCTTTTTTTCTCTCTTCCTTACTTCCCCTCTCTCTAAAATTAGTAAATAAAAAAATTTAAGGAGTTTCTCTCTAACACAGCAATAACGATTGCTAATGTGACTCACTTTGAGGGGCACTTCCTCGGTTCCTGAATGCCGCATTTGTAAATGTTATATCAGAAACTTTCTCACCCACTCAAATATTTAAACTAGCATTACCTTAATATTCACAAAGACTTGAATGGTGTGGATGTCTCCATACTCATCAGAAATTTGTTTAGTTCTAAAACAACGACAGCCAGAATAGCCTATTTCATTTATTAACTTGGGAATGCAGAATTATGCTCTCAGGATAGCACGCATAGGCCACTGCTAAGAGTGACTATGGCAACCAGGCTAGTGCCCCCATCCTGACAACTTAACAGGAGACATCGTGACAGGAGGTATCAGGAGGTACCGTTGCCACAGACACTCTTACAGACAGCTAGTGGTTGCTTGGTAACCTGCTCTAAGGTATGAGGTTAGCACAAGATAAAGTGAGGAACTAACAAGGGCTGACAAGAGTTCATACTTCCTTGAAAGAGGGAGCGAGGGTATAATGCAGCCAAACATTTCCAAGAATGAAAAGAGCTCAAAATCCATTATATCCTCAGAGATTATGTTATAATTTCTGCCAGCATTACTTGTAAAACATACTTGACATCTTGCTAGTGAAAGGAGTAACTTACAAAATTAATTTCTATTGAGTAATTTTATATTCGTTAATTATTCTCTACAAAATCTCTATGAGTGCACGTATGATGGCACTAATTCACTTACTGGTTCCTTATATTGCTTATTGACTCGACAACAACTATAACATCACATTTTACTTGTCAGAACAATGTGGCAGCTCCCACAAGCAGCGTGGAACAGCCATCGATTAATGAGAGTCTAATTATGACTGAACCCATGGAAGGGTAGTTTTCGTACTTAAATCCATCTTGCGGGACTCAATGGTAATTTTAAATAGCACCACTAATAGCCTCGGAAAAAAGTGTTTTAATGAGAGAAATTAACAAAACATTTCAATAATACTGTCATTAGTAACACAAAACAGACCAATATTTATAAGAATATTCTTTATAACTTATAATAAGCCTGCTTAAATAATTTTGTTTTCTTTCCTAGAAATACAGTTTTTCTTTATTGTTTCTTTCTCATTCTTGATTTCATCATGAAAATATAAAAATTATACTATATAATATTTCTATCATTCTTGTCTTATTCCAGGGCTTAGGAAATCCTTGTTTGGTCTCAGTAATCCTTGGAAGAAATTGAAAAAAAATCAAGTTGGAAAGGAGAGGTATATTAATGGGCAATTTCTATGTAATTCAATTTGAAGTCAGACTACTTCAAAAAGATTATCCTGGCAACCAAGCTAATAGTGTTTCTGAATAAAGAAAAGGCTAAATACAAACTCAGGCCAACACTGCCTAACCTCAAAAACAATATTAAGTAACTGTCATGAATTAGTTCACCAATATCCTGTTAACATGGATCTTGAAAAAGGACCATAAATAGTGAACATTTCAGAACTAAAACAATTTAAATTACAAATAGAAAATATTTTACAGCTAGCCATGCAGTTACTCATGAAACATTTATTGAGCTAGTACTATGCTAGGCACTGGATGTAGAGTTGCAAATTTTAAAAGTTGGAGTCTACAGACTGATTATCTTATTTTAATATCTTGGAATCAATTTACTTTAGAGACAATGAACGTACAGTAGAAAATCAGTGGCATTTAGTCTTTTTAAAATTTCATAACTTATACCCACTGGTTTTATACCTGATTATCCCCAAACTTCCTGCTGACACTGCCCTGTTCAGCTGTCTGGGATTCAGACTGGGCTTTCAGGAGCTGGGTGTCAGCTGACTGCCAGCCTGGCTGTGCCAATGCGAGGACATTTGGGGTTCCTAGGACCAATTTTAATGTTAGGAGGGTCCTCCTCCCCTACCCTTGCTCCCTAACAAGTAATTCTCAGACACAAGCAGGATGTTCAAAAATCTAACTCAATTCTGACACTATCTACTTAGACATAGCATTCCTGCAAGACTGCTCCCCACACCACTTCAGACACCAGTCACCAGCCCAGGCTGTGACCCATGTACCTGATACGCCTGTCTCAGCTACAAGCTGGAGGTTCCAATGACTCCCTTCAACTCAGCATGCCCATAGCAAGTCCAGGTTGTTGCCTATGTTTCTAACTGGCTATGAATCCAAGGTTCCCTTGGGAATATTTAATTTGTAGAATGGCTCCCAGAACTCCAAGTGTTTTACTTACTATATTACTGACTTATTATAAAAGGGTATACCATAGCTGAGAAGCAGCCAGTCAGAAGAGATGCAGAGTAAGACATAGGGAGAGTGCGTGGGGTCACCACTCTCTTAGACCTGCACCTATTTACCAGCCTAGAAGCTCTTTGAATCCTGTCCATTGGGTGTTTATGGAGGTTTAATTGCTTAGTCATGATTCGTTAAATTATTGGCCACTGGAGGTTGAGGGACCTTGCAGTCTCTCTTCCCTCCTTTGGGGAAGAAGGGGGTGTGGGACTGAAAGTTCCAACCCTCTAATGTATGGTGAGGGTCTCCATACAGCCAGCCCTCACCATTAGGTGCTTTCCAAAAGTTAACCTCTAAAAACACTTTATGGTTCTCGTCACTTAGGAAATTCCAGGGGATTTCAAGAACTCTGTGCCAGAAATGGAAGAGCACATATATGTTTCTCTTTTTCTTCTTGTTAAATATATTGGGGTGATATTGGTTAAGACCAAGTGGGTTTCAAGTGTACATTCTTATGATATGTGATCTTCATATTGCATTGTGTGCCCATCACCCAAAGTCAAATCATCTCTGTCTTGTTTCTTACAATAAATCATGGTATTGTTGCAGAGATGCTGGTGGAAAACAGATGGCAGGAAAAAGGAAGAAGCCAGCCTGTTTCTCTGCATACCCAGCCTCTGCCTCAGTCTCCACCATGGTTCCATGTTCAACAGGAGGACCCCAGCCCCTGAGTTTAGGTAACATCACCCCATTCTCCTTTGTCTTTTGCCTGGAGTTGAAAGTGGAAAAAAGCAATAGCAAACTTTTGCTGTTGCTAATTTCTAGAATGCCTCATCATCCTTTGCTTAGCTCTTCAGTGCTTCTATCACTGGAATAACCAGTTTCCTGCACTAAATTATCTGTTTTAAATACTTAGGGTGGCTTTAACTTCTTTTTAAACATTTTTTAAAGATTTTATTTATTCATTTTAGAGAGAAGAGAGAGAGAGAAAGAGGGAAGCATTAACTCCATATGTGCCTTGACCAGGAAGCATCAACTCCCATGTGTGCCTTGAAACACCTGCTTTGGATTGTTATGTGTACAACAAAATAAGCTATTATTAAGACAATCTCTAAAACTTTAAAGTATGTTTATTACAGAGGCTAGTGGTGCCCTAACTGATATAGATTTATGTAAGAACAATTTATTGATGACCTATTATGTGCAAATATAGCAAAGTAGGTTTATTGGAATGTTGCCATCATTAAGCCCAAGTTCATATGCTGTATGTTGTGAAAAACATTTTTTAAATCTAAAATTTACATATTTATCAAGTGTTTATCATGTTCCAGACCTTATGCTAAAGCTTTAAAAACTTCAGATACCGTATCTCATGTGATCATCTATAATAAGTTCCTTTGAGGGACTGGTGCAGCTCACAGACACTGTCAGCCAGCCACACTCACCCGGCCACAGCCTTGGGTACAGCAGTCATTTCAGTCCACATAACCCCATCCTCCTAACCACAGATGATCAAAACCTTGAAAAGGTTGAACCAATCAGGAGTCAAGAGTGATTTTCTAGTAAAAGTTTCAGAAGTCTGCCCACTTTGCTCTAACCACACGGCCTTCACATGACATATCTGACTCAACATGTATTTGTGTGCTGAGGAGAGGTGGTAATTGTTATTGTTTTATAGAATAAGCAGTTTGCATTGGTCCCAGCATACTGAGGATTGTAAATCGTTTTCCAAGGGTGATCATAATATGTCATTAATAAAATGCATGACTATATGGCTCTCGGGAACCAATGTATTTAACATACTAAAACAGACAAGTTTGAGAAGTTTAGGGTTGTTTGTTTGATACTTTGTGTGTTTTTATAGTATCTAATGTTCTACTGAATTCAGCATATGAACAGTTAGTATATGAGTTACAATTTCAAGGACAGACCTGATCTGTGTTGACAGTGGATAAAGTGTTGACCTGGAACTCTGAGGTCACCGGTTTGAAATCCTGGGTTTGCTTGGTCAAGGCACATATGGGAGTTAATGCTTCCTGCTCCCTCCCCCTTCTCTCTCCCTCTCCCTTCTCTCTCTCTCTCTCTCTTTCTCTCCCTCTCTCTAAAATGAATAAATTTTTAAAAATTAAAAAAAGATTATATATTTTTTTAAAATTTCAAGAACATTAAATATCCCCCATCAAATTTTAAAAATCTCTCACTTTAGCTTGTCATACCCTATTAAATTCTTCTAAACTCATTTTGCTTAAAATAGTTATGTTTTCTGAAAGGTTGTCAGATATCAATCACCCATTAGAGTCCTGAGTCATAGATCAGGGGCACAGTCTTGAAAACCAAGGACACATTTATTTTATAGAACAAACATGGTAAGAAATGTGAAGCAATACTTCCCCTTAATGGGGCACATAGCATAAGCAGCCCTAGCATTGCATTAAAGCATCACAGCTTCAGAAAATGGGAGTGGTGGAGCTCTAGCTCTGGCCAGGAGTAACTATTACAAACTAAGATGGTCTTGGATATTCATCCTAAACTACGCAGATGCTGACAAAAGCTGCACTTCTTGAGTATGTAAAGGCAGAAAATCTAAAGTTTGCCATATTCTAAATTTCAGTATAGAACTGCTTTCTGTCCATATTTACTGTGTTGTGCCAATAGTACTCCCAGGGAGGCAAAATGATCATGGAAATGAACAAGAAGGTATATTCTAACCCGTATACATATACAGTATTGTAGGTCGCTCTTTAGTCATACCATCTAGACACTTCACAAAGCACTCTTCTCCCTGCAAAACGAGGGGGACATGATCTTCGCACCCATGCCAATATTCTTCCAGAAAAGAGAATATCTTTGTTATCTGTCATGTGGTTCAAGAGACAGATTATATAACATAAGTAAAAACAACAACAAAGTATCATGTTGACACTGACATAGATTGAGTTGGCTGTCACAGTAAAACAAAAAGAAAAATAGGAATGTGCCAAACAATATGAAAGGAAAGTCAGGAAAAAGTCCTCTTGACAGTCATTATTCTTATGTTATTGGCATATAATAACTTGGATGGAGAAACTTGAGCTAATTTGTCGTCTTTAAAAAAAATATTTTGATTCTTTGTACTGTCTTGATCATTAATCTCAAATCAGTTTTAGAGCAGTACATAGCATACAATAGCTACTAGATAAATGTTTGTTGAATGATGGATTCGTTAAAAAAGAGACTGTAGACAACAATTTGTGAAGTTTATATATGAAGAAAAAGAGGTAGTTTGGCACTTAAAGAAAAAAAATGAAAGATGCAGTAATGTATTTTTAGTGGGAAATATAAGGATTTTTAAAAGGCAACAAGAAAGCTACATTGGAAGAAGAGGTTTAAACATTAGTAAGGTAAAAATAGAGTAGGTTCAGAGGATGAGATGGACTCAAAGCCAAGGACAAACTGACCTTAAGAAGAGAAAGAACCCTCTTATATAACAGAAATGTTAATAGATATTGGGGCTTTTTATGGGGAAGATGAAAATTCCCAACAGTAGTGACTAATTTGTCTGTAAAACTAGAGATAGCCTGACCAGGTAGTGGTGCAGTGGTTTGAGCATTGAAATGGGACAAAGAGGATCCAGGGGGTTTTTTGGGGTTTTTTTAATTTATTTTATTTTTATTTTATTCATTTTTAGAGAGGAGACACAGAGTGAGAGAGAGAGAGAGAGAGAGAGAGAGAGAGAGAGAGAGAGAGAGAGAGAGAGAAAGGGGGAAGGAACTGGAAGCATCAACTCCCATATATGCCTTGACAGAACCAGTGCAGGGTTTTGAACTGGCGACCTCAGTGTTCCCAGGTCGACGCTTTTTCCACTGCGCCACCACAGGTCAGGCCAAAGAGGATCCAGGTTTGAAACAGTGACATTACTGGCCTGAGTGCAGGCTCACCAGGCTTGAGTGTGGACTCATTAGCTTGAGCGCAGGATCTCTGGCTTGAGCGTGAGATCATAGACATGACCCCATGGTCACTGGCTTGAGCTCAAAAGGTTGCTGGTTTGAAGCCCAAAGTCGGTGGCTTGAGCCCAAGGTCACTGGCTTGAGCAAGGAGTCACTCACTCTGCTGTAGCCCCCCCCCAATCAAGGTACATAGTGGAAAGCAGTCAATGAAGAACTAAGGTGCTGCAACAAAGAATTGATGCTTCTCATCTCTCTACCTTCCTGCCTGTCTGTCCCTATCTATTCCTCTCACTGTCTCTATCAAAAAAAAATTAAAATTAAAAAAAAAAACTAGAGATAGATGAAGAGAAGAGGGTGAAAATCAGTCATAGACTGAAAGAGCCCAGAAGAGGCTTGAAATAGTCCTGAAGGTAAGTGGAAGATTTGTAGTGATATTATTGATCAGTGTTAACATCCACGTGACATTGATTATGAGTTTAAGCAAAACCTGTCTTGCAGTTTTCTTCAACAGCTCTTAGCATCTAAGGGTGAGAATAGAGAATTTTCTAAAAATAGGGCTGCAATTTTACCAGAAGAATACAACAAAAAGAGAGAGGACCAAGAAATTATATGGCATCATTTAGTTTTTGAGATTATAAACCATGTGAATATAAGGTGAAAAATGAGGGAAGTGATAAAAAAGAGAGAGAGAATGGATAAATAGGGAGAAAATAGAATGATCTATAGATTATATGTCCTGATGAGGTACAAGTATGGAATAGCATGACCAAGGAACAAACAATGGAAAGGAGGAAATGTGAAGATCAAAGAGGTAATACAGTGATTTTGAAGGAGGAGAATTTATTACTGTCAATAACATCCAACTCTAGTTTTGACCTCATGAAGAAGTGACAGTCATTGGAGATGAGGAGCTTGAGGAACTGAGAGGCCATGGTATTGGATAACCCAACCACAGGACATTTAATCCTTAGAATAATAGCTGGAGACTTTGTGAGTATGATCTGCAGTTGGATTCTAGAGTCTTCAACAAATGAAGTAGGGTAACTTCAGTGAGAAGAGAGCACAGTGCAGTGAAAAATACCTTAAAAGTCTAGTTTTGTTTAAGATGGTGGAGAGGTAATATCTGGAAGAGACAGTGGGGATCAATAGACATCAAGCACATCAACTCCTAATAGAAAGTCCTGCTTTGAATGACTACAGAGGATGAGGTATCTCAGTAGGGAGCTCAGCTAAAGCAAGGATAGGAAGAAAGCTTTGGGGAATGAGGTTGAGTATTAAGCAAGTTGGCTGGATATGAAGCAATGTGGTAGAAGACTCAATAGTTAGATGTGAAGACTGAAAATAAGAAAGAAGAAACAATGAAGGTAAGAGCATTATAGGAACAACAGTGTGATAACCTAAGAAGCTCAGGGATCTTACACAATTGGTGTTGACTATTAAAAATTAAGATAAGGGGGTTGGTAAATTTTGTATCAATTTTCTTTGAGATGTCTGGGAACTAGCCCTAGGGGTAATCTTGATCACTTATTACTCCTTACAGTGGCTATATCTTTTCCCATTTTCTTCAAACCCAACAATAATAGGCTGAGTGATCATCAGTATTAACACTGTCAAATTGATTAGATACATATAAGATTTGGCATTTTTCATATTACAGAAGGTAATTTTAGATTATATTTGATTAATCACTCACTATGACAGTTTATTCTTTTTAAATAAATTACGCAGATCAGCTTTACTAGAGTAAGTCGGTCACCGCAGTCCCAACATTATATTTTTCATAATTTGTGATAATAAATATTGTCTACTTTCTTTGTCTTGAAAATAAAGTGCATGTGCAATCCTTTATTTAAAAGGCAAAGGTAAAGATCTTAAAAGAAATTGAGCAAATAAATTATTCTTGATTTGGTTATTTAATGTCACTAATAAAAAATAAATAAATTCTATGTGTTTGAAAAAAAAATGTGTGATTATCTTTGATGATATAAAATTCAAACAGGTAAAAGATAGTAAGTTTTTATTAACTCCAGCCATGTCTTAGAAATAGCGAGCAGGGAGTGTGTTCTCAGGGTCTTTCAGCTGCACTTGAGGGTAGCTGCCAATCAGATGTATTGACCAGTTCCGGGGGCTGCTCCGCCTCAGTGAGCACAGCTATCATAAGAAACCAGCAGAGAGTAGCCCACTTCCTATGGAGCTGGGAAAACAAAGGGTAGAGCATTAAACACACATAACAAACACTCAGAGAAAAGAAACTACAAAAAGAGCAATCGCTCTCTGTGAAAGTACTAGTTTCTCACCTCCCCACCTATTTGAAGATCCAATTTGCCAAATGACAACATTTGAAAATTACCATGATCTGATATCACAACAAAGGCATCCTGCGTGCAGGCACTGATGTATGTTCTGATGCCTCCGCCTTTGTCTATTGTTCTTCAAGTGACTGCTTGATAATCCGCACTCGTTATCTCCTCAAAGATCGCTTAAGGTCTAAAGAAATGAAATCCTAGGAGGTGTCACTGAGAGACGTAAGATATGCATGAGTGCATTTCTAACGTGGAGGAGCTTAGCACAGGCATCTTTTCCACTTGGGTGGAAAAATAAAAAGAGCATCCCCCCTTTTATGGTGCACCTGGCAGAGCTAGGCCCTTGGCTGTATCTGACAGCATGAACCCAGCAAGTGAGGGTCTGGCCACTGGAAGGGGTACTTTCTAATTAATTCTGCAGTGCCAAGCACTCTCTCAGACACAGCATTGTAACAGGATGTGGTTTAGGAGAACATTTTTTTTCAGGACAAAAACATAAGGAATATGGTGCATCTGTCTCTTTGTCAACTCTCCAGGTGACACCCTGAAAGACAGCAACACATGGGACTCTGTCTTAGGAACCCTTCTGACATCCAAAAACAAATGCATCCATAGCCCGAAGTTATTATTTTCCACAGTGTTCTTAGCAGAACTCAGAAATCTCTAAAGAAAGTTTCCATCACAGTTTCTTTAATTATTCTGGAGACTTCTTAGCAGTTCCCAAAGATATTGAGAAAGACTCATGAGATTAGAGTCCCTCTTTAACTTTATTCATATTTGATTAAAAGAGGTTAGTTTTTAGAGGAAGTCATTTTTAAAACAGAAGACAATGGGCCTATTAAACAAAGAACTACCTCCAGACAAAAAAAGGGAAAGTATGTCAATTATATAAGGTAGACTGTAAGACCCAAATATATGCTGAAGTTTGTCTCTTTTATGCCCCACATTATCTCTACCCAAAATTCAAACTATTTTTTTTCCTACAGGCTTAGTGTCTTCCAAAGGTTAAGAGTCAATATTGATATTAGGTAATAGGAACATAAGGAGTCCTAATTTAAAGTCCTGAGTCTAGGCTTACGCTACCATTGTTCTTATCTGGTCCCTTGTATTCCAGCTGTGACAACTTGTCCAGTTATGGTCGCCTAGCAGTCTCATGGTCCCCTGCATATAGACCCATGCTATAGACCATGGGTTATTAAGTGATCCTCATGCAGCCATGTTATCAGTTACAGTGTGTGAAAAACCATTTACATGACCGCTTACTGTCCATAAGGTCTATGATAGAACTATCCACATCAAAAGAAAAACTTGTAAACGTTTATACTCATTAACTGGCAAGTTTTATTTGGCACATGTCATAATAAATTTTTTTTAATTTATTCATTTTAGAGAAGAGAGACAGAGATATATATAGAGAGAGAGAGAGAAGGGGCGGAGGAGGAGGAAGGATCAACTCCCATAAGTGCCTTGACCAGGCAAGCCCAGGGTTTTGAACTGGCAAAACATTCCAGGTCGATGCTTGATCCACTGCGCCACCGCAGGTCAGGCTATCATCATAAAATTTAATGGAACTGGGACTGCAGCCAGGGAAGATAAAGTATAGGTGACAACTATGTTTTAAGTGTATCCATTTTTAGAAAATGATGACAAAAAAAAAAAAAGAAAGAGAATTTAAACTAGACTTACCAATTATTTAAAACAATGGATGCCATGAGTCACACACAGACACCCTTGCATACATACCCCAGTGAGAGTTTAGGCAAGTCATTTAATACCTCATTTTCTCTCATTGTATTCATATTTGCCAAACAAGATTCATGCACACAATTTTCAGGTCTGAATTTATCAAAATCTGTAGAGTACATTGTCAGCTGATTTAGAGTTAGCATGTTGTATTTAATTGACTGATACACTGTCAAAAGTGCTAAAAAAATATTCAAAGTCAATCTGGTAGTGTTATGTAGTGTATTAAAATAAGCTGCTGTCCTTGGCAAACCTATAAACAGGTGAAAAGTTTATTTTCCCTTTGTAAAGACCATTAGTTGGTATGAAATGAGGTTCGGGGTGCGGAGGAAGAGAAATGTTCAGCGGCATGTAGTCATTCAGGGAAACAGGCTCACGGGGCCTCTGCTGACTTCAACATGTGGCTTCCATGGTCGCCCTGAGTATCACCATCCAACCAACATTTTCAGGAAGAAAAGACAAATGGAGGACCAGACAGAATTTCCATAGACCAGACCTAGGAGTATGATATGTAACTATTGCTATGTTTCCAAATGAAGGAGGAATATAATTTGAGGAGCAGCTAACCAGTTTTTGCCATACAAAACATATCCAAAAATTAATTTCAGAGCAGAATACAAATCTATAAATTCTTTTAGGCTCCAGATCACATTTTCCTGGTTCCAGGAAAAGTTGCTTTGTTACCACAGGCCTTAACAATTACTTCTCCCTCTACCCTTTTATCTGTACCTGTCTTACAGAACTTGATTATTTTGACATGATATTTCTTCATGAACGTATATCTCCTTTATTAATACCATAGACTCATAAGACTAGAGATAGCCTTGAACATTTTTATATGTCTTATCTCTCACCCTCTCCTTTGCCATTTAGCACAATACACTTAATTTAAAACTATTAAATAAAACAAATGTAATTAATCTCTAATTTTTTTCCCCCAAAATACTCATAAATGTAAAGTATATGATAGCAAAAGTAGAAAGTAACCTTTACTCTTTTCCTAGTCCCATTGCCTGGCATGTCATAGCCATTTACATGTTGATTGCGAAACAGAGTTCTGGCCCTGGCAGGTTGACTCAGCAGTAGAGCGTCGGCCCAGAGTGTGGAAGTCCCAGGTTCAATTACTGGCCAGGGCACACAGGAGGAGTGCCCATCTGCTTCTCCCCCCTCCCCCCTCTCCTTCCTTTCTAACTCTCTCTTTCCCTCCTGCAGCCAGGGCTTGGAGCAGAGTTAGCCTGGGTGCAGAGTACGATTCCATGGCCTCTGCCTCAGATGCTAGAGTGGCTCCAGCTGCAACGCAGCAACGCCCCAGAGAGGCAGAGCATCGCCTCCTGGTGGGTATGCCGGGTGGATCCCGGTCAGACGCATGCAGGAGTCTGTCTGCCTCCCTGCTTCTAACTTTGGAAAAATACAAAAAAAAATTAAAAATAAAAATAAATAAATAAATGAAAAACAGAGCTTTATTATTCTGTATTCTCTGGTTATCTGGTCCTGCTACTTTCCTTTTGGTCAAATACTGACAAATCCTAGTATTCAATTATAGTAATGAATACACAGTACAATATACAGATACTGTATTATAAAATTGTACACTTGAAACCTACATAATTTTATTAATCAATGTCACCCCAATAAATTTAATAAAATAATAATAATAGCAGCGAACTGTTCCATAGTGCTTATTGTGGGCCAAACATATAGAAAATGTATTCAATACGATATTTTGAGATACGTTACTAATGTAAGTTTCTTGTACATTAGTTTCTGAACCAATGTTGGCCTTTAGAAAGCCTTATGCAAATTAGAAAAAGTACCACAGGCTGTAATATTTACTAATCTATAATATCAAAGAGCATCCAGAGTAAAGACTTGATTATAAATGTTGAATGAATGGATAAATGATGAATGGATGGACGGAAAATTTATACCATTTGAGTGGATTTAAGTGATAATTCAATTACTTCTTTTATTATCTGATTTGTTCTACAATGTTAACATGTCACTCAGTGTATATACTTTTTTTTTATAAGCAAAGGAAGGTGGGGGAAAGACAGGGACAGACAGACAGGAAGGGAGAGATGAGAAGTATCAACTCATAGTTGTGAAACCTTAGTTGTTCATTGATTGCTTTCTCATATGTGCCTTGACCAGGGGGGCTGCAGCCAAGCTAGTGACCCTTTGCTCAAGCCAGCAACCTTGGGCTCAAGCCAATGACCTTGGACTTCAAGGCAGTAACGTTTGGGTTCAAAACAGTCACTATGGGGTCATGTCCATGATTTTATGCTCAAGCCAGTGACCCCGCACTCAAGCTGGTGAGCCTGCACCCAAGCCTGTGACCTCAAGGTTTTGAACCTGGGTCCACAGCTTCCCAGGCCAATCCTCTATCCACTGTGTTATCACCTGGTAGGATATATATATATATATATATATATATATATATATATATATATAGATAGATATAGATAGATAGATATAGATATATAGATATATATAGATATAGATATATATAGATATAGATATATATAGGATATATATATACTTATTTCAAAGAGAAAAAATAATCTATAAATAATTTGTAGGAATAAATGCATCTAGATGAACATACTTTTAATAAAGAGAAGAAATAAATGTAATGTTCATACCTTATATTCTTTATTTTTTTAGACTGGGACACTGGAGGACCCAGGTTCGAAAACCCAAGGTCCCCAGCTTGAGCGCAGGCTCATCTGGTTTGAGCAAGGCTGACCAGCTTGAGCCCAAGGTCAATGTCTTGAGCAAGGGGTTACTAGGTCTGCTGTATCTCTCTGGTCAAGGCACATATGAGAAAGCAATCAATGAATAAGTAAGGTGCCACAAATGAGAAGAACTGATGCTTCTCATCTCTCACCATTCCTGTTTGTCTGTCCCTATCTGTCTGTCTCTCTCTGTTTTTGTCAAATAATAATAATAATAATTATGGATTCACAAGAAGTTACCCAAAAAGAATACAGAGAAGTCCCATATGCCCTTATCCCAATAATAACATCTTGCCTAAATATAACATAATTTTAAAACCAGGAATTGACATCAGTACAATCCATAGATTTTATTCATATTTTACATGTGTATGCATATGTGTAGTTCTATGCAATTTTATCACATGTGTAACCACCACCAAATCAAGATACAAATAAAACATACAAAGAGTATCTGAAGGTTAAAATATCTCAAAAATAAAATTGCTAAGTCTTTTTTTTAATGTTTTCATTATACAGATTGTGGAATTATCATTGTTAATTTCCGAAGTAATTTGAATGTTTTGAATAGTCTTACCATTATTCTATTTAAAAATATATTGGGATTTTTAGGGAAAATTCATTTTTAGTGTCCTCAGGGATTTCTCTATTTAGAAAGGAATCTGATGGAGAACACTTTTACACAATGAATAATAATCTCATCTTTATCATGTTCTTATTAATCATTTTATAAATAAAGGTGTGAAATTTAAAACTTTAGAATGTTACCTCTCAATAACAGATGATGCAATGTAAGTACTCTGCCACCAGACAGTGGTCCCTCTAAAATGTGCTTTGAAATTCAAGTTAAAACTGAGAATGTGGTGGATGGAGACCTGACTGGGGAGTGGGGAGCACACACATTACAGTGTACAGGGATGTGTTGTAGAATTGTGCACCTGAAACCTATATAATTTTGTTAACTAGTGTCACCCTAATACATTCAATTAAAAAGAATAAAATTAATATAAAAGTGACAATGACTTTCTCCTTACCTCACTGGAAAATAACATTTTGTGTTCTTTATAATTTAGCTTTCTCAATAATTTTAGTCTGGCATTTAAGGATCTCTATCATCAGCCCATAATATCCTTTTCAAGTTCATCTCCCATACTTATTCTGTATAAGAAATATTTGCTATAGCAAATCAGATCTGTTTATTATTACTCACATATGTTTATTCTCATTATACTTCTGTATTATATTCATCTTTTTTTTAACTAGTGTCAGAGTATAGTGCCTGGTACATAGAACAGTCTAAATAAATGCATTCACTTATTCATTCTTTTTATCTAAAGTGCTGTACCACCTCCCCTACCTATCTACAGAAACATCTCTCACTGAAGGCTCAATTTCAATGACACCCCTTCCATCATCATCCCTGTAGAAAATAATCTTGCCCCTGCACCCAGAATACCCAGGTAGTGCTCTATTTTTAACACAAGTGTAGCTCTTATGCACTACCATAAGTTGCAGCTTTTGAATATTAATTCTCTATTTTAATTTTCCCACAGCCCCAAGCACAGTATTTGAGTATTTGATGATTATTAATTAAATTAATGCATTGCACTATCACATTTTAGAAAATAATTTTAAGAAAACCCTTATAACTATTATCCCTTTTCATTGATGGTTAACTTTCCTTTATCATTTATTTGAATTTGAACTTGAAGTCAAATTCCCTCCATTGAGCTTAAAGTCACTAAAATTCTAATTCTTGAAACTTTGGGTGGACTTGAATAAATATTCCTTAAAGAATCAATTTTTATTTTTTTAGATACTCAGCCCTACTTTTGGGACAAATCTTTAGCCTCTTTCCAGGTTAATTGACAGGTGGGTTCTCTTCTGTTCCACTTACTACTTGAATAAACTAAAGAAACTCTTCTTTTCTAATACTAGGCCCCTCTCTGCCCATGAGTGTCTCTACTTACTGTCTAAGCTTACTTTTAACATCTAACACTAGAACTTTTAAGAAAAACATTGCTCCTTTGTTTCTTATTAAAAGGAAACATTACAAGCACTAGCTATGTTTCTCTTTTATTAGAATTAGTAGATAGGTGACCTTGAAGTGGATGCCCAATAGATCTTTTTTCAGAAACACTCTAGTAATAACTTGAGTTCCCAACCTGTCCTAGTACTGAGCTCCCAGAGCTGTTTCCTGAAAGAGTTTATGTTCTTACTAAAGAAGAGAACATTTTTAAATAAGACTATTTTAAAATGAGGTTTGGGATGGAAATTTAAGACAGTTTCATGACAGTAACATTGATCTCTTTTAGCAGTTCTGATATTTATGTATTGGGTTTTCTCAAAGCTAGGTCACCTTTCTCTGCAACCATTTGGTCTGTTTTAAAAAGTGATTTCCTTAAAACCAAAGACTACCTTTTTCTATTGAGAGTCCAACTTCACATTTTCAGAACTTAAAATTCTTTAGACTTTCATGACAAAGCTGCTTTAGGTCAAAGTACAACCAGATATAAATGCCCAAACCTACCCTACAAAGTCTCAGTCTTCAGAAGGGTTAACAGTACTGCTTCTGACAGATTCTACAACCTCAAGCTTCATTTTCATTAGCTCTGCAAATACTTAATTCGACAAATATTTCTTCAATACCTATTATATGCCACATGTGGTATGAGAATCTCAGAATGCAGAGTTAAATAAAACATGTTCTTGCCCTTGAGAATTTTACCGTATTTTGGCAATTTCTTTACTCTGACAGATACTCTATCCTCACTTGTGTGTTTTGTTTTTCAGGTTCATAACACCTAGCCTAATATCATCCAAATAATTTATTTCCCTGACATCTGAATTTTAGAATGTTCCAGAGCTCACTGGTGCTAGGTGACCAATGGCCAAACATTTTTTTATACTCTTAATTCATTGAGATCTGACACCTACCCAATAAGAGAGATAAATGCTCAGCAAATATTAGATAAAAATATATATGCTCACTCTAAGGTTTAGAGATTTTCCAAAATATAAAAGACTATAAGAAACCCATCAAAGTCAGGAGTTCTGGTCAAGATTGTGGTATAAATAAATGCAGTCCTTAAATACTACCACAACCACATCAAAATTACAACTCAACTACAGAACCAACATCATTCAGAACTGCCTGAAATCTAGTGGAACATATGTGTCACAATTAAGGATTTTTAGAAAAAGCCACTTCAAGATGATTACGAGGGGCGGAGATCCAGAGGGTCTGGTTCCACACACACCTGTGACAGACAAAAATTGGGAGGAATATCTCAGCTGTGGAGGTCACCCCTGAGGAGTGAGGGGTCACAGACCCACACCATTACACACACACCCCAACCCAGGGTTCCAATGCCAAGAAGTCCCATAAATTCTGATTGTAAAAATCACTGGGAATTGTAGCTGAGTGAGATGGAGGGCTGCTGGAGTCTCAAGCATCTCTCTCAAAGGGGACACACATGCACTTACTCAGACTCACTTGCTCTAAGCTATGGTGCTGAGGCAGCAGCTTGAAAGTCACCAGGGACATGACATACAGGGAGAAACTGAATTGTCTGGCATTAAGGCAAGAGCTGGAGAAGCAGTTTTCTCCCAAATAGATGTGCAGCTATAGAACACTGTTGCTTTTCTTGGCCCTTTTCCAATGGAACCAGCTTGTGGGAGATATAGGTGAGGTTCCATCAACCTGGCTACAATCTTGTCACCTCCCTGCTGATTTCCTGAGACCCTATCACATCCAACTTGCAGGCCTACTCAAGCCATTTTCAGTGGTTTTTCAATACAAATAGCTTCTCTTGGCTCATGCTTTGGACTTTCCTACAATCTTTCAAACAAGGAGCATCTAGACTCAGCATGCCTGTACTTCTCACTAAGAATCCCCAGGTCGGATCTGGTGGCAGTCAGCCTCAGTTGATAGATTGGCCTCTCCTAGGCACCTTCGAGCCTAGCACAAGTAGCAGCCTTCAGCAGAATGCTTTGTAGTCCATATCAGGAGGCCCTAGGCAGGGCACATGTAGCAGCTGACTTTGGCCTGCCCTCTCAGAAGGCTCCAGAGCTAGAGCACCTGGTGGACAGCTTCAGACCATGTCAAAGCATCACCTGAGCAACACTCTCAAGGAATAAACTCAGCCTTGCTAATGATAGTCTTGCTCTGTGGGGTGGGCCCCTGCACAGCTGATCCTCCAAGGTGATCAGAGCCACCTTGCAGTAGATCAGTCTAGTAATAAATCCTTTTATTGACAGCAATCAAGACTCAGCTACAACAGGAGGGTATATACAACCCACATGGGAGGGGGGCATACCTTGAGTGCGCAGCTTGGGTGATCAGGGAGGCTGTCCATTGGACCTTAAAAGAACCTACCACATAAGGCCGCTCTACCAAGCCAAAGAGACATAGCAGCTCTATTGAACACATAGAAATCAGCACAAGGGGCTATCAAAATGAGGAGAAAAAGAAACATGTTCCAAATAGAAGAACAGAACAAAACTCCAGAAAAAAGAACTAAACAAAATGAAGACAAGCAATCTGCCAGATTCAGAGTTCAAAATACTGCTTAGAAAGATGGTCAATTAACATAGGGGAAGATTTGATGAACTTAGAACTTCAAAAAAGAGTATAAGAAACATAGAAATGGAGATAATAAACATAAAAAAACAGAAATAAAAAATACATCACAGAAAGTCAACAAGTGGGTAGATGAAACAGAGGGTCAAGTCAAAGAATTGGAAGAGAAGAAAGCAGAAAACACCCAATCAGAACAGCAAAAATAAAAAATAATTCTTTAAAAAATGAGGATAATATTAGGACCTTCTGAGACAACTTCAAGTGTTTCAACATTCGCATATCATAGGGTTCCAGAAGGAGATTATAGCAAGAAATTAAAAACCTATTTGAAAAAATATAATGACAGAAAAATTACCTAACTTGGTGAAGGCAATAGACATATAGTTCCAGGAAGCATAGAGTTCCAAACAAAATAAACCCAAAGAGGTCCACACCAAGATACATCATAATTAAAATGCAAAAGGTTAAAGACAAAGAGAGAATTTTAAAAGCAACAAGAGAAAGCAGTTAGTTACCTACAAGGGAGATCTCATAAGACTGTCAGATGATTCTCAACAGAAACTTTGCAGGCCAGAAGGGATTGACATGAAATAGTCAAAGCAATAAAAAGCAAGGACGTGGCCTGATCTGTGATGGTGCAGTGGATAAAGAGTCGCCCTGGGAACACTGAGGTCGCCAGTTCAAAACCCTGCACTGGTCTGGTCAAGGCACATATGGGAGTTGAGGCTTCTAGCTCCTTCCCCCTTTCTCTCTCTCTCTTCTCTCTCTCTCTCTCTCTCTCTCTCTCTCTCTCTCTCTCTCTCTCTGTGTCTCCTCTCTAAAATAAATAAATAAAAAGAAATTTAAAAAAAATTTTTAAAAAGCAAGGACGTACAACCAAGATAAAGAGCTTCCCAGACAAAAAAAAAAAAAAAGGAGTTCATCACCACCAAACTAGTATTACATGAAATCTTAAAGGGTCTTCTTTCTTTTAAAGAAGAAGAAGAAAATATTAAAAACATGAACAAGAGCCTGACCTGTGGTGGCTCAGTGGATAAAGCGTTGACCTGGAAACACTGAGGTCGCCAGTTCAAAACCCTGCACTGGTCTGGTCAAGGCACATATGGGAGTTGATGCTTCCAGCTCCTCCCCCCTTTCTCTCTCTCTCTCTCTCTCTCTCTCTCTCTCTCTCTGTGTGTGTGTGTGTGTGTGTCTCCTCTCTAAAATGAATAAAATAAAAATAAAAAAATTAAAAACATGAACAAGAAAAAGGCAATAAATTCATATCTATCAACAATTGAATCTAAAAATCAAAATAAATAAATAAGCAGAACAGAAAGAGACTCATAGAAACAGAGAACAATTTGACAGTTGCCATAAAGGAGGGTGCTGGGAGGAATGTGTGAAAAAGGTAAAGGAATTTAGAAGTAGAAACTGGTTGTTACAGAATGGCCATGGTGATGTAAAGTATAGCATAAGGACTATAGTCAACAGTATTCTAATAACTATGTATTGTGTCAGATGGGAATAAGATTTATTGGGATGATCTCTTAATAACTTATATAATGTCTAATCACTGGTGTATACACCAGAAACTAATATAAGATTGTATGTCAACTATAATGAAAAAAATAAAAATGATTAAAATAAACATTTTTTTAAAGCATCCCAATTTCTTCATTCCCCAGGTGACCAAATCTAAATCTAAGCCACCCACCAAACATTTGTTTGCATAATGGTGATTACAGAAAACTTTCATTCCCCAAAACCCCCAAAATCAAGCTGACAGTTTCTTGCTTTGAGCACTCAAGGGTGCTAACGTCCTGATAGATGCTTATATATAGATTCACTGGCCTCTTTTTATAGACTATAAATATGCAATTGTTAGTGCTTACAGGATAAAAAAATTTTTTTATTCATTTCACATTTTCTAAGTACTTGGTTCAATGTCTGCCCCAAATTCTGGGTTTGAGAAAGTTTCACTATTCTTATTAACTTATCTGTCTTCCAGAAATAAATAAGTTTCCATTAGTGTTTGGCCCAATCCCAGCAGGAAGCTGAGGTGCTGGGTAAAGTCTGGCTCTATGACATAAAACCTCTTTTCCCCAAGTTGTCAGAGCATCAGATTAGCTGACAACATATGGCTAGAGATAAGAGAGTACCCATCAGGTTTTGGTGTTTTGGCTTTACTAAAAATAAAAAAAATAAAAAAAAAATTGTTTTGAAGCTGATATTTTCCAAAAATATTCTTTGAATTTTTCAGGACATTTCAATCACTGTTTTCCAAGGGAAATTTTTGTAAATTTTTTTTCCCAACTGAATGGAAATCTGTGCTATTCAAACAACAAAGATTTTTTTTTTCTTTTGAAAGTTATTCATGTCCTGCTTCTAGAATTTCCAAGAGAATTGAATTTAAAAAAGAAATTTTTTTTTAACCAAGCAGGCAATAAGTTATACATGCCAAAGACAACTTAAACTCTGAAGTTCAGAAGGTCTATGTTTCCTTCAAAACGTGGAGCCCATTGCTTTCAGATGAGCCCTTCAATTAACCAAATAAGTTTGCCAGACCTACAGCCAAGTTTGTTTTATTTTTAAATTTATTTTTACTAGTTTTTCTTTTCTTTCTTTAGTGTCCTGTGGATAACACTCAAGGGTTTGAATGTGAATGCGTCCCAAAACAGCAGCAGGACAAACCCACATGTGGCAGAAAGCTATCCTCCCCATTTTTCAGATGTCAATTTTACTGCAATTCTTATACATTATGACAGTGGTTCTTAAACTTTTTTGAGGTACCGAACCCACCAGTTTCATATGCACATTCACCGAACCCTTTTTTAGTGATAAATAAAATATTTTTTTTCCAAATTCAAGACATAGGTATATGTTTTTTTACTGGTGCACAAAATGAGCCGTGCATGAACATCACTTTGCTCAAAGAACAAAACCAACAAAGTGCATGAACTCACAACAAATTACGATATTACTTTATTCTGGCCTCCACGGCAGAGGCTTCTCCGAACCTCTGAGACCGACTCATCGATCCCCTAGGGTTCGATAGAACCCAGGTTAAGAACCACTGCATTAAGAAAACTTTCTTCATAGCTGCAGGTGTTATTATCCACATTTTAAATAAAAGAACACTACAGCTCAGTGTCAGACAGCTCAGTAGAACCACTGTGACTCATATCTAGAACTGTGAAACCCCAAGGTCTAATGACACTCTACTTTCCAGGGGCTCTCAACTACAGGTACGCATAGCACCGTCTGGGACACTCCCTGCAGACACAGCTTCTCAGGCACTGCTTTTGGGGAGTGTGACTCAGTAGATCTTTCTTGGGCTCAGAAATCTGAATTTTTACCAACAGTCCCAGATGGCTGTAGAGAAAATCATCCACATTTAATTAAATGAATCACATCCCTAGTAAGACTGGACTACACCTGTTTCTTCTCACCAGCTTCTAGAGATGAAGCAAGATTCTATATAGCCACAGCCTCAGCTCCACCACCAATTACCACATGCTATAAACCAGAGTAAACCACCTGTCCTGTTTGGGTCCTGGTTTACTTGGCCTGTTAAATGGAAATAATTATGTTTTCCTTACTTCAAAGAATTGTTTCAAAGATCAAATTGCATGGTAGATACCACAATATTTATAGCAGTAGATGGTGCTATTTAAAAAGAGAGTATTGGCCCTGGCTAGAAAGCTTAGTTGGTTAGAGGGCTGTGCCAATGCGCCAAGGTTGTGGGTTTGATCCTCAGTCAGGGCACATATAAAAATCAACCAAGCCTGACCTGTGGTGGCGCAGTGGATAAAGCGTCGACCTGGGAACACTGAGGTCGCCAGTTCAAAACCCTGCACTGGTCTGTTCAAGGCACATATGGGAGTTGATGCTTCCAGCTCCTCCCCCCTTTCTCTCTCTCTCTCTCTCTCTCACTCTGTGCCTCCTCTCCAAAATGAATAAAATAAAATAAAAAAAAAATCAACCAAGGAGTGTATAAAGAAGTGCAACAACAAAGTGATGTTTCTCCCTCTCCCTTTCTCACTCTCTCCAATCAATAAATTAAAAAATCAAAAAGAATATCGAAGCATATATTTTAACGACAAAGAACATAAAACAAAGTTTATTTGGATGCTTTGATATAGAGTTATCTGATTACAGTACTGCAAAGGACAGGTACACTTCAGTCTACATAAGCACTTCGACCTACTTAACTCTCATTCATAACCACTGTGGAGTGTAAAAAACCTTTCTTAAAGCACACACACACGCACGTGGGCATGCACACACATGCATGCACACCTACTCCACACACACACGTCACATGGTTGCCAATGCTTAGTGGCAGATTTCTCACTGTCTACAATCTGAACATCACCAAAAAATAAAAGATAACATCTCTATTTAACACAACGCAGATTTGTTAACACCCAGATACCTGTGTCAGCAACTCTTCCACCATTCCCCACGGACATCTCCAGACTCTAAGATGGTTCCTGTCTCGGGTATATGGACTTCCACTACTGTCTACAGTGGGAGAAAAGTTTGAAACAATTGGTATGATAAAAGAGACTGACACCAAAGAGTCACAGCTTGATTTCATGGCACACCACATGGAATTTTTCTAAAAATAAGAAAACTTTAACATTTTCTTGTTATTTGGGGCTACAAAGCCATAAGCCTCCCACCTTGCCTGTGTCGACTTTGAAATGAGCAGACTGGCTGGAAAACAAGAGACAATTTGCATGTGAAAAATAAATAAACAGAAGTCTTGCTGCATACCCTGTCAAAAAAACTACTGATGTCTTTGTTTAGAAAGGGGCAGCAGCAAAGTGCAGCAAGTTAGAAACACAGCACCTTTTCCTTTCTGCCTACTAATACATACAAGGTGGGCAAAAGTAGGTTTACAATTGCACTGTGGCATTCTTTCAATGATTAAAGCTATGGTAATAATCATCACCTGCATGTCTTTTTCCATACAAAGAACTGTAAACCTACTTTGGCGAACCCTGTATCTTACATGACATGAACAGAGGGAGGACTATGACAAGGCACAGAAGGTCACTAGGGCGAAAACACCAGGTGCCTAGCAACAAGGAAAACTTGGAAGACAAGGATCTTGCCCCCAGGGTAACCTTTCCTCCCCAAGCATATTGCTAGTCATGTGGCTTTAGACCCCCACTTAGAGGAGAAACAAACAAGGAATCTGTAGAATAGCATTAATCAGTCAGGATATCATCCAAGCCTCAGTTGTGTTTCAGCGCCAGGCCCAGAAAGCAGCAAATGCAGGTGGAGGATATCATGGCTGAAATCAAGACCAGCTACACTGACTAATGACCACCTACCTGGCAATGACCAATCAATGGAGACCAGAACCCTAAAAGGACACAATTGGAGAGCTGATGAATATTCTATTGAGATCTACCCCTGGGACCTCCCCTAAGATTGACACCCTTAACTGTCACTAGGACTGAGGACCCAGCATGCTCTCCCTCCTGCTAGCATGCCCAAGCCTTTTCCCCCTCCCTTCCTCTCTTCTTACCCCACAGGCATGTATTTTTTAAACCCTGAGGGTCCTCATGAGACTTGCAACCAAGGGATGAGTGGGCAGCAGCAGCTCATCCTGGGCTAACCCCCTGATTCTGTCTCCATGGCCCCCTTTACCTTGACTTCCCAGTGAGCCAGAGCAGCAACCCCACTTTATGACGCTCTCCTTTTGCTTCTCCTATTCTAGGTGGTTCCTTGTTTCACTGTCCCCAGCTTTAATAAACTTAATCTCAAAATCACCTGGACTCATGTTGTGAGATTTTTCCAGCAAAATGTCAAGAACTCACACATTACCAGCTGGCCTTAGACAGACCCAATGGGTCCAGTCCCCCATCTGGTAACACCAGGACTCACTGATACTAAGTGTTTAACCATTCTAATACTTAGATCAGGCACACAACAACAACTTTCTTAAATAATGGACTCACCATATTCCCTGCACGTTAGTCATTAAATCTTTTTTATATTCTATCGCATCAAGTCTATATTCCTCTGTCTGGTATCCATTGCCTTACATAAACTTTTTCCTCTGTCAATTTCAATTATTCTTCAATTGTACTTCACCTCCTCATCGCCTCACCCCCATTTTTCAACCTGAACATATTCATACACATTCACACACTTTACAAAGGTCACTATCTTTAGTATCTCCCAATTCAGATACACTGATCTCTGCCTCCTGGTTTTCACTGACATTCAGATCAGTCAGAAAGTATCTAGTGAGGCTCTGTGTGCTTAAGCAACCAGGCAAAGCTCGGTAGGGAAGGATTTTGAAATGTTAACATTTAACATTAAGACTAGAGAAGTAACAAGTCTCGAACATATATAGCAAGATATTTATTCACACACAGAGGAAAACAATACATGCAGAAAAGACAACTTATGTGGTTGCTAAAGTCTGTTTTCTATTTCTCCTGCACACATACGTTTTTGCACGTCCCAGCCTTCCTTCAGAAAGTGAGGCCATATGTCTGCATCCTGACCAAGGGATTGGAACAGCAGTGACATACATCTTTTGAGGCCTGACCCATAAAAGCTTACACTCACCTGCACTCTTTTTCATTCTCTACCTTTCACCAGATACAGAAGATCCAGACAAAATCCAAGAGAACTCTTGGCAGTACAATCTGATGTAAATACAATATGGTTGTGTGTCAGATTTAACATTTTCTAGTAGCTATAAAAGAGTCAATTTAATGTGAAATTAATGTAATAATGTGTTCTACTTAACCTAGTATATACAAAATATTGTCATTTCCCCCCATATAATCAATTAAAGCTTATTAATTTAATATTTTATATTCCTTCCATCGCACTAAGTTTTCAAAATCCATGTGTGTTTCACACTTCCAGTACAGCTCAGTTTATCAGTACATCACTTCTCAAGCGCTCAATAGCCACATGCAGGCGAATGGTGACAATGTTGGACAGCATAGCTCTAGGGGATGGGAGAATTTCAAGATGGAAGAAGCTGAGACTCTGAATTATTTCATGAAAGGCCACCTCCAAAATACTATAAATTGTTACATGAGCAACACTCACAGTTTGATTTTGTAAAGCTACTGTGATTTCAAGGTTTCTTATTACAACAGTTAGCCTACCTTACCTAATATATTCCTATAATACAAATATAGCCCTGGCCATTTGGCTCAGTGAATAGAGCATTGGATCAGCATATGGACATCCCAAGTCTGATTCCCAGTCAGGGCACACAGGAGAAGGGACCACCTGCTTTTCTCCCCCTCCTCTCGCTCTCTTCCCCTCCCACAGCCAGTGGCCTGATTGTTTGGAGCATCAGCCCCAGATAAGGGTTGCTGACTGGATCCCGGTCAGGGCACATGTGGGAACCTGTCTCTCTATCTATACCCTCCTCTCATTTTAAAAAAAGAAAATTCAAATACATATGCATGGCAGTACACTTTCAGATACCATTACCATTAAATCAATGGCACCGTCAGGGAGCACTAGGAGAGTCTAGAGAAGAAAAGATCGCAGAAGGCTGGAGAAACCCCGGGTGACTTAACAAAGGAAAAATGGAATTTGAAAGAAGGAAAGCTAAAATAAACAAAATGGAGCAAGAAAGACATTCCCAGGATGAATCAAAGGAAGAAAAAAAAGTCTTGTGATATAGAATTGAATTTCACAACAAATTAATCAGTCTAAGTAAAGGGTTCCTTGGAAAAATAATGAAATTATGGTGGAAGACGTAATTTGAGAACTTACTGGCACTACCTGAACTGACAGGCGAAGTGGAGGGGACCTTTAAGTTTCCTAAAATGATCTCCTATTATCAGCTTGTTATTCAAGAAATAGTTTTTTATTCCTATGCACAATAGTCCAGTAAAACTGTTTAAATGAATTAAACCAGAGAAGACAGTTTAGAGAGAGTTAACAGCAGTTTGGGCAAAAGAAAACAAAGTTCTGAAGTAGAGAGTTTGAAAAACAAAAGGATGAAGAAAAAAAGGAAAGCAGTTAGGATGGATCTATCACTCACCGAGTTCATTCACATTTAAACCTCAACGTGTTATGAGGGTAATATCAACATTCTTACTAAAGTAAAAGTCGGCTAAGAGAAGTGAACTAAAACATTCCGTTTTAACATGAATAGGTGCTAGTCCTAGAATTTAAACCTCATTTTATTACTCTTTCCCTTCCTGGAAGGAGAGCCATTCTGTACTGATAACACTGGAGAACAAAATTTTTGTTGCATCCACAAAAACACTTGTTCTTACCTAATTTGAGAGTGCTGATATCAAATCTGACATTAGTTTTTCTCTGTAAGCTACAGTTTCTTTGCAATTTAAGATCTTAGGTTTTCATCTTATTGTAAAATTTTTAACATTTAGTTTAACATAATGAAGTAGAACATCTTCTTGGGCATCATCTTTGTGAAAATATAATAATTTATATAATGCAGTAAATACACTAATACACTAAAAGATATGATTGCATCAGATTTTGTTTACAATTTTGAAATAGAACATATTAAAACACTTATTTTAATCATAAAATTTGCACAAAACTTATTTAAATTCTATTCAGGCAAAAATTTGCATTTGTACTCTTGCATTTGTGTGCTTATTAAGGACAATCTTGTTTGATGCTCCAGCAGTAGTCTGCTCATCACGAACAGCTCCAAGATTTTTGGGAAACTTATCAAGGTGACTGTTCAGGAAGTGAATCTTAACACTCATGTTACATCCATGTTGTGGAAAGCCAACAGCATCCTTTGAACCAGAAGTTCATAGTCTTCGGTTTTTTTGTTGCGAAGAAGTTCTTTGTAACTGCCACAAAAGACTGCCTTGTTGCTTTTTCCTCCTTATTCATCTTCCTGGCAAATTCTTAGTCACATATGAGGGTTTGAATTTGAGGTCCATCGAATACACCTGCTTTTATCTTCTCAAAAGACAAGGCAGAAAAAGCAGAAATAATATGTAGAAAGCATTCACGTTTTCTATTCAAAGCCTGAACAAACTGCTTCATTAAGCCAAGTTTGATGTGAAGTGGGGCAAAAATGATCCTGTCTCGATGAACTACAGGTTTATTCACAGTATTTTGCATCCCTACTTCCAGAGCTTCACGTTTCAGCCACTCCTGCTGTGTCTAGTGTTTCTCCCGAAGTTGGCTGTTCCACAAACACAGAAAGCAAGGACACTTTGTGAAACCTCTCTGTTGTCCTAGCAGGAAATTTATCACTTTAAGATCCACACAAATGATCCAGTTATGCTCCTCATACTTCAGAAAGTTGAGGAAAATTTTTATGTCATTATAATCTTCTCACAGATGAGTTGAATAACCAATTGGAACTGCTGCATAAACATTACCATTGTGTAGAACACATTTCAGTCTCCATTTAGAGCTGTCAAGAAATAGCTGCCATTCTGTTGGACTGTAAGTGGTAACACCTAGCTGGCTGAGAAAACTACTGATATCATGACAGTAAACAAAGTGTTTGTCTTTGGAAAAAAAAGTCCACAAAAATTTGTTCATGCTTCCTGAAATGGGAAACTTCAGCTGACCAGTGAAGTACATTCTTTTCTTGAAGCCTGGAGGCTAATAACTCAGCTGCTTTCTTTGATAGGCCCAAATCTCTTACTACGTCATTCAATTCGGGTTGGCTAGACTGCTGAGGGGTTAATGACTGCTTGGCATCAGAAGAAGACCCTTCAGATTCTACAGCCATTTCCTCATGCATCTTATCAAAATACACTTGATCACCATGTTCACTTTCTTCGTTCATAGAAGAAATAAAACTATTGAAAACTGGAACTGGGAGTGTCTCAGATTGTGGGATAGGTCGTATTGCTGAAGGAATATTAGGATATGTGATCATATGCCGTTTTTTCTTGCCAATGCCCTTTATATGGTTCAAACAGAAATAACAGTCATTGCTGTCATCCTTAGGTTCACACCAAACCATGGGAATACCAAAAGGCATTCTTTTGCATTTTCCTTTTGTCCAGTCACAAAGTATTTTCTCACAATTATGTCACACAATATGAGAAGCCTAATTCTTGTCTTGATCACCAAGGGAAACCTGAAAATAAGCAATCTATGCACGTGTCACAAATGATAAAATATTTCACCTTTGACTTTGAAGTGTGTAACTGCCACATATATAACAGAAGGTGTCAGGACTATTCTTACATTTATGCCTACTTGTAGAAGCCATGATTCACTCTTGAAACAAAATAAAGGGGTGCTTTTATCAGATAATGTTTTTTACATTTAAAAACAACTACAATTACGTAAAAGTGATGTTTGTAAAACATTAATTGCCTTGTGGTTATGTTCAATCCAAGAGTTGTTGCCCTCTAACTCCAATTTAAAAACCAATGCATGCCATTAACTTTAACAAAAATTTAAATTGCATAAAAACTAGAGCATGCACCAAAAAGCAGATTTCAGATTTGGAATCATTGATGCAGAAATACATAGAAACAGTTCTAAAACCTAATTCAACAGAAAACAAAAATAAAATTGTTTCCCAGTGTAATCTGCCTTTAGGGGCACTTAGAAGAGTGAAAAAAGTGATCAAAAAGCATGACCAGAGAAGGAACAGTTAGAAATATAAAGAAAATAGGAGAACAAAGTATTACTGGAGTCAAGGGGAGGATGATAGCAAAGAAATAAAACTTTGGCTGTAAAGGTGAGAGGACTGAGAACAGCTTTCTTTGAACAGGCAGCAAACGTACTTATTTGAAGACCCAAGGAAAACCAAGCAGAGGTCAGGGCTGATGATGTTAGGGACAGGAGGGATAATCAAGAAAAAAACTCTCACACCTTGTTTAGTCTTTATTGCTCTTTGCCTCATGTAAACCCACAAAGACTTCATAGTTTATGCTAGACTCAACATTCATCTATGTTGTGGTGAAAGAGCAGAAAAGGAATAGATAAGAGACATTTATATAAGACCACAACTGCTGATAAATGGCCCGGTGAGTTTGGTCAAGTTTCCAAACTGTGATAATCTTTAGGGCTTATTATTATCCATTGCTCTTTTGGGGCACGGGGTAGAACTTTACTTTCCTGCTCCCTTTGAGTAGAGGCATGGCCATGGGACTTATGTTAGCCAATGAAATATGAGCAAACATGACAAAGAAGCATAATAAGCCTCGATGTGATCCACCACATTTCCTTCCTCTGCCAAAGAAATCCTAAAAGCACGTGTTAGGATGAAGCTTCCATTAAGTTTGGTTCTTGAATGGCAAATTTGAAAAGATCCTCCTTGTTAACCTAGACTGAGCTATAAGCATGAACAAGAAACACATCTTTGCCTGACCAGACGGTGGCACAGTGGATGGAGCATAGGACTGGGATGTGGAGGACCCAGGTTCGAGACCCCAAGGTTGCCAGCATGAGTGCGGGCTTATCTGGTTTGAACAGGGCTCACCAGCTTGGACCCAGGGTCACTGGCTTGGGCAGGAGGTCGCTCAGTCTGCTGAAGCCCCCGGTTGAGACACATATGAGAAATCAATCAATGAACAACTGGGGAACTGCAATGAGGAATTGGTGTTTCTCATCTCTCTCCCTTCCTGTCTGTCTGTCCCTCTCTCTGACTCTCTCTGTCTCTGCCACAATAAAAAGAAACACATCTTCCTCATATAAACCCTGAGATATGAGATTGTTTGCTATTCTAGCACACCCGAACCTCTCCTGAATGCCTTAACAAACATTGTCATGTTCACTTTGAATTTCATCCTTAAGATGAGATGGTTGGAAAAGATTGGTTTTTATTTGATATTTTTAAAGCCAAGTAGGACTTAAAAATAAAATCTTGCTCATTAGGTATAATACAGGGGTGAGGGAAAGTGGGCTAATAATAATAAATAATATAATAATTAATAAGTAAATAATAATACCAGAATAAACTCTGTGTTTCACATACTCACAACTGTAAACTTTCTTTTGCCAACCCCTGCATACAAGAGTAGAGGCACATTGATTAAAGCAGGGTAGGGTGCCCAAAGCATAAAAATTTCTGTTTTCACTAGGCATAGGTTCAAAATTACTGGAGTAAATAAACTCTACACTGCCTTTAAAATCTAACCAGCTTATTCTCAGTGAAAAGCATGATGTTAGGCACCATTAGAGATTCAAAGATGAATATGACATCATGTTTACCACCAAAAAATTTAAAATCTAATGATGAGCATAAAGCAAGAGTATAATAATAATACAAGGCAGAATGTTATTACACACAATTTTCCAAACATATTTTAACTACAGAACAATTTTAAGATGATATTGATTTGACAAGAGCACATCCAAACTAATGCACACCTGAATTTTGGTGAAAGCCAAAGTGATATCATAGACAAATTCATTATTACAAGAAAGTATCAAAATGCAATTAGCTTGTTTTTAGGGGCTTATATCACAACAAATAATAAATTGGAGATATTAATCTTTTAAAACTTTTATCAAGAATACCATATAAATTAAAATGATCAAACAAGATGTGCAACTCAGACCAATAATTATCAAATAGACCTATATGCTGCACAGATACAATGTCAGGTTTTCATGTGTCGAATAGTTACTCTGGAAACTTTTAATAATTACTTGGTTTAGTACAATTCTTAAGGGAAAAATACTTATAAAAATACAAAACACTTAATAAGTGCATCATTTGTCTTCTTATATTTTAAAATATATCTTTAAGGAAAAAACAATTGTTTCTTGTGTTTTGGAAATCTTTCTCCATATAGACAGGCTACATGAGGGTTGGAAAGAGGTAAAGATAAAATATTCAAAGGGAGAGAAAATGTTGCTTCATAAAGAAGGTAGCATTTGAGCTAGGTATTAAAGAGAAGATTTGTAAAAGACAACTACTTCTGGAAGAATAACATAGCATTATCCAAGGTACAGAGAATGGCACAGGCAGCAGTGTTGTTTGGCCAGAATTTAAGACACATGAAATAGAGTGATAAGTTTTAAAAGCTATAAAGATATCTTCACTTAGTATAGAGCATAAAAGGCTATAAATGCTAAGATAAGGACTTTGGACCCCATTCTGCAGACAATAGAGAGCCATTAACTATCGGTTTTGACCTGTACAAGTGCCATACAGCCTTGGGGGTCAAAGATCTTCAGTAGAGAAGCCTGCCAGAAAGCCAGCAAACAGCGAATCAGACACATCAACAGTGAAGCTTGAATTGTATCTTCCTGCCTCGGCAGAAATGCCTGACTATCCACCAGAAATCTATGCTCCCACTTCCAGGATGTGGAATTGTCATGGAGAGATGGTTGTCCAGGCAAAGACGACAATTCCCAGCCTCCCTTACATCAGGTGTGGCCCCAGGATGGGTATTTTGTCAATGGAATGTGAGCAAAAATGAGATGTGTCACTTTATCCATGGTTGTTAAGAAGCAGGCATCCCCCCTCTGCTGCCCACCGGCAAAAAGCAAAGACCTCATAGTATCTAAGGGAAAGCGAAGTCACAAGGGATGAGGATCTTAAGATCCCAAACAATCATAAAGAGGACCTCCCACATTAGCCAAGAATGTCTACATTGCACAGCTACCTGGAGGGAAAAGGTCCTTTTACTATGTTGAGCCACTCAAATTTGGGGACATTTATTATAGAAATTAGCCTTGCCATATTTAATACGGAAATGGTCTGAGACTTCAGGAGGCTGCCATACAAAGACCTAAATCTATTTTTGCAGTAGGTTAGTATTCAGATGGTAGTTGCCACAGAGATTAATATCAGATGCTCAATGAGGAGATCCGTGTTGATGAAGTTTTGCACAACATTTGGCAAAACTTCATCAGTGAAGATGTGGGAAGCAGACCAAGTGATGATGCAGCCTTTAGGTTTGTATTAGTTATGTGATTGTGAGAGTCAGGAATAGAACGTGGTTTTCCTGGGTCCTCCGGATTAAGCTCTCTCACGGGTTGCAATTAAGGTCTCAGCCAGGGTTGCAGTGATCTGGAGGTTCAAGCAGGGTAGGGTCAGCTTCCAATCATATTGGGGTTTCTGTAACAAAACAACACAAACTGGGTGGCTTGTAAAAAATAGAAATGTAAGGCTCTGGCCTGTTGGCTCAGTGGTAGAGTGTTGGCACAGCGTGTTGATGTCCTGAGTTTGATTCCCGATCAGGGCACACAGAAGAAGCACCCATCTGCTTCTCCACCCTTTCTCCTCTCCTTTCTCTCTGTCTCTCTCTTCCCCTTCCACAGCCAAGACTCCAGTGGAGCAGATTTGGCCTGGGTGCTGAGGATGGCTCCATGGTCTCTACCTCAGGCACTAGAATGGCTCTGGTTCCAATGGAGCAACGGCCCAGATGGGCAGAGCATCACTTCCTGGTGGGCATGTGGGGTGGATCCCAGTCAGGCCCATGCAGGAGTCTGTCTCTCTGCCTCCCCACTTCTTAGTTCAGAAAAATACAAAAACAAATAAATAAAAATAGAAATATATTTTTCATAGTTCTGGAGGCTGAAAGTTTATGATCACCCCATTGTTTGTTCCATATTCTATTTTCTAGTCATAGAGTGTAGTGCACGTGTAAGAGGAGGGGGTTACAGGAACTTTGGGAGCTGGGTAGAGAGCTGCCAAGCAGAGGTATAAAGGGAGAACCTGGCAAACACAGTGTCAGCAGTGCCTTCTTCACAGCATTACATGAAGAGCTCATGCTTGTGTGAGCGCAGAAATGGAAAGAACTGAAGAAAGAACAGAATTTTGGGGGCTCCATTTCTCTACTCCCAACCCTATGCTATTGCTGCCATGAGTTTACTTTATACGTGTTATAACCCCACATAATATTGTGATTATTATGTTTAAACAGTTACGTTTTAAGGTGATTTAAGTAACAAGAGAAAAAGAACTTGCGTTTATTCTTGGTGTTACCATTTCTAGTATTCTTCACTTCTTTATTTAAATCTTTCACTTGCTGTCATTTCCCTTCTGCCCAAAGAACCTGCCACAATCTTCCCTGTAGGAGGGTTTACTAGTAATGAATTGTTCAACTGTTATTATGTCTGATATATTTGGATACTCAGATTAATGACCAAAGTTAATACAACATTCTCAATGTAACTTTGTAAAAGACATTCCTTGCTTCTTCTGTCTATAATTTTTAAGATTGGCAGTTTTTGCATTGCAAATACAGTTCTCACCAATAAATTATCATCCTCATCATCACAGCTACCGTTTATTGAGCACGTACTATTTTCATAAGAGCACACTGAGAATTTAACTGCAGTATCTCATCTAATTCTTATAAGAAGGATGAGGTATTATTATTAGCACTTTATCTACAGGGAAACTGAAACTCAGATTGATTGTCATTGCACAAGTCTACAAAGTAGAGGAAATACTAAGTCTGTCTGAACTCAGGCCCCATGCTCTTAAGTCAATACCCACCACTCTCCTACTCTGTTGCCTTAAAGATTTTTCTTATTTTGATGGTTTATCAGGATGATAATTGGGTGAGATTCTGGTTAACTGAGATATAGCATATCTTATTCATTTGTAAACATCTAAAATTTGGAATGATTGTATAATAGGTCTTCCAATTTCCCTATAATTTCTGTTGGAAAGTGGATAGTCATGATGCAGCTCTAACTGCTTCTGCTTGTACAGCACTTTTTAGTAAAATGAAAATTTGAAAAATGGGTATCTGTACTTTGAAAGAAAGTCCTGGCAACATTAGTGGGATAGTCTTTTAATAAATACTAATCATCAGCCTGACCAGGGGGTGGCACAGCGGATAGAGCGTCGGATTGGGATGCAGAAGAACCAGGTTCGAAACCCAGAGCTCGCCAGCTTGAGCATGAGCCCATCTGGCTTGAGCAAAAGCTCATCAGTTTGGACCCAAGGTCGCTGGCTCCAGCAAGGGGTTGCTCGGTTTACTGAAGGCCCGAGGTCAAGGCACATGTGAGAAAGCAATCAATGAACAACTAAGGTGTTGCGACGGCAATGAAAAATTAATGATTGATGTTTTTCACCTCTCTCCATTCCTGTCTGTCTGTCCCTATCTATCCCTCTCTCTGACTCTCTCTCTCTCTGTCCCTGTAAAGAGAAAAAAAAGAAATACTAATCATCAAAACGTGTGTGTGTGTGCGTGTGACAAAGACAGTGAGAAGGACAGACAGACAGGAAGGGAGAGAGATGACAAGAATCAATTCTTCATTGTGGCACATTAGTTGATCATTGATTGCTTTCTCATATGTGCCTTGACTGAGGGCTAGCAAACTGAGTGACCCCTTACTCAAGCCAGCAACCTTGGGCTTAAGCTGGTGAGACTTGCTCAAACCAAATGAGCATGCACTCAAGCTGGTGACCTCAGGGTTTCGAACCTGGGTCCTCTGTCTCCCAGTTTGATGCTCTATCCACTGTGTCACCGCCTGGTCAAGCAATAGTCACCAAAATTCTTGATGACATAGGGGACAGTATCACTTGGAAAAACACCAACATTGGCAAACCTAAGTTTAAAAGTGATCCCAAATAGAATAATAGATTCTGAGTGCAAAACAACTTTAAGAACATTTTGAACAATTTATTTTATTTATATTTTATATGCATGTCCAATGATGACAAAATATAAAAATTTGTGTCTAAAAAGATATTAAAACCTGCTTTCAATACATATAAAATATAAAATTTAAGTAATAAGTAAGCATATTATAAATAATTAGCATCATGTCATTCTTTCTTTGTAGTACATGAAATGAAGGGACACTTGAATAATAAAATTGCAGTATGTCGGCCTGACCTGTGGTGGCACAGTGGATAAAAGTGTCGACCTGGAAACACTGAGGTCACCAGTTCAAAACCCTGCACTGGTCTGGTCAAGGCACATATGGGAGTTGATGCTTCCAGCCCCTCCCCTCTTTCTCTCTTTCTCTCTCTCTCTCTCTCTCTTTCTCTCTCTCTCTCTCTCTCTCTCTCTCTCTCACACACACACACACACTCTGTGTCTCCTCTCTAAAATGAATAGAATAAAAAGAAATTTTATAAAAAAGTTTAAAAATTGCAGTATGTCATAGGACAAGATATTCTTTTGATCTGTTTTTTCAGAATGTCTGTAGAGTCAATGGTATCTGTATTCATTACATCCCTGAACACTTTATGAAAGAGGACATGTTTCCTCAAGGTAAAGACTCGAGATTAGAATTAGACTGCGGTGGTCTGACCTGTGGTGGCGCAGTGGATAAAGTGTTGACCTGGAATGCTGAGGTCGCTGGTTCAAGACCCTGGGCTTGCCCAGTCAAGGCACATATGAGAAGCAAGGTGACGCTTCCTGTTTTCCCCTCCCCCATCCTTTCTCTCTCTCTCTTTCTCTCTCTCTCTCTCTCCTTTCTCTAAAGTCAATAAAGGAAATCTATTTTAAAAAAGGAGAAAGAAAAAAAAACATTAAACTGTGCTATCGCCTGACCAAGCGGTCACACAATGGATAGAGCGTCGGACTGGGATGCAGAGGACACAGGTTCGAGACCCCAAGGTCACCAGCTTGAGTGCGGGCTCATCTGGCTTGAGCAAAAAGCTCACCAGCTCGGACCCAAGGTCACTAGCTTGAGCAAGGGGTTACTCAGTCTGCTAAAGGCCCGTGGTCAAGGCACATGTGAGAAAGCAATCAATGAACAACTAAGGTGTCACAACGAAAAACTGATAATTGGTGCTTCTCATCTCTCTTCGTTCCTGTCTGTCTGTCCCTATCTATCCCTCTCTCTGACTCTCTCTCTGTCCCTGTAAAAAAAGTAAAATTAAAAAATAAATAAAAACTGTGGCTATCAAACATAACAAAGAAAATGACTGAATTAGGTCTCTTAAACTTGGCCTCATTAGAATCACACTAACCATGATACAAACTGTTGCTTCCCACAAAGCTGCTTTACCAAATTTGTTGTTTTTATTTTATTCTTTCTTGGTGACCTTTACAGCAGGGAGAAAAGCGTAGACCAGGCTACTTAAATAATTGATAAATTGATTCCTTTGCCCAACCAGCAAGCTTCTTAAGCATAAAATTTCCAAAACAAGAAGAAAACAAAAAAAAAAAAAATAGCCAAGGAAAATAAAACCCAGCTAAAGGTAAATTCCCTAAATAAAATACCTAACATAGAGTGAGATTACGATAAGTCTTTTGTCCTATCAAAGCGGTCATCCTCTAATTGCTGAATTGAACTCCCAGAGACACACCTCAATATCTCTGGAGATATCAACTGTGCAAGCTCCCAGCACTATGTCAACAGAGAGTAGGAGGTGCGGGTGGTTTGCCCTGAGTACCAGCAATAATGATGTCTATAAGAAACCCTAAAATAGTGATAAAACCAACTAAAAGTTGGTCTACTTTATTATTATTATTATTACCATGTACCAACCACTCTAAACAATGTCAGTAATGCTCTTCCTACTAGAATGGGCTACTTCCACATATCAACATTTCCCCTTGGTTCCCAACTGGATCATTAGAATGAAAAAAATAAAAGAGCTTAAGCTGAAGATGTATATGATAATAACAGATGCTTACATTAGGAGCTTGTCAATCATTCCAAGTACCCTCCTACAGAGACATCAAGTGATTCACAATATACAGAAATTCAAATGTGCACAGGACTAGGGCTTCAAACAAGCTTTCTGTAAAGGCTTACCCAGCCACACCCAGAAGAAGAGTAATAAAATCATAATAACAAGCATTTCTGTAATGAATTAATCAAATTAGAGTTCTTCTTTCCTGTCAGACGGACACCACACACAAAGGTGGAAGCAGATCTGTGCCTAGAGGATTGCTTGGCATCTGGATAATGAGACCAGAGCAGCAAAGCCACAGCCTTTGAGGCCATACAAATTGAAGAGCAACAAAATCATTGGTCAGGAACCAAGAAAAGTGAAAAAGCGGTGATCTTTATACATACAATTTGTGTTCTTCCGGTCACTGGGGTTATATATACAGTAGGTGGTCAGTGTTGAAAACTATGTTTTATAGACTTTGTGGGCTAGTTACATAGGGATTTGTGCCGGCTTTATTGCTGTTTATTTTTTTAATTTACCCCTCTGGAACCATGTGGGTAGACAGGTGTTAGGGTTAAAAATTCATATGGTATGTGATAGGATTTGGGTGAGGAAATGGAGCAGAAGGGATGGATATTTTAACAGCTTGTGCGGTTTAGAAGTGAAAAGGGAAGAGGGAGATGTATTTGGCCTATTGAAAACAAAATTGCTGTAATATACAACTGTGCATACTGGGGAATCAAAAAGGTCTATTTCTAAAGTTAAAAAGAAATAAGAAGTCAAAGAGAGGTTATATGGATAAAGAGACTGTGCAAAACGGGAATTTTTTAATCCAAAGATTTTTCTAACTAATTAGCCCAAGGATAGATTAATTCCATTATTAATCAATAAATCAATGTAGGACACAGAGAGAATGAAGGAAACAGACCCCTGTTGTCATTCTATTTCTTATGAGACCTGCTGCATCTATTCATTTATTCAACAAATATTTATTGTGTTCTTAATATCTGCAAAAAAAATCTGCTAGTGACTGTAAAGTATGTAAAGAGATTTAAAAAATAAATTATATTCTCACTTAAGTAATAAGTAGGAAATAATAGAATAATAAAAACAGGTATCATTTTTGCAATCTTACATAAATACTTTTGGGTAGGTGTTTTATATAAATTTTTTACAATACTAATAATAATGACACAGCAGGGAAGGTATTTTAAATTCTCATTTGACAGGAAATTTGAGGCTCAGAGAGTTCCAAAAATCACTAAACTGGCACATAATGGAATCAAGATTGGAACCCAAATCTCCCTGCACTTGGCTATATGAGTGACAGCAAAGTGCACGTAGGAAGCAGCAGCATCACTGTTGGGAATAATTAAAAGCTCAAAGGCAAAAGGTAAGTCCATTTTCAACCCATCTCTTCTTGCTGCTTCCTTCCATGTCTTTCTACATCACTAACATTAATTTTTATTTTTCCTCTTATTTTATTATTCATTTAACAAATTATTGAGTGAGTACCTACCGTGTAGCTGGTGATATCCTAGTTTTGGGAAGCAGAGGCAAATACAGCACCACCCTTGCCCTTAGGGAACTTATATTCTAATGTGGGAGTCACACCAGCAAATATCAAATGAGTATGAGGACAGGGGTGAAATGTGCCATCAAGAAAAATAAAACAGTATAGCGCTGGTCGTTTGGCTCAGCAGTAGAACATTGGCCCAGAGTATGGAAGTCCCCGGATTCCCAGCCAGGACACACAGGAGAAGCACCCATCTTCTTCTCCACCATTTCCTCTCTCTTTTCTCTTTATTTCTCTCTTCCCTTCCCACAGCCAAGGCTCCATGGGAGCAAAGTTGGCCCAGGCACTGAGGGTGGCTCCACGGCCTCCACCTCAAGTGCTAGAATGGCTCCAATTGCAGCGGAGCAACGCCCCAGATGGGCAGAGCATCACCCGCTGGTGGGCATGCCCAGTGGATCCCCGTCAGGCCATATGCGGGAGTCTGTCTGCCTCCCCCACAATTCTCACTTCAAAAAAATAGCAAAAAGAAAGAAAAAGAAAATTGTAGGAATAGAGAAATTGTTCTATTATAGACCATTCAGGACAAATAGAGGAGGTTTCTTGGATTAAATGACATTGGAGGTGTTGTAATATAGTGAATTATGCAAACAGAGGGAAACACCAGTTTAATTTTTTTGTTGATTTTATAAAGAAAGGGAAGAGAGAGAGAGGGAGAGAGAGAGAGAGAAACATTTATCTGTTCCTGTATGTGCCCTGACCAGGTATTGAACCACTAACTTTTGTGCTTGGACCAACACTCTGTTAACTGAGATATCCTGCCAGGACAGATAGAAACACTAGTTTAAAGGTCCTGAGGCAGAACACACTTAGAGAGTTCAAGGAATAGCAAAGGATCAGTGTGGCTACTTGAGAATGAGAGATGGAAAGACTGGCAGAACAAGAGGTCAAACAAAGATGGAGTCAAATTAGATAGGAGCCAGATAATACATTCTTGTGGTCATGGAATTCTTTAATTTTATTTAGACTGTGATAGAAAGTTATTGGCTAGTTTTGAGCATTAAAATAATAATTTTTAAAAATCGCCATGGTTGTTACATGCAGAACAGGCTGCAGATGAGGAGGAGGCAGAAAGAGAGGGAAAACCAACAGCTGGGAGACTGTTGCAATTCCATAGGGAAAAAATGACCTTTCAATACATGACTCTGGAATATGGGTATCTACATGGGAAAAGGGTAATTCTGGATCTCTAATTCTTATTTAGAAAACAAAACAAAACTTCAGTTTAAGAAGGCTCATAAACTTAAGTGTAAAAGCTAAAAAAAAATCTTCTGGAATACAAGTGAATATATTAATAATCTTCAGATACTCAAAGATGTCTGAAAGGGAACAAAAAAAGAAACACTACCATAAAATATTTATAATTGAGGCTTTTTTAAAATTAAGAATATTGATTCATCAAAAAGAGAAAAATAGGCGAGTGTACAAGTATACGCATGTACAAGGGTGGCCAAAAGGAGGTTTACAGTTGTCCGTACAGGAAACAGAGTCAATAAAGCTATTCTAATCATCATAATCTGCATGTCTTTTTCCCATATGAATAACTGTAAGCCTACTTTTGGCCGCCCCTGTATAATCCAGAAAATATAAGAAACCCCACATAATAATAAGGCAAAGAAAAATAACATAATCATAGAAGTGACATCTGATCATATTTGTCATAATCTATTGTTTGCACACAAATCGCAGTCTCTACCAACACTCTCGATATTACACCAGGGCATGAATACCAGGAGGCACAGATCTCTGGGGGTTATTTTAGAGTCTTTCCATCACACAGTGCACTCCCATCCTGCACAAAGCAAACACTCTATACATACTATTCTCACATTATGTGGTTTTTAAAATTAATTATATATTTTGTCACTCCCTTCATACAGTATAGAGAAATCTTTCCCATCCCGTTTTACAGCTTCAGAATACTCTTGTGTATGAATGTGCCATATTTTCTCATCAATCTCCTATTCATGAGCATTTGGGTTATTTCCAGTCTTTTGCTATTACAAATAGTGTGGTAATGAATAGCTTTCTATATACATAATATCTATCCTTTTGCTTTGTTGAGTTTCACCAGCATATTGATGGAATAAATTTTTAGAAGTAATTTTTGGGGATTAATATATATGCAGTTTTATGCTTTTTGGACCTTTTAGGAATATCTTATAGTTTGCTATAATAATTTTTACATATTTCTTATAAAGTTTGTGCCTAGATATTTTGTTTTTGCCAGTGTAAAGGAAGTATATTTTTTCACTATTTCTTCCAATATCATTTTTCTTCCAGTTATTATTTGAATAATTCCATTATTACTTGAATATATGTAGTCTATTGATGACTGAATGATATTTTAAATTTTGATTGTATTATTTTTTTATTATTTGTAGTAGTAGTTCCATCAATTACAGTATTTTTGCTTTACCAGATAACATTTGTATGCAAAAAGAGTTTTATTTCTTTCTGTCACATTTTTATGTTTCTATATTTGCTTTCACTTATCTAAATGTATTGACTTATACTGTATTAAACAGTAGATAGAGGATATTCCTGTTTATTCCCCCAGCTTCAACAGAGAAGGGAAGCTCTAGTGTTATCCCATAAAGTAAGATGTTGACTCTTTTGGACCTTTTTTAATTAGGTATGTGTGTATATAGATGAATATATAATCAAGTTAAGAAAGTAACTATGAATTTTAAGTTGTGTATTTTTTACATTAATAACTTGAATTTTGTCAAATGCTTTTTTCTTGTCAAATAACATGTTTTCTCTCTCTCTCTCTTTAGCTCTATTCATATGTTGAATTGTATTAATGGTACTGCTTTTGAACGGCCTTTGCATTCTTGACATAAATTTCCCTTGGACATGATGCATTTTTAGTGCTCTTGGAATCTGTTTGCTAATATCTGCTTTATAAATTTGGCATTGATATGCTATAGTTTTCCTTCTGGTACAATTTGGGTCAGGTTTTTATATCAATTTATGCTTGTTTCATTAAAAGAATTAGGATGTTTGTTTTTTTTACTATGTTCAGAAAAAGTATTGCTAGTTTTGGAATAATCTTTATCTTTACATATTTTGTTGAATTTTTTACCTTGAAACTTATAGTCATACTTAGACTGGTAACTTGAGAAATGTGGTAGAAAAATATTACAAAGTTAGACTGTGCTGCTACTTCAATACGTGTTGTCAAAAGGGAGACTCATTAGACCGATATATCTCTTGAAAGGTGAGAAGATAACAGCAAGAATCTTTGTTACAAGAAACCTTTTTTTACCCTGAGCAAGAAATTCAAAAATGCTAAGGGTCATATTAATCATGCATTTTTCAGAATTTGCAAAAGCCTAGTAAGGCAGTTTCAAGCCAAATAAAGGGTAAGAAAAATTAGGTGTGGGAGAGGAGGACTTGGGGAAAATTAAGTTGTGATGTGGAAAGAGACAGAGAAATGGATGAGGATGATCTGACAGGTCTCTCCAAAACCCTTTCTGCAATGTACTGCAGCCTGACACAAGTAATCATTATCTACAGTATGAACGACATCCACAGAATAAAAGCCCGGGGACAGGCACTAGAACCCTGTTCTTTCCTTATGATCTAAGGAACAGGCAAAGACTAAAGCCAATGTTAGGAGGATTAGGGAAATGGCAGAGTTCTGAATCCAGCTTCTAAAAAACAGAAATAAGAAAAGAAAGCTAGGGTGAAAATTCTGATGGCAGTCAATATTCAAGGACCATGACTAGATAAGAACACCAAGAGTGATAGACAGCTGACAGTATATAAAAGGAATTTGATAAACTAGCAGTTGATTAGAATTTTACAGGATTTGCATTGCCAAGGGAGTAAAAAAAGAAAGAAAAAAGGTCAGATTAGGTAAACAAAGGCTTCTCCTTGTTCATTGCTCTAGCCTAGGCAATCAATTTTCCATGTGTTGCCCCCCCCACACACAAAGCTCACAGTCAGAGGCTAAAATGGTTCAGCTTCTAAAAAAGAAATTCTTCTCTATCTACTTTGTGTTCAAGGAAAACCATAAACAAGGCCGAGTCTCCTGTTGGGCTCAGCAAGAAACCAACTCCGGGGCAAAGCAGAGAGTCCTCATTCTTCCTGCCCAGGACAGCCTTAGGGACCATTAAATTTGTAATCAGTTCACTGTCAAATCATGTGGAGCTGCACCTGGACCCAATCTCAACAGAAAACATATCATCTGGAACTGGGATTAGATGCAGTAGCTAGAAGTGACCAGATGAGTATTCCACTGGGGAGCAGTGAGTGCACCTTTGGCTGCAACTGGCTGGTTCTTAAATCATAAACAGAGAAGAGCACACGTGCACACCTGTCTATATGTCTCCACACAAGGGCTTAAGAAACCAGTAAGTCAAGTAGGGTAGACTGTTGTTTAATCTGTCTAGCAGCTCTTAATTCCTGAAAAGTATTTTTTTTCCCCAATGGAGACTCTAATAGTCTGGGTTACATAAGGCCAACCTTACCTCTTCCCTAGCCTCAGTGCTAAGAACTTAGGATACAGCAGTCAACAAAATCAACCAAATTTCTGGCTTCTTGAAGCTCTCATGCTAGTCATTAGAGATAGAACTAAGGTATATAATATGTCTGAGAATGATAAATGTAAGAAAACAGAAAGAAAGAAACAACTATAAGGGAGATAGAAGTGCATTATTTAGTGAGTCAATAAATGTTTTCTTTAAATAACATTCATTGGACTTTTATGCACAATATACTCAATAATTTTGAAATAAAGATAAACAGACAGAAAAATCACAAGTACCATGAATAAGTTTTGAAAATGTGTTTCCTTCCTCTAAAGTTTTCCCCTACATCTAAAACCTAATCTAGTCAATACTAAAGATATTTTGAAGCTGATGTAATATATGCACCAAAATATGCCCTTTCTTTCATCCAGAGATGTTGAAGTGATCGGCAGATATTCCAAAACTCCCTTTTCTTTGTGTGGAACTGTCAAAGCAGAATCAGTGACTTTTAAGTACCTTAAATCCATCTCTGCAGATCAGTTCTGCCTTTTCAGAAATATATTGTTCACGCGTAATCATTTGGCTTCAAACCATGTGCAGAGGAAACAATAGTAGGAAAGCTTTGCCATGTAATCATTTTTAAAGAACATATTTTAATCCATATTCACAGAAGTTCACGAAGCTTTAAGAAGAAAAAAAGATTGTATGTCATCAGCTTAGCCCTACCAAATAAGAAAACTCATGCATTAAACATCGCAAAAGAAGTAATACAGCTTTAGTTCAATCTATAATTTGTGAGCTATCACAGAGATTCTGGCTTGGCTCCACTCAGAAATGTTCGCTGAATGTCATTGTAAAGGTTTGGGAGCACTCTCCAAGGACCAATTAAAGGAAAGGAGAACTCGGCAAGATTGTTCACCAGGAGGAAAAAGCAAGGATAACGGTGCAAGATGGATATGTTTTTTTTAATTTTCGTTGTTTGCTTGTAAATAGGGAAACTCAAGCCAAACATAAATACTAATAATCAACAGCTCTTCCAGCTCTTTGCTCATGATCATTAAGAAGGGATTTTAGGACACTCCATTCAGGCTTTGGCCCCTCTAATTTCCAGCAGCCTCTACTCCAAAATACCAAACTAAGCCATTGACTACGTCATCACTGCTTCTCTACCATATGTGTGTACATTATATATATGTATGTTTCCAACTTGTGTTCATTTCATTAACAAGCAGTATATGACAAAGAATAGAAATCAAAGATTCTTCTTTAAGTATACAAACAGAAAATTCTCTTTAAGAGACATTTTTTATCCGCCTAAACTCATTACCAATCATCAAGTTTCACATTATATGCTATGCATAAATAATTGATGAATATTTTTAGCTTCCTTTTTTAAAATTTTTTATTGATTGATTTTAGTAAGAGAGGCAGGAAGAGAGAGAGAGGCAGGAACATCAATCTGTTCCTGTATGTGCCCTGACCAGGGATTGAACTGGCCACCTTATTCGAGCCGTTCAAACAGTTCTGGGTAAATAATAGACACTCAAATGTTAATTTAATTGTTAGATAAATGTTGATTTAATGTTTAATTTTTAACTAATTGAATAGTTGGACTTGTTGGACTATGTTCGGGGGGGGGGGAGAGTCTTTCTTCTTTTTCATTATTTGTTTACCCAAACTTAGTTGATATTTTCAGAGATTGAAGGAGGAAGTTTCCAACTGAGTTCATTACTTATAGTGCTTCTGTTTCCTTATGAATTTCTGTAAGTCTGGAATATGAATGGAGAATACTACAAAGGGAAGAAGGGCAGAATAGAAGGTTGGTGGGCTTTTTATTCCATGGATTTTAATTGTCTCAAAGATGAGGACCTTCTGTACTTTTCTATATTCTACACAACAGCTGACAATCAACAATAAGTCTTTATACTAATTCGGTGTTCTATTAAGAGCAGGCAGAAATTTGGAGATAATTTAAATCCCTGTTGCGATTCTATGCTGAAGACTTCCCTACCCTCTTTTTGCTTTTGCCTCATTTTTTATTGCTGGGTTTCTGTAGTTCTTTCCTGGTTTAACCTCTGAAGTATGCCAGAGCAATTTCTGTCCTCAAATGACAGAAGGCTGGGAAGTCACACAAAGTAGAGAAGTTCAGGACCAGAGCCCATTAAAATACCACCAAGTAAGAATTAGCGCAGACCCTTGGGTTGGGTGAAGTCCTTGGCTAAAGGTGGTACGGTGATGAAGCGGAAAGAGCCTTGGGCTGAGAGTAACCAGGCATGTCCTTCTAAGCAATTTGCCTTCCCTCTCAGAGAGCCAGCTCCCAAATTAAGGGGTTGAATCATGTGTTTCATTCCAGCTCTGATTCCCTGTAATTCTCACAATTTTCTGAAAGCATATACTTTGCAATCATTACCAATACCACAGGCACGCCAAATACCAAAGTAAGTCAGCATTTTCTGAACAGATATATTTTTTTTACTTTGCTGTGACCCCATTGACCGAGTTTCATTCAGTGTAAGTCATGAACACACTTTGTATGACAACTATAGAAATTGCCACAATACTTTTTAATTATTAGTTTACATGTCCTTCAAATTCAGTAGACCATAAGATCCTCTGGGGCAGATGCTGTTTCTTAGTCATTTTTGTGTCCCCAATGCATCATATTTTAGCATAAAAAACAACAAGCATTTTAAATAACTAACCTGAAAAATTTATCCAGGCTAGAGAAAAGCATGTGGAAGGAAAGCATGCTGACTGGTCTCACTTCTAATGTATGACCACAGACCTTAGGAGGTGCCTCCCTGCTGTCTGGGAATCAGACTGTCCCTCCCTAGTCCATTCAGGCAACACTTGGAAATACCTATTTCAGATTTGATTCTCTATCCCCAAATCCTCTAACAGCTTCCATCTCTTGCTTGCTTCAAAAGAGAATGTCCACAACACCACATACGCATTCCTATCAGCACAGGTACCCACATGATGTGTCTTCCTCCTACTATTAAGGACAGACTGTATATGCTCCTGGGAAAGTCAACCTCTCTGCTTGTACAGAAGGTGGCATTCTCTCACACCAACACAAGAACAAATTGCTCCTTCCATCATTCCTGCTCTCTGTTCAATCGTCGCATACTCCCCCTCCACTGGATCTTTCGGTGTTATCTCTCTCATCTTAAACAAGAGACTATCTTTTGACCCCACTGTATGAATTTATATTTTGAATCTACTCCAATCAGACCTCCTCCTTTTCTATTGAATCTTCTCTTGTCCAAGTCAGCAATAACCTCCAAAGGCTATATTACGGTCACAAATTACAGTCCTCATTCTATGTATTTTCTGAGGCACATAGTCTGCGGGCTCTCCCCTAACTCAGTGCATTCCTTCCCAACCTCCTTTGCTGATCTCTCCTTGTCTTCCCAAACTCTAAACAGTGGTAGACTCCAGAGCCAGGCTTTGAACTTCTGGTTTTTATCCCTTTATTTATATGAACGAGGCCCATAGGTTTTAAAAATCAGCAAAATGCTGATGATTCCAAAATGTACATCAAATTTATACCTGGAGGCCAACCTATCTCCTCATATCTGAACTTGTACTTCCAGTTGCTTCCTTAAATCTCCACTTTGAAGTCTGGCAGGCTTTTCACACTCAGCACATCTCCAAAACAAAGTCAGAAACTTCTTCCTTAATCTGTTCTTCTCTCAAGCTTTTGCATCATGAATAATTGTAACTCAACAATTCCACTTGCTCAAGACAAAAACTGGAGTCCTTCTTGATTTCTCTTACAAATCCTATCAGATACAGCTTTAAAATAGATCCATAACCCGAACACTTTAAACCACCTTCACCTCTGCCATCATCTCTCACCTGAATTGCTGCAATAGCTAACTTCTTTTGCCTGTGCTTGCCTTGAGAAACTCCTCGGCGCAGCCACCAGAGGGATCCTATTATGTCAAATTAGGTTTGAGTTCTGCAATTTTTTCTCATCTCACTCAAAGTAAAAGCACAAGAAAAAAAAAAAAGCCTCATCAAAATTATCAGGTCCCTTATAACTTCCCTGACCTACATTCCCCCTTGCAATGTGCCCTGAAGCCTCAAGGCCCCTTAGCTGTTCCTTGAGCACTTCAGATTACTTCCTAGTCAGTCCTTTGCACCTGCAGCTCCCTCCGCCTACAACACTCCTCTCCCAGGTGGCTTGCTCCCTTCTTGCTTCCTGCAGATTTTTACTCAAATGTCAACTCAATGAGATCCTTCCTTTCCTTCCTATCTAAACTTTCAATCCCTCTCCACCAACCCCCAGCAGTCTCTAATCCTCTGTTCTGCTCTACTCTGGGACATAGTAAGATCTTGATAAATGTATATTTTTAATAAATGAATGAAGAAAAAAGAGTAACAGTAACACAACAGCTATACTAGAGATCATTTTTTAGAAATAAAACTTATTTTCAAATGTCTCAAACTGATTCATAAGACATTGACTAAGAGAGTCCTCTAACATCTTTCTATAATTAATAGATAAGCATCATGGGTAATTAGCCTATAAATGTTTTGGAAACAATTGGATGCTAATAACAAACAAAATAGTTTGAAAAATTTGATCCTTAATAAAGTGAAATATTGTACATGAAAATTTTGCAGAAATAATGATTTGTTCATCTATGTTACAGACTTAAGCTAAAATTCTTTTCTCTAAGAGGCATAGGAAAAAGAGGAAACAATTTTTTTCTCGACTCCCACAAGCTTCCCGACCAGATGCACTCGGAAACCCCATCTGGTGCCAATGTTCAAGTACTGAGCTATTTTTATCACCTGAGGCTGAAGTGCTTCAACAGAGCTATTCTCAGTGCCTAGGCAATACTCAAACTAATCAAGCCACTGGCTGTGGGAGGAAAAGAGGGATAGAAGGAGAAGAGGGAGGGGTGAGAAGCAAATGATCACTTCTCCTGTGTACCCTGACCAGGAATAGAACCTGGGATATCCATATGCTTGGTCAATGCTCCTCCTGACCAGGCGGTAGTGCAGTGGATAGAGCATCGGACTGGGATGCAGAGGACCCAGGTTCAAAACCCAGAGGTCGCCAGCTTGAGCACGGGCCCATCTGGCTTGAGCAAAAGCTCACCAGCTTGGACCCAAGGTTGCTGACTCGAGCAAGGGGTTACTCGGTCTGCTGAAGACCCACAGTCAAGGCACATATGAGAAAGCAATCAATGAACAACTAAGGTGTCACAACGAAAAACTGATGATTGATGCTTCTCATCTCTCTCCGTTCCTATCTGTCTATCCCTCTCTCTGACTCTCTCTCTGTCTCTGTAAAAGTAAAATAAAATAAATAAAAAATAAAAAAATAAATGCTCTGTCCACTGAGCCAACAACCAGGATCAATAGAAAGCAATTTAAATGTAGTTTGAATTTACCAAAGAAAAAGAAAAATAGATAACAATTTGCTATCCAAACCATCTGTTATGTCATGATCAGAGTACTTTTCTAAGCAATTTTTTAGGTGGGGGGGACACAGACAGTGAGAGAGAGAGATGAGAAGCATCAATTCTTTGTGGCAACTTGGTTGTTCATTGATTGCTTTTTCATATGTGCCTTGAAGGGGAGAGGCCTCCAGTCAAGCCAGTGACCACTTTCTCAAGCCAGTGACCTTTGTCTTCTAGCCAGCAACCTTGGACTTCAAGCCAGTGACCATGGGTCATGTCAGTAATCCCACACTCAAGCCAGTGCCCCTGCACTCAAGCTGCTGAGCTCACACTTGAGCTGGATGAACCTGTACTCAAGCCGGTGACCTTGGGGTTTTGAACGTGGGTCCTCAGCATTCCAGGCCAATGCTCTATCCACTATACCACCACCTGGTCAGGCTCATAAGCAATTTTAAATGCTTATCCCAATTATATAACTTTTCTCAATAAAGTGATTTGGTAAATAAAAAAAATACATTTTAAGACATTCTTTTTTCCTTATTTTACTGTCTCTTAAGAAAGATTTGATACATTGGCATTGCCTTCATGAATTATCTTATTTAATTACTTTAGCAGATGTTTATTGTTTTACATCATGGAGGGTTTGAATAATAAAAGTCAGGAGCACAAAATCAGTTGAATTCCGTTTTCTGCATCCTGGATATTAAAGAGTGACAGGGTGGTGACTTTGTTAACAGCATTTTATTGTATAAGTAAATATTAAGTAAAAAGAAACAAAATCTTTTTTTTTTAATGGAAGAAGATGTTTGGCAACCTTCTGATGATTTATTAGCCTGGAGGGAAGCTTCTGAATAGAAACTGCTAGAATGACAGTGAAGAACTGAAGTTCATCAGAGTCTGGAGAGATTTCGGAAAACAAAGAAAGAGAGTTTAAAAAAAGAAAGAAAGAAAGAAAAGAACTATGAAATTAGTATGGAATCCAGAGGGCTGAACTCTCCTGGTTTCAAATGACTTATTGAACTGTAGTCAAGTTGCTCAAAATGAGGGTTGCTGATTGAAATTTTGGGGAAGCAGAAAGTGGTGTGCTACTTTTGTTTGTTCTGGTGATTTACCCTTCCTCCACACAGTATGTTACTTTCTTTCAAAGATGCTGCTGAATCTATGGTCTAGTAGATAGTTTTTCATCAAAGCCCCCTCCTCCGTCTTTTCAGAGTATTGTCCAGGGCTGTGTACAGAAAGATGAAAGGAAGGATATAAGGTCGATGGTCACAGGCAGAAATTAGCCACAGTTACAAAAATAAATTGTAGATGTCCAGTGGTTTTGACTTTTCTACTCTTTGAAGGTCTCCCTGGAGATATGGGGAAGGGAGAAGAATGTCCCTTTAGTTCCTACAAGGTTTTTCTCTCTAGTTAGTTAAAAACCTGAGTGACAGAGAAAAGATGATCGAAGACCCCTGCTGCTCCTACAAAAAAGAAATCAGTATAAAAACACTTTTACATAACCTTGCACAAAAAACATCATTATGTGTATATAACCTCTAACTCCACCCAAAACCAGTTCCAATTAAAGTAAACAATTCTAAAACTCATGCTGAGAATCATTTATTATATCTTCAACCTCTACAATAGTCCTTTTTCTGGATAGAAGAAATATAATTTCTCCTCTCTTCTTTTGGTTTTATTCTTGTGCATTTCCCCTGGTGGATGAGGAAAAAGCCTTGAACTATTCTATCAGCCTCCATTCCATGACAAACTGCCACATAATGACTGTCACATCCCATGTATTTTCATAGAAGGCTTACAGCCTTTCTTAAGGATATAGAATATAAAATGTAAAAGTTATATTTGCCATCAGGATGCATGAAAATTGATTTTGTGAACTTATTGGTCTATTCTGTTTGTACTTGTGATAAGCCAAGAAAGGGGATGAAAATAAAATCTATCTAGAGTGATGATATTATAACATGACTGGTGTTAAACCCCCAGAGCCCAATCACAAGTTTACATAAACTAGGCTGAAAGGACTAAACATATATAAGTAGTCCAGTTGACAAGGAAGACGGGCCAAGTGTGTTTGATGGTGGATGGGGAAGAAAGTTTGTATATATCTTGCTACTTTCTACTCATAACCTTTGGAAAGCCTACTTCATCACTTTGCAAACTATCCAACACATTTCCACTGAAACGGTGAGAAGTCAGATAAAACATAATTAACAGAACCTATCTTGAACTAAATCCCAGTCCCAACCCAATCTATATGTTAGATTTTGCTCTGTTTTAGATTTTCTATAATTGTTTTAATAGGCCTGAATAAACATGAATTTCACATAACTACTGCCATGATATTTACAGGTCCTCTCTTGTTTCTCTTGTGGCTGAAAGATGATTGTAGCTAAGCAGAAACACAACACACTTTCATTTGACAATTCACTGCCACCACCAAACATACACTTTAGCAAATATATGCTTACAATCCACTTATTACATGACATTTGTCAGGGGTATTTCAAAAGCACCAATAATAGAGAGAGTTGCTCTCTCAATATGTATGTGCATTGCCAAGCCAACAAAACCTTATTGTACTCTGAGTATCTTTACCATGGAGAACCTCAATTGATGCACTATGATTTGACAGAAAACTTATTTTAAAAAGAGTAAAGTCTCATTGGTGCAATGTGGCCTAAGCGCTACTGAATATTTCAGAAGGTCAGCCAGAGTTCCTCTGAAGAGTGCACATCCCCAAAGAAGAGAGAAGGTCAAGGCCTGAGGTTTCAGAATAATTTTGGAGATTTTCCAAAAAGACAGTTGAAGCAAAAGTGAAAGTAGTATTTAACTCTGGTGTAGAATAAGAATTTCTCCCTGAAGAAAGTATTTGGAGGAAATTTAACAAAAAATAATAATAATTGAAGTAATTAGAGATGGGAAAACCTTAAGAGGATAAAATTGAAGATGGTATTAAGGTTTGCAATTTATATGAAAGCTATAAACAAGGCTGATTAGACTTTTCACCGAGTCCAAACATTTTACAACCAGACCTAAACCATGAATTCTAAGCAGATAGCTTTAGCCCTGTCCTGGTAGCTCAGTTAGTTAGAGCATCATTCAGATATGTCAAATTTGAGGGTTTGGTCCCCAGTCAGGGCACCTACAACAGTCAACCAATGAATATGTAAATAAGTGGAAAAATAAATCAACGTTTCTCACTCTTTCTTCCTCTCCCTCTAAAATCCATTAAAAAAAAATTTAATAATTTGGAAAAAATTAAAGATATTTTTAGGATAAACAAATCACCAACATAACTTCTAAATTTATGATGCAGATTATACTGAGGAGTGGCATAAACTGGAACTATCAATTATACATTGAAAATAGATTAAAATAATAAACCTTTAGCTAAAGGAAAACTGGTAGGTTTTTTAGTGTTTTAAATTAAAACTAAATGAATATACTGATATTTTCACACAAAATACTATTTTACATTTCTGTTGGTGTGTCAGCGCTGAGCACAATGGACTGTTTGCTTCATGTAAAGAGACATTTCTTTATTATATCAATGTCAAGAACAATTTCTGCCCATCTTTGAATCCTGAATCCAGCTAAGTCATTGTGGTCAAGTTACATAACCTCTCTAGCCCTTCATTTTCTTAGCTCTAAATTGGTTTTAAGTATCATTCATAATAATGTAAAAAAATGCAATCTACTCTCAAAATATCAGGGATAGACCCAGTGTCTTTTTTATATATATGTTATACAGTTTTATTTTTCTTCATGCCTTTACTTTTTTATTTTATTGTTTTATTACAGTTTTGCATTTAATGGCAGTTTGTATTTGTTTCAGGTGTATAGCACAGAGAATAGACATTCATACAGGTTACAAAGTATTCCCTCTGATAATTTAAGTGTCCACCTGGCACCATAGGTAATTATTATAATATTGTTAACTATATTCCTTATGCTGTACTTTATGTCCTCATGCCTATTTTGTAACTGCCAATTAGTCCTAGTGTTTTTATAATGATTCAATTATACTCTGGGATCAATGACTTTATCCATTTGTATAATCAGTCAGTGCCACAATAATGCTACATAAAAAAAAGTCTTGGTGGCTTAAATCAACAAATACTTATGTCTCTTGTTCATGGAAATTGGATTTTGTTGGTCCCAGGCAGAATCAGCCAGGCTTGGCTGGTCAAGCCTATTCTATGGGTCTAATTTGGGGGTAAAGCTGAAGGGACAGTAGCCACCAGGACATAATCTTATGCTAATGGCAGAAAGTTCAAGAGCAGAGCTATGAACTAGGGAAGCACATTTTAGTCTTCTATAACACTCGATGGGTCAACGCAAGTCACATGGCAAAAGCCAACGTTAAGTAGGGCAGTAAAATGAACTCTGCTTTCAGTGGAAAAATAGAGTGATTGTGTTGAACAATAATCCTATCACACCCAATGACACTGAAGGTGAGAAGTTTGAAAGAAGGAAGAGTAGGGAAAGGAAGTCTTGCTATTGGTGACAAAATGGATAGACCTTGAGGGCATTATACTAAGTGAGATATGTCAGACAAAGATAAATACCATATGATATCACTTACATGTGGAAGGTAAAAAAGCCAAATTTATAAAAAACAGAGAATACAAGGGCAATTATCAGGAGCTGAGGGGTGGGGAAAAGGGAGAGAGGTTGTGTAAGGATACAAAATTGTGACTTGTAGATAAAAAGTTCTGGAGATCCGATGCACAGGACAGTGATTATAGTCAATGATTATAAACTTTAAAATTGCGAAGAGATTAGATCTTAATTGTTCTTACCCCCAAAAGATAATAAAAAGAATGGTAATTACATGATAGAGGTGCTAGCTAATGCTAAGACAGTAATCATATTGCAATACACACATGTATCAAATCAACACGTCGACTCAACTTAAACTTACACAATGCTAATTATATTTTAATTTTTGAAAAAGAATGTGGGTAAAATATTCTTATTGTAAAGAAGGTAGCCAGAAATTATACTTAAGATTTATTTTTTTACTTTGAAATGAACAAAGTCAAGTTTGACGAATTCAGAAAGAAAATAGAATGGGAACGTCAGGCTATTCCCAAGATCCACTAGGCTCCAGCACCTAGAGCTTCTGAAAGAAAAATGGCATGATCTCAAAAGTCCACATTGCACTGACATATGAAAATGGTTACATTGTGAATCACTCAAGGAATATGCTTCATCCAATAATGTTCTTATTACTTTAAATTAATATTTATTAGAGCAAAGATCTGTGCTATGCAAGTCAATAGAGCCTGTTAGAACTATGGCATGATCTAGTTTGTCTTGACTATAAAATACCATTCTAGAGTCTGTATATTAATAAAGCAACAACAGAAAACAACATCTCATCTGTTACCCTCTTCCCCGCCCCCATTAAAAACTATTGGAAAGAAGCAACGTCCTGAAGAAGATAAAAAGATGGAGAGATCCTATGCCCAGAAGCAAATGTATTGTGAGGGCTCTGGTCAATGACATGGGTTACTCTGTAAATGAATGGGAAGTCTTAATTCTGTTTTAGCTTAGAAATCTGATTATACTAGAGCTTGTAAGAAATCAGCTTTAATCCTCATTTAAATGTCATTCAACAAGTTTGCTGCTGTCCATGAGATGCATACGAATGTTCCTAATCAGATCATTTCTAACTCACTTTCCTTCCACTGGACATTCTCAGAAATAATTCAAGACTGGATTCTGAAAATTGTTCCAATCTCGAATAACAGATGTTTGAAGCATATTGTCTCTCTAACCAACAAATCACTCCTGAATCATTATTCAAAAGCAGACATCCTTGTAATTTTACAAAAAAATTAAACATGAATTTTTTCTAACTTCTTATGTCGCATCTAAGCTACTCTCTGTATGTATCAGTGTCAGCTCAAAATGAAATTTAAAAACCTCAACGTGAGTTTTTCCTACTATTGTGTAATCATAGTCAAGATTGCAAGGGTTGGGGCATAACTCAAGTTTTATTTTCTTCACATAGAGAAAAATAGAACTAATAGTTACTCCTCAAGTAGACCACCAGAAAAATGAAGATTGAAATAGAGTCCAACACCCCAATTCCAGTCACAGATACCAGGATAACATGGGAAAACCTACATCTTCATAAATAAGAGTTGAAAAACAAATAGTATTTTGCTGGTGCATTGATAATTAACCTTTTAAGGTTTTGCTGTTGAAATGTGCCTTTAAGCAGTATGAAATATATAATGGGTATGGCCTAAAACTAAATCTATATAAGTGGTTGAGTCCATGATTTGGAGATTTAAGGTGAAATATATATAAATTCATTAACTGTGCATGTACCTTCTGAGACTTGGAATGCCATTAATTTGTATTTATCTCTTTAATTAGACATAGACACTTATTTTAAGTGTTAAATGATTTCATTTGCTCTATACCAGTATTAATTTTTTATCTATTTAAAAAAAATCAATCTTATCACTGACAAATCAGTATTATTTTTAGAGCTGTCAGAACATCAATCATTGTCTTTTATTCCTAAATCAGTGGTTCTTAACCTTTTTTGAGGTACCGATCCCACCAGTTTCATATGTGCATTCACCGAACCCTTCTTTAGTGATAAATAAAATACGATTCGTTTTCCAAATTCAAGACATAGGTATATGTTTTTTACTGGTGCACAAAATGAGCCATGCATGAACATCCCCTTGCTCAAAGAACAAAACCAACAAAGTTCATGAACTCACAACAAATTACAGTATTACTTTATTCTGGCCTCCGTGGCAGAGGCTTCTCTGAATCCCTGAGACCAACTCATTGAACCCCTAGGGTTCGATAGAACCCAGGTTAAGAACCACTGTCCTAAGTATATATTTATATTTATATACATTATATATTATATATAGGACATAGATGTGAAACATCTATCATGAAAAGTTAAAATGTGTGACTCCCAGTACTTTAATCTCTTTCTTATATTTTAAGAATTTCTCACTTTGTAGGTCTTGGTAAGTCTTTATTTCAGGGAAGAAAAATAAAAGTCTAGGTACTGGATTTCATGGCTTCTCTTACAGCTAAGCAAGACACACAACCAGGATTGGCCAGTCAGAGATTGCTGCTCCAGGTTGATTCCTGGAGCCACTAAAACAAAACTCACAGGTGGTGGAAGATCTGTTGGAGGCAGTAACAATGATTCAGGACAGCCTCCAGTGCTCAGCCAGTAAAGATGCACACTCAGCCTTGCCAGAATGGTTCTAAGGGGTCATTTATGCCTCAGATTCACACTTCTTTACCTTGCCTATTCTCCAAGCCAAATCATCCAATCTCCTGGCAATTCAGTGAGCCACTCAAAATCTATTCAATAACTTCCCTTCTTGCGTAATCAACCAAAAGCAATTTGGGTTGCTTGTAACAATGAATCCTGACTAGTGCAGCATTTTAGGAAGGATAGAAACTAAGGTTTTGCAGGCCATATATCAGTTTGTAAAATATACTAACTGTAGTGTATGACAATCTTGGGGGTAACCATGGCATCTAAACTGCTAGTCAGAATTGCCTTAACAAAAAAAAATAATAGCTGGTCACTCAAAATTAAAGTAAGTAAGTAATGGACAGCTTTCTCTTGACATTCTTCTTCCACCATGACTTTCCCTATTGACTCAGTAGGCAACCTAGACCTTGCTTACTTCTATGTAGTAATAATGAGCATAGATTTTGGGTTATGTGTGTAGATATAATAGACTTAAAATCCATTCCTAAAATTATATTCTGTCTGCCCACACATGAGGTTGCTGCCCCAATCACACCTCCCAAATAGACTATAGCCTTCTTATGCTGGTTAATCTCAGCAAGCATCTTCTAGAATCAAAAAGATTATTCTCCACCTTCTGTTCCCTTCCCTATATCCCAGTAGGCTTACCCTGTAGGCTATCATTTGGACTCCACAGCTATTTATTTTTCCACTTGGATTTGTCAGGGGATGGCAACAATGATATAATGTCTTTGGCTGGAGCTGTGTTTTACCTTGACCTCAGCTCCTTTTTAGGGACTCTTCTTTCTGACTCAGCTCTCACCATTCTCTGATAATTCTATTTCTTTGATTTGCTCCTTCAGTCTTTGCAGTGGTCTTCTGCTGTTACTTTTTCTATGGTGTCCTACGATTGTTGTCCCTTGAGCAATTTAACATCCTTCTTTCTTTCAACCCTAGCCACATTTCTATAAAGTCCCTTTATGAAAGTCTTATTATGTATGTCATCTAAGCTAGACTTTCTTTCCTGCCATAACCTTACTGACTGACATGGTAGTCCAAGGACAGGAGCTGATTCGTACTCATTTTTTTCATTCCAGTGATTAACAAAGGGCACATCACACAAAAAGTTCTCAGATTATGATGGGACTGAACTCAGGGTAAAATGAATGCTCCCAGACAGCTTCCATCTTCGAACTATAGATGTCTGGTTTTCAATGAGCTCCCAAAACTCAATTTCACTGTAGCTCTTAGGACCCTTAGCATTGTGCCTGTAACTGGCCTTACATAAAACAAGTATGGAAAAAAGACTAGCAGACCTGTGTACCTTAGACTAATCATTTTATCTCTCTAGGTTTTCTTTCCCTTGGCAACAAAGCTGACCTTAGAAAACTGAACTGATTAATTTATAGGCTAAACCATGGTACCCAAAAAATTTAACAACACAAAAGCTTCAATGAGAGAGTAGTTTACTTCTCTCACATATAATAGTCATGATAAAAAGTGGTTCACACCAGTGGAGCAAGGCTGTTCCATTTCATTTTTAGCATCCCAAGTTCTTGCCATCTTGTTGCTCTTTTCCATCTGGGGTAGTTTTGTGCTCTTCTTGGTCAAAGATGAGTGATGACCACCATAGGAATAAGTAATCAAGTGCACTGAAAATTCATAATTTCCTTTAAATTCTTTTTTATTTTTTCTTGTGATAAAGCGCACATAACATAAAATTTAATATCTTAATTTTTTGTGTATAGGTGTGCAACCATAACTATCATCCATTTCCAAAAAACGTCTCATCTTGCAAAACTGAACTTCTGTACCAATTAAACTATAACCCCCCATGATCTCCTCATCATGGGCTCTGATAATGACTCTTCTATAATCTGTAACTATAAATTTGGCTTTTTTTCTTTTTTCTTCTTTTCTTTTAGATCTCATATATGGTGAGATCATACAGAATCTGTTTTATTTCACTTATAATATCATCCAAGTTTATTTATGTTATCAAAAACAGCAGTATTCTCTTTTCTGTAAAGTCTGAGTAATATTTCATTGTGTACATATACCACATTTTCCTTGCCTATTCACACTGTAATGAATATTTAGATTGTTTTCATATCTTGGTTGTTGCACAATGAAAACAAAACTATGGATATCTATTGAGATAGTGATCTTATTTCCTTTGGATATGTACCTAGAAATAAAATTGCTGGGTCATATAATAGTTCTATTATTAGTTTTTTAAAGAATCTCTATATAGTTTTCTATAATTGCTATAGCAATGGCTGTGTGTGTGTGTGTGTGTGTGTGTGTGTGTTGCTTAACAAAACTCTGAGATGAAACAGAAATAATCACAGACTCTTGAGTAAAACATTTAGGTTTGAGCCTGACCAGGTGGTGGCACAGTGGATAGAGCGTCGGACTGGGATGCAGAAGACCCAGGTTCAAGACCCCGAGCTCACCAGCTTGAGCACGGGCCCATCTGGCTTGAGCAAAAAATCTCACCAGCTTGGACCCAAGGTCGCTGGCTCCAGCAAGGGGTGGCTCGGTCTGCTGAAGGCCCGCGGTCAAGGCACATGTGAGAAAGCAATCAATGAATAACTACGGTGTCGCGATGGCAACGAAAAACTAATGATTGATGCTTCTCATTTCTCTCCGTTCCTGTCTGTCTATCCCTCTCTCTGACTCTCTCTCTCTGTTCCTGTAAAAAAAAATAAACAAACATTTTGTTTTGAATCCTGGCTCCTGCTTTTACTATATAGGTCATCTTGGGTCAGTAACAACCACTAAAAGCCAATTTTCACCTAAGAATTATGAACAACAATAATGCCTACTTCATAGAATTTTGGTGATAAATAAAAAAGACATTATATACAAAGAAGTTAGGACAATATCGGTAATATAGTGTGTGCCAAATCAATCATTAAGAATTACATTTCTTTGTGTATCAAGGAAGGAAGCTTGGTGTGGAGCACCATGGTAAGCACGACCGTGATCCGTTGTTAGACTGAATAGCTTAAAAGTAGCAGTCTTAAACCTCATGAAGATAGCCATATTCTTTTGTTCACTTTCATTTGGACCGAGGGTCACCTAGGGACTTGAAAATCTCTACTGGGGGCATCAAAGGAAAGACAAAAATACAAATGTACAAAGATAGGAGGAAATGAAAAAAGGAATAAACAAAGCTACTTTAAAATTTGTAATGGAGAATATGCCAAAATGCCAGCAATCACTTATTGCTTCTTCCCAACTTTAACATTTTCAGAACACTATAGGAATTCTTGGGCTAAACAGGAAAATAAGAAGGAGCAAAGCAGTGCGCTAGCCTACAGTGTGGGAGCTTTTCCAGCTTGAGAAATTGTGCGATATCGCTTGCCCCACTTTCGCAACAGTCTGTTAGTTAAAAAGAACCACTAAAGCCAGCCTACATTCAAGAACAAGCAGCATGCACACATGACTTGATGGAAATCATGTAAAAGGTTTCAGGGACTAGTTTTAAGACCTCCACACAATATATTATTAAATTTTTGGATTCAGGGCCTAGGTTTTTATATATGTATACTGAGTCAGGAACACACCACTTATTTTGAGATCTAAGACCACAGCTTAATTATTATTTTTAAATAGCTATTATAGAGCACATAACAAGTATTTTATAAATTATTATTTCTTTTACCTTAAACTCCCTTTTTTGAGTTTGTAAATATGTATCAAATGTGACAGAATATATTAGCAAAAAAAAATTTGTCATAGCAAGAACTTTGTCAAAATAACTGTTAAGAATACAAATTAGACTTAAAAGCTATGCATTTTATAGATGATGAATGATATTAAATAGTCTTGTAGATAATTTCTCTGAAAAACTACTCTCCTTATAACTACCAGCGCATTAAAAATAATGCACTTGTTAAAAAAAATACAAAACAGAATCCTCAAACCTAAAAGCTGATATAATCAATTCTATGGTGTGTGTGTGTATGTGTATGTATATATATATTGTATTTTTCTGAAGTTAGAAGCGGGGAGGCAGTCAGACAGATTCCCACATGTGCCTGACCGGGATCCACCCAGCATGCCCACCAGGAGGCAATGCTCTGCCCATCTGGGGTCTTACTTGGTTGCAGCAAGAGCCATTCTAGCACATGAGGTGGAGGGCATGGTGCTGTCCTCAGTGCCCAGGGCCAACTTTGCTCCAGTGGAGCCTTGGGTGTGGGAGGGGAAGAAAGAGACAGAGAGGAAGGAGAGAGGGAAGAGTGGAGAAGCAGATGGGCACTTCTCCTGTGTGCCCTGACTGGGAATCAAACCCGGGACTTCCACATGCCAGGCCGACACTCTAATGCTGAGCCAACCAGCCAGGGCCTAGTTTATATTTTTTAATTGTTAATATTTTAATTAGAAGTTAATCACCTCAATTTATTTTAGATCAGTCTAATATTTGGGTCTACTACTTGAAACAAACTCAATTTGTTAATTCCTTACTTGAAACAAACTCAATTTACTGTTCAGTGACATGAATATTATCCTTATTTAGGGGACCTTTGAATTGTAGAGCTAGTCTGAAAATTATCAAGTTCAAACAAAATTCACAAAACTTCACTATAGACTCATGTTTTTTATTTGATATGCTATGACCCACATTTCTGCCCTAATGTATTTCTCTTATCCAGTTATCATCCAAGCAGTCCCATGGGAAGTTCAGGTTTATGCTTTGAATGTATCATTTCTTTCTGTAGAGCAAAGAAAACATGAGAGTTTCCTGGAAAGAAAAAAAGCTTTATATGAAGGACAAAATGATAGCCACATTCCAATATAAAAGTGGGAGAATAAAATTATCTGTAAAAATGAATTAGAGGTTGAAAATGTGAATACATTTTATAATTCCAGACTTTGATTTTTAATGCTACGTATTAATAACAATGTTGTTTTAAAATATTCTTTCCAATCAAATTTAAGAAAACAAACCTACTACACCCTGTATTGCATTTCATGATATCACATGTTGTTACCCCATCTTGCCATTCAGTATAATTGGTTTTGTATTCTTAATTAACATTTTTTTCTTATTTGTGAATATTATTCCTCAACTACATTGGAAGTTCCCCAAATACTGAAAATTATGTTTTAGTCACTTTCTAATGCCTTTCTCCTATTTAATAAGTTATTGGCTATGAATATAATAGAGGATTACTAATCATTTCATTGTTTAGTTTAAATTTAAATAAATTATTGAGAATCAACATGATACACTTAGATCTAAAGAAGGGTAAAACCTAGCATTGCATATCAGAATTATTGCAATTTTGTATAACTAGTCTTTTCAAATTAAAACAAAACCTTGATGATAAATAAGTGATGACCCTGATTGACTACAAAAAAACAACAATAATCATTTATGTTTTACAAAGATTATTATTCGGCAAGAATAAGAGATAAGGAGGTAGGCATAAAAATAACAAATAAAATGGAGATTGTCAGAAAAAAAGAAATAAAAGCTGAAATAATTGGGATGATTTCAGCTTTGATTGATAACAAAAACTTTCATATTGTTTATCTCTGTATTAAAAACAAACTATAAAAAGACTGACTCAAAGCAAACTTTCAACTTAGATAAGAATGTCATGATAAAGTTTAGAATGAACATTTCAGAAGCTGAAGATGTTCACTGAGACTCATAGAAGCTCAGAGCATAAAGAAATCTTGAAGATGATACCTAGTATACCTGCCAAATATGAGAAGGCATCAGAGACCAAGAAATTATTGGTGGGTGTGAAAAATTGTGACTGAATCAGGAATAGAAGAAACCATTGAACTCTCTGTAAGTGCCTTTTTACCACAAAACACAGACATTCATCTGTCTATCATGAATAATAATGTCAGTTAGTTCAATTGTAGATGCTGTTATTTTGAATCCCCTAAATAAAAATTTCTTCTATGGAATACCTCAAATTGGCCATTTATTATCTTTTTCCACTACCTGAATAATATGTCAATAGGGCATAAACTGTTAACCTTCCCAGTTGGTGGAGAAAATATAATTGTAGTCATGCAATACATAATGAACAAAAGAAAAACCTGGATAGAAATGGACTCTCTTAATTTGAGGCTACTCTACATCAATAGATAAAGTTTGGACAATCAAGTATTGACTTTATATTCAAACATCTCATTGTACTCTTAAAAATCAAGTCTACTAAAATGACCACAAATTTTGATTTTTTAAAATGCATTTTAAAATAAGTATATCAGCTTGTATTCTGGCTAAAGAAAGCAAGAATTAATTCAAATGAAGGGTTTCTTTCATTAACTTAGATTATGTCAAAAATATGTAATCAAAACATAATTTCAGAGAACAGGAGTAAAAATCACAGAGTGCTCAGGGCAATTAATAAATATGTGTTTAATAAAACAAATTATTTTTCTAGATAGCATTGAGTCTTTCATCCTTTAGACTGGGAGCCCATTGTCCAGTAAAGTTTTAAACACCTTACACAAAAATAAGTAGGAACACCAAAACATAAATTATTAGGGCCAGATGTAGATGCATAATACAGACAATATGTGCTCCAGTAGTTCAGTGGAAGGCGAAATGCTTGGCTAGGGATGGGGGAAGGGATAGATCATATAACTGGACTGGACGTTGTTGCTATAACAGACACTCCTCAGATGAAACTGAGAATGATTCTGCAATTAAATTCTTTGAAGATTAGTTTCCACTGCTTCCATATAGACGGCTTTTTGAATGTGTTATGTAGGACAGCACACCCAACTGAAGTGCAAAAATCCTTTTCAAAAAACACATTTTCCTTATTACCTTAAGATCAAATAATAAATAATAATAATAAATGCAGCTTGAGAAGGAAAAGCCACACTTCCATTTATTCTTTTTTTGTGTTTTACCTTAAAAGAAGCTTTGATATTTTTACACATCAGTCAGCATCCAGCTCGTTTCCGTGCTGGTGTGTTACCCTTCTCCCTCTGGACACTTGGGATATTAATATTCTCCTCTGTAACAATCAGCAAAAGCATTTACGCAAATACTGCAAATTAGATTAAACTGCAGTTCTGATGGAACCCTGTGACATACAGTTTCTTGCGAATTAAAGCCAAATGTACAAGCATTTAATGACTAATCCTTTTAGGTATTTTAATGCCCACATGAAGATTTATTGAGGAGAAAGGAAAAACATATGTGGTGTTCCGTTAGAGCCTGCCTGCGGGCGGAGGATTGAACAGATTGGCTTTTTTCAAATTAATATTTCAGTTCTTTGTGTTTTGGCGGGCAGGTTGCACGTGGCCCTGGTACTGAACGGACAGCTCCTTTCTCTTAGGCTTTGCGCTGGAGGCTGGCAGTCTATGAGATAGTGCAGACCCTGGAGAGACAGGAGAGAAAGAGGAGGGTGTGAGAGTAAGATCAAGTGCTGACCCCCCACCCCCTTTCTTATACCCCACGTAGTCATAGGCTTGCTTCCTCCAGAAATTAACCTGCTGATCTATATTGGTAATTTTAGTCGTACTAGAAGCTTTCTCAGTTCAACCACAAAAAGGGGAGGAGAAAGCTTGCTAGACCCTCCTCCCTCCCCTGGGCTTATTACAAACAACTTTCCTGATGCTAGGAGGAGACCTTTGAAGATAAAGGCAAGTTCCCTTGCATTTCAGGAATCCCTCCTGCGGATGGTAATGTTCTAACTAATGAAATCTCCGGGATCAGTTTTGTTCTTAATGTTACAAAACCTCGTTGAACAAAGTAATATATGTGTGTACATACATATATGTGTGTATGTGTATAGTGATGGAAATAGATGTAGATATAGATGTAGAATAATGTAGAAATAGGTGAATAACAACCAAATTAAAAAATTCGATCTTGAAAAGTTTTTTTTCTATTTAATTCAATTACATAATGCTTTAAAATAAAGCTTCAACTTTGTTTTAAGGTTCCTCTTGGTGTAAGAAAAAGATGTATGAAGAGAAAAGAAAAGGGCAAGTGTAATAATCTGATCTTTTTGACAGCATGCTCAACATCAGTGCTCATTTCCTCTGAATCTAGATCTCCTAAATAAAATACATCAGGCATATATCAAATAGCATATGTTTGTGTTCAACTAAAGTCTAGAATGTGCATTGGTATTTACATTTATCCCTTACAGTAAATATTATTATTTTTATTCATTTTCATTTATCCCCTTCTTCTGGGCATTTAGAAAGCTGATACATTCTCCCTGCCCTATAGTTAAGCAGAGAAGAATAAGTAGATCTAGCTAATGCATTTTTGGAACAAAGGACTTATTTACTTGTGCAAGACCCTCCAGCACCCTCCCCAACTCCATTTTTTGATAATGCAGAGATAAAAGTCTCACTAAATCCTTGAACCTCTAAATGAAGAACAGCCCTGGAGAGGTGTTGAAACCCACATGGATTGTGTGCTTGATCAGGAAATAAACGTATGTTGTGTTAAGCCACAGAGATTTTTGAGTTGATTGTTACCACAGTGCAGCATGTCCTAATCTGATTGATAAACTCCTTTATAAGAAAAAATAGTCATCTGCTTGTGGTCATAATTTTCATGGGACTGTATAGACTTATGTTGTTCAACAGAATTAAAACCAAAGCCACATAAGTAATTTTAGATTTTCTTGTATCAATATTTTTAAAGATGATTTTACATTTAATAGGACACTGATCAATGTATCTAAAATGTTATAAATAGCTTGACGTATGGTGGTGCATTGGATTCAGTGTCAACCTGGAATGCTGAAGTAAGGTTGTTCAAAACTCTGGGCTTGCCCGGTCAAGGCACATATAAGAAGCAACTACTATGAGTGGATGCTTCCTGCTCCTGCCCCCTTCTCTCTCTCTAGTCTCTCTATAAAATCAATAAATAAAATCTTTAAAAATAATACAAATTTAAAAATATATAATGTTATAAATATCAATAAAAATTAGAAGGTATTTTACATTTCTTCATACTAAGTATTTAAAAATCAGGGGTATATTGCAACACTTCTTAATTTGAAGTACCTTCATTTTATTTATTCATTTTAGAGAGGCAAGGAGGAGAGGGAGAGAGAGAGAGAGAAAGAGGCAGGGGGAGAAGCAGGAAGCATTGAGTCCCATATGTGCCTTGAGCAGGCGAGCCCAAGGTTTTGAACCGGTGGCCTCAGCATTCCAGGTCGATTCTATATCCTCTGTGCCACCATAGGTCAGGCATGAAGTGATTTCATTTTAACTTGCTTATATCTTCTAACAAAGATCACCAAATGAACACCTATGGTTGAAGAAATTGGATTCATAACTTGCAGTAATGAAGGACACCTATCATTAGGAGCTTGAGACATTTCAATAAGCTGGTGTTAGAAAGGACTTGCTATAAGATTTGAACTTTAGTTGGGTGGTTTCAAGAATGGTCCAAGAAGCAGAGGTTAACAACTAAATTGTGTGCATTCAGAAAGAGAGAACTTTATGATTGGGTATATCAATACACTTTTTATAGAGAAGGAGAATAAAGCTAGAGCCATAATTACTAAAGAAGCAGCAGTCACTCCTATTAGCCAGGAGGTGAGTATATTTTAGAATTTAGGGCTTGGACAATGTTTATGTTTAGTCTGTGTTTAAACATGATTACAGTGTAGTCTTATTTTCATCTTGATCTATCATGGTCGCAGAGGAGCCCTGTTGATGTTTAGTGAGGTGGTTGGCATTTCACAGAACACCAAACCTGCCTGTGAGTGTTAAGCCAGCTGGTAGCAACACCATGATCTAGCTAACAATACATTTCCAAATCCTGGATGTCATGGGTCTTTTAGGTTTTTACCTCCTCTTCCCCTCTTCGAGGTGCTTATATTAGTTGCTAGGGCTTCTATAACATAATGTCAAAGACTGGGCAGCTTAAACAACAGAAATTTATTTTCTTCTAGTTTTTGAGGCTTGAAGTTGAGGTATGGGCACAATTGGTTTTTCCAGAGACCTCTCTTCTTGGCCTGCAGATGGCCACCTTCTTGCTATGTTCTCATATGGCCTTTTCTCTGTGCAGTACACATTGCTTGTGCCTCTTCCTCTTCCTATAAGGACATGCATTATATTAGATTAGGGCCCTACCCTTATGACCTCATCTAACCCTAGTTACCTTCTTAAAGGTCTCATCTCTGAATATAGTTACATTGGGGGTTAGGGCTGCAGTATACAAATGTTGAGGGCACACAATTCAGTCCATAGTAGTGCTCAATATGCACACATTCTTAGGCATTTCTGCGTAAGACAGCACAGTTATAAATGATCTGAGACTATGTCTGTTTGCTAGAGACTCACACTGAGTGGAGACATTTCTCAGTGGAAGCAAAAAGTTTGTGCAAGTTTTACCTCTGATAATGGAGCTCTGGATTGTCTGTTCTCTCCTTTCATTATCTCCTTTCTGGGTAATGCAATGCACTGGTTTCATGGTAAAGAGTTCTGTAGTTGAGTGTTAAGATGACCCAATTTTCGGCATTGAGGTGGGGTTGCATAAGCAGTTAAAAAAAGTAAGTGAAACATCTCCCTGTTCTTTAGCACTTTCTAATGTCCAGTCAATGAATCACTTCTTAAGAATACATTTTATGGTGTCATTAGAACCTTAACTCTGTCATTCCAAGACACTTAACTGGCACTCTTCCTAACCTAGTAAGAGTCATAACATAGCCTCTGTCTCATGTTAGACATACTAACTTAGGAGAAATAGGATAAATTTCTATACCTTTTCTTTTACCCTAATAGGGCAATGATCTTATTTAAACATGGAAATATGAGTAAGTTTCATGTTTCCTGGAAAAATACAGATTTTGGAGTGATATTTGGTTTGCTGATTTTGAAAAAGGAGAAAAATATTAGAGTGAAAATTTAAAACCGCAGACATCTTTAAAGTTGGAGCTATTTTGGCTACCATAATCTGCACGATGATAGTAAACATTGACAAGTAGGCAATTTCTACATCACAAGGATTTTGAATTTTGCTGTCTGTCCACTGTATCTGAGACACATTTGACTTCATCAATGTAAAGTACACCTACATGATGCCTCTTAACACTCTGCATTACTATTCCTTCTCCACCACCAGAGTCTCGATCATTAATGGAAGAGCTTCCTCCTCCAAGACAAAGTTGAATGTACCAGGACAGAACACCTACATGTCCTTAGTTTTGTTACCATCTACATTTCAGCATTCAGATTAGAGCACACTCCTAAAAGACTCATGCTGTTTTGACGTATTTAACCAGTGAAAGAAACCTGTTCTCTTTAACTACTGACACATAAATATATGAGTAGGTAATGTTCAATCATACAAAGAACCTTACACTGTATTATTTATCAGAATGTCTGCATCCATTATGGGTATTTCTAATATATGATACATATTTAATATATCACAGTCTATATGCGTTTTCAATGTCCTGTACTAGAGAGAAGTGTCAATGCTAAAATTAGTCTGAGTCCAATGAAAAGGAGGGCTTAAGAGGTGTCATTTTCATATCTGAAGATAGCAAAGAATAAACCCACACTGCCCCACTTCACTCATCTTCTTAAATGGACATTCCATGACATGCCTTACTCCTAGACATTGACAGGATACTCCTAAAAGGAAGAGACTCCAAGAGTCAATAGAGTGAGTGGTCCTCTTTTTTGTTTTTTGTGGTTACTTCTTCAGTAAAGACTCTCTATATGAAGACAGAGAAGGTACTGAGCAGTTGAAAAGGGTGAGGAAACTGACAGAGAGCGGATTGCCAAAGGGCAAGAGTGGTGATAGACTGTTTCTGGAACTGTAACCTTTACCTTCTGCAAAGATCATTGAGAGACAGAGGGCAATGGGGGGAGGGTCCTATAGTTTCCCTCATGTGTTTCATGACACTAGGATGAAGAAGCTTGAGCAAAAGTTGTCCCCTTCTGAATCTAGGCTTCTAGAACACAGTCCTCTGACATGGAAATTAGCACAATTGTCTACAATAAAGACAGATAAACCAGAATTTAGTGTTGAGAAGGATAGGCCATGGAAGAAAACCAATACTCTTCACCACTATTAGGGCTACAAACCCAGTGAGGGTGTTTGGTGTACCAGAAGAAATGTAATTTACAGAAGTAAATCATACCTAGTCATTTTAAAGCACATTATCAATTACAAGGTTTTTCACATGTATTTACCCTTGTTTAATCCAACCTGGCTGTGAGAGTGAACAGAGTGGTTAAGCGGCTTATCTGAAGTCACAAAGCCAATCAGTGTCAGAATATGTATGTTCTTCACAATCAAAGAGAAAGCCAAAGAGAGAAATTCTTTCTAGCGTTGTCAGATACCCATATGGTGCCTATAACCAGAAATGACTTGGGAAGAAGGGGCTGCCTAAAATGGCAGGAAAAAAAATGTTTAATGGTCTGTCCTGTTGGGTAAGATGTCTAATAAAGCAGAACTGGTACACATGTCTGGACAACATCCCAGGGCATTCCAGGCAGCAGACAGATTGAAGGAAACAAAGAAATAAGGTAAATGATGGGCTAGGAGTTTCAAAACAAAACTCTTCAAGGGTAAGTAAAAGACGAACGTGAGGTCTAAATAGCGTTCACAGAGCAAGGAGATTCGACAAGATTACATAATGAAGTCAAGAAAGCATAAAGGCAAACACTACTAGCACAGCCAAGTTGAAGAATAAAAGGGCAATTGCACCAGAGATTAAGATAAATAAAATTATAAGGCCTTGTTCCAGTACATAAGGAGGAAAAGGTCAATGGAAAAATAAACAGAACTTCTGACAGGTTGCTGGGGTAATTGACATTAGAGGCAGACAAAGCTCTTTCAGTTAAAAAAAAAAAAAGAAAGAGTAACTCAAGGACTTGGTTGCCTCAAAGCTCCACAGGACTGCTAGGAGGGAGAAGGGACATGAGCCTGGTATTGGTGACAAGACAAGACAGGGTAGGTAAAGTTAGAAGGTAAGGGAAGAGATAGTTCCAAGGTGACCAGAACTTGAAGTTTTGCAGTTGGAGAAGCACCTCCGTCCCATCCCCCACCCCCCACCTCTCCCAGCCCCTTGTCACTGAGAAGATACCCAGGATATTGAGGTGAGAGTGAGATAAATCTTTGGAGAGTAAAAGGGAGGGAACTAAATCAGAACAGAATCCCAGGAAGGCACAGGGATTTGGGACTGGGGGTGAGGGGGTGTAGCAAAAGTGGCAGGGGGGAGAGGAAGAGAAATAGAGAGAGACAGAGGGAAGGAAAGAAAACAAGAGAGAATAAGTAAAATTGAAAGGTTTAAAAGAGCAAAGGCGTAAGTAAGCCAGGAGGAAATATTAATTAGCCTTATACAAAATGGAATTTGAGTGGAAGCAGGAAGACTAAGCTGTCCGCCCCCGCGGCCTGAATGAAAGGCTTTGTCGTGAGTGGGTGCCGGCATCTGAGTTCTAGCTCCAGCCGTGGTCTTGTCACTTGTGTAGTCGTATGACTTTATACCTTACACTTCAGTAAAGGATAGGCTCTTTTGGCCTCTATGGTCTCTCCCAGCCCTATTGACTCTGGTGCCATCTGTCCCAAGGCCTGGAAAATGGACTCTAGGGAAGCAAGGATGCCTGCTAATAGCACCTCTCTCCAGTCGCCTCCGTAACAACCCCCTCCTTCCAAATAAAAACACTCAACATTTATTAAACACTTCCCTTGGGTCCAGGCTGCTGTATATATACACATATATACAATCTCTTAAACCTCACAACAGCCAAAGGAGCTGGCAGTATTCTTTTTCCCATTTTACAAGTGAGAAAATTAAATTAACTCGCGCCAGGGGACTCGAGATTGAAGCTCAGACCCCGTGGTTCCAGATCCAGCGTTCCCTATTGCCCAACTATTAGCAACCTCGGCTGGGGCCCGGAGGCCAGCGCTGGATCCACAAAGCGACAGGCGCCTTCCGGCTGGGCAGCGGGTGCAGAAGACTGGCGGTCACTGCTGCTCGCCCCTGAGGCCTGCTCCGGAGGCGTGCTACAGCCTCGGAGGGTCGGTGCCGGGCTGGCTGGAACCGCTAACTCCGGGAGCCGGAGACCCGCCAGCCAGGGGAGCGGACATGCTCTGGAAGCGCTGCACCCAGTCTGCCACCAGGAAGGAGAAAGGGGTATTATCAGGGAAGCCGGGTTTGAGGCCGCGTGAGTCCGTAGGACTACCGCTCAAGGCAAGTCCCTTCCTGCAAAAGAAACCGGACTAGGCCGCCATGTATGTCTTTTCTGTTAGGCTTCTGGAAAGAAATGGAGACGTGGAATAAGAGGAGGAAAAGTTATATGCAGCAGCAGAGGTCAAGAAATGTCGTGGGAAAACATCTTGAATTTGAAGCCCAAATTACTGATTGCAAAGCCCTTGGCGATCACTCATACATCTTTGCGCCTCATTTTCACGCGTGTCTCAGTGTCCTCGTTTGCACTAACACCTACCTCATACCAGTACTAATGTGTCCTACACCTACCACATAATACATACTTCGTAAGGTAGTTGTAAGGATAAAATGATACAGTGCTTGTTAAAAGCCTGGCCCAGGACCTGACATGTGTAAGTGCTCAATAATTAGCTGTTGCTGTTACTTTGTTGTTATTTTCGCCCTACAAAAAGAATAATTACTCGTGTCCTTCCTGCTTGAGTTGTGCGGAGAAGTGTTAACAGGAGGAAATGAGCCAATACTTGTAAAACCGCTAAAAAAAAAAAAGTGTTTAGTGAACTAACGCTTCGTGTACGATCGAAATGCGGACAAGTAAAGTTTCAAAAACCTGGAGTGCCTACGAGGTCAAACCGATAGGAGGATGGGAGAGAGGACAGAGTGCGGCCCTTTCGGGGCGCACGCAGTTCTTGGCTATATAGGGCACATTTCCCTCGGAAGAGCAAGGCCTTAGCCAAAGAGAGGGCTTCTTGCCCCCGGGCAACCGCGCCCTCCTGGGCCTCGAGGTAAGCACCACCCCCAGCAATGCCAGCCAGCTAGTGCGGCGGCTCAGCCCGACCCAGGCTGCGGGGAGAGGGTGAGCGAGTCCGCGCCGAGCCCGCGGCCAACTCCGCAGCTGCTGCAGACGCGCGGGAAGTCTGTCCTCGCAGATGAGGGCCTCAGCTTGTATCACAGAGAAGAAGACTTCAGAAGGGAGAGTTATCCCATTTAGTTTTCGACTAGTACGTTCGCCAGGCTTTTTACTTGCTTGCAAATTTAATTTTCTCCGTACAATTATGGAGTCCGTGTTGTTGCCTGTCGGCGACAAGGCTAAGGCGGTATAAAGATCCCTGTTAGGCTTTCGCCAAACAGCCCAGAGGGCGGGATAGGGGTCTTGAAAAAGAAGTTTGACAAAAAAGAAAGAGGTGGGGGGGTGAAAAACCAATAGCAACCCTTAGACTGGAATGATTGGAGAGTTTGTCAAAATTTTCCCTAAATATCCCAAAGTTCTTTTTTAAAATGGTCTGTCCCGCCTTTTTTAATTATGTAACGTTTTATACCAAGTGGCCCTTATGTTGCTGAAGGTGAAATGGGGGTGTTACCAAGAGAAAGGCAAGTAGAAGAATTGCCCAAACCATACCTGGAAAGGAGGAGGGACCTTTAGAAAGACAATTAGAGTCAGCATCAGTTACAACTAATAGGAGTAAGAAAGGCAAGTAATTAATTCATCTAGGGAGGAAAGGGGATTGACCTCCAGAGCCTGCGCAGAAATACCTAGGCTGCCGCGCCTTTTCTCTTCAAATATTATAGTCTCTTTAACTGGGTCAAGTTTTTAGATTTCTGGTTCCTACCCAGCATTTTCCTAGTATGTGAAGCACTCTCTCTCTTCACCTTGCCTAATAAGTAAAAAGGAATGAACCAGAGGTTGGGATACTGTGTGATGGACCCAGCATATTTGCCTTTCTGCTGCCTGAAGGATCGCCCCCACCACCACCTACCCACAGCAGCAGTAGCTGGAAGAGGTTAAGAAATGCATGCCAGAGTAGGTCCTTTGATAAGAAGATTTTTGCAGGTCATTAAAATCCTGAATCACTGTCCCCTGGAGATAGAACCTGAGAGCTCCCTCTGTGGTTGGCTCTTGGATACTCCAGGTTGAGCTTGACTAAGAAGTCTGTCCAGGCCTATCCAGAGGCCAGGAGATTCATACAGTGGCGGAAGTGTGCCTGGGGGCAGATAGAACCAGAACACCACTAAGAAAGGAAACAGCAGCCATTGGCTTTCTTTGAATATGCTAAGGGTACCTCTGCTCTCTCTGTGCTTCCCAAATAAGCAGTGAGAGGACAGAAGCTTGGGAGCTTTAGGATAGGTACTGATATTCAGATCTACACCTCTTATTTCTCTTTGTGGGGGAAAAACAAAAACATCCGTGGACGATATTGGATCTTCAATGCTCCACTGTTTTTTGGTACAAGCACCGTTCCAAAACCAGAATCTTTGTAATCATGAAAGTTGTCCCCTATTGTGTAAACTCATGTCTGGTTTAGGGAACTGCATACCCCACTGGAGCAGAGCACACTGCCTTTCATTCTTAGGCAATGTACGCATGCGTGTGCTCTCTTAAGTAAGGTTAAATCTCATCTCTGTCTTCCTTAAAGAGGAAGGAAGATAGGAAGGGGAAAAGGGAGGGACAGAAGAAGGCAGGAAGGAAGGAAAAAATGAAGGAAGGAAGGAAGGAAGAAAGGAAGGAAAGAAGGAAGGAAAGCAAAAGGAAAGATGGAAGGGAGGAACAGAAGAAGAGAGGAAAAAAGAAGGGAAGGAAGGAAGAAAGGAAAGGAAGAAGAAAAAAGGAAGGAAAAAGAGAGGGAGGGAGGAAGACACTCTGGTTGACCCATGTATGTGAATATGCCTTAAGGAAATATTTTTGGTTGAAAATGCCCAAATAAGTACAATCCTTAACCACACCACCTCACCTAGAATTAGGAAGGAAACTTTGTGGGAAACATCTATTTAAGCTACATAAAAACAAATTCACTTGGAAAAGCAAATGAAATTTAAACTAGGAATAAAAAAGATGAGGAGAAATACATGTTTAATAAAACTGGTATTGGCTCTTGTTTGCTGGTAATTGACCATCAACCCCAACGTGCAATGGATGATGGACCCTTTCAGTAGAGGCCTTTAAGATCGGATAAAAATGGGTTTGCATGGTGTCAGCCTAGAGGCTCAAGAAAGGACATGAACTTTCCACACTAGCATCTGAACTGTAGGGAACAATTCAGAAACTCTCTTCTCTAGTTCTGGATCCTAACCAAAACAATAGTGATGGATACAAAGATCTCCCTGCAGATTCCTAAAGCAACTGCGCTAGAAGAATCTTTCCTGGAGTGTGGAGAGTGGACTCAGAAGGCACAGAAGCTGTGGGTGCTAAAGGAAACCCTCTCCAGCTTATAGGGTGAGGGGCTGGCAGGGTCGCTCCCTTGTCTCGAGTGGGCGGGAGCCAGCCGGGCCTGAGGCTTAGGCTGGGATGCTCACTACCGGTTTTCCAAAAGAGGGAGCCCCAGGCGATTGTCACCAGTCTCCAACCCGCCTGGGCCAGTTAATTCAATTACGCCGCCCGCTGGAGAATGTGTGGCCAATTGCTCTCCGGGAAAGGGGCAAAACAGAGAAAGAGGAATTAGCCTTTGGGTCAAGCAGGATGCCACTTATTAATTGCTCAGGAGTATTAATTGGATGGGAAAGGGAGTCAGTGGGGGGAGGCACTGTCTGTCAGAAACAAATTCCGCGTGCGCGCACATCACACACAGACAGACTCCAAGCGCACCACACACCTGCCTCGACGAGTTTCTTTAGCGAAGGGGCGCGCTGAGCAACCCTAGAGCAGATGGAAGGGAGCGCTGACCAGTATGTGCATATGGCGCGGATGATTTCCCCAACTTTTCTTTCAGGGACAAACCGCTTTTATTTTTTTCCCCCTAGTTGGTTGGGTAGAGTTTTCTTACAGCAATTCAGACGCCGGTGTGGGAAGCCCGGAGAGCAGGGTGGGAGCAGAAGGCTCCTCAGAAGGAAAGTAGATCCTGGCAAAGTAGATCCTTAAATTTAAAAAGATGCACTTTGCCTTCCGTGCTTCATCTCCTCAAAATACAAGGTTTTGTTTATGTTTTCTCATTTGCATTACCTTTCGTTTTCTCTAATTCCATAGGGGTTCAAGAAGCACAGTAGATAAACCTCTGGATGCCTTTTATTTTGGTACCTGTAAGTCACTCAGGGAAACAGAGAGGGATTAGGGAGTGGAATGGAGAGGTACGATTGCCCGTTCTTTGGTGACGTCCCAAAGTATTCAGACCGACGAGACACCCGGAGGTCTTTTTGTGGCTGTACTCAGCTCCAGGCCACAGCTCATTACCGAGAGTACCAGAAGCTCGGGAGCTGCGTGTGGTTCATCTCCCGGACAGGGACAAACACATGGGCCAAATGTGCTGGGACAGCAGACAGAGCAGGCGGCCACGACGTCCTGAGCCTCCTGGTCGTTCCCAGGGGAGAGGATTTTGCGTCTGCCTCCTGGACCTAAGCCGAGGAAAGAAGGTCCCTTCGCCTTCAATGAAGATGTATCTGACATGAGAGGAGTCGGGGGAGGGGTTTGCAGCTTGTTTGAGAAGGGGCCATCCTTTTCCATTTAAGTTGGACTAACTTGGAAGCCAACATCATTCACAAAAAAAAAAAAAAAAAAGCGCCCCTGGCAATTCCCAAGATAACCCGCAGGCCCTACACATTCTTCTGGGGTGAGGAGGTTTCTTTCCTCGCAGGAACGAGGGTTCCTGGGGTAAGGTCGTGGGGGCAACCCCAGCGCCCACAGACGATTACTTATTTCGTCTGTGGGTAGAATATAGAGGCCTCACCCAGCTCTGACAAACAAAAACAAAAGATTTCACTGCAAGTGTTTTGGGATTCAGCTCCTCAGTGCCAACCGCACTCATCTGACCCCTCCTACTTAAAGACTAAGTTGGGCATTCTTCTTTTTCATCTTCATTGGACTCTCAGTTTCCTGACTTCATTAGACCGAAATATGGAATTTTAAGAAGTTGGGGGGGGGGCGGAGGGACGCTTACGCGCCTTAAAAGGGGAAGCAAGTGTTGGATGCTGACCCTTGTGCAGGTCCAAAGCATCACGGATCGACGTTTCAGACAGTGCATTTCAATTCTTGTCGTGTGCCTTTGTCCATTTATATAAAGCAAAGAGTACTGAGTGACAGCCCCAGTTAGCCTGCAGGAGCAGATCCTAATAAACCCTCCCAAACCTCAACCGAAAAAAAAAAAAAAAAGCCACACGCCTGTTTGCCTGCGGCTTATTATTAAGACACCTTCTCAGCTTAAACACTTAAAAGCTAACCAAATGAAATGGCAATTAAGACTAAATTACCCCTTCTATCTCGGAGATGACTCTTCGGGGCCAGTTAGTTCTTCTGAGACAGATTGGGTTGGAGAGGTGATCTTTCAGAGCCTCAGTATTGCCGGCCTGTAGCCACCCATATCCCTCCCTCCAGGTGCTGGACCACTTGGAATGGGGTTCCAAATTTTGAACGAAGTAAAGCTCAACTACTCCTTGAAAGTCGAGAAACCCACAGAAGAGCTTAGAGACGGGTGCGCACACTTTCCTTCCCGTCCTCTCTTTGTAAAATATAACTTTCAAACATTTCAGGGTTATTTGGGGTAATGGTGTTCAAATACCTGGTAACACTGCTAAATGGTCACCCCACACCCCCATCCAGCACTGTTTCCAAAAGGGAAGGGAAACACAAAGAGGGGGGATAGGTTGAGTTGGGGATTGAAAGACAACGTTTTACCTAAATGTAGAATCTTGTCACACATCTTTATTCTCTTGTGTTTTTCTTAAATATATTGCCAGTTACACTGGGTTTTTTTTTATTATGGAAACTTGGGACTGTCCATCATGATTATTTATTTTAAAAACTGCACAAAATGTAAGCCACCATGGGTGTTGCCTTCCAAAAGAGCGAAAAGAATCCAAATTTGATGTAAATATGGAAAGAGCAGTATTGTTTCCACTTGGGTAAAAGCAGACACCCCAATCTGGATGAAATTGATTTGGGTGCTTGTTGCAAAAGGCAGCTTTCAGCATCCAGGGAGTGGAACCAATAGGAAGGAACACTTACTCGTGTAAAAGGAAGCTTTAATTAATATATATTTCTATCTCTAATATGCACATATCGGGGCTAGATCTTTATCTTCACAATAAAATGTGTGCGAATTCTCTCTGCAGAGAAAAGTCCCCACCTCAGTCGGTATAGAAAAGCATGATAAAGGTTGGAAAAAATGGATAAAAATGTTGAAAGAACCTCCAGTTCCTTATTAGGCGAAGATACAATATTTATTCCTTGTCTCCTGGGATAAATCTCTTCTGCCTATTGTCCTCCCAGTTCTCAGTGCTGATGCTTAATTTTCAAAACTTCTATATTACCAAGGGACCTACGACATCAGCCAAAGAAATACTCAGCAAGTACAAAATCTGTTCCAGGGAGCTGCTTTTGTGCAGAGGGAAAATTTTGTTCCTACAGGTTTTTAAGTGGGTACGAGGCAAGGAGCTATCTGATCCGGGCAAAGCCATTACAATTTAGATCTCTATCTATAGAACATTTTTTTTTTTCCTTAAAAAAAATTGGAAAATACAAGAAGTTTGGATTTTTTTCCCGATTCTTTTTTTGGAGGGGGAAATTGCATCGTAAGCTTTCGGAGAAACCCAACATGTCAACTACCTTTCCGGGACTAGTCCACGATGCCGAGGTATTATTACTTTTTTTTTTTTTTTTGAGCGCGCGTGTGTGTGGCGGCGGCGGTGGCGGCGGCGGCGGTGGCAGCTTCCCCTGTCTCTAATCTATATTGGACCGTTACGTTTAATTATAATCTGGCTTTCGGGAGAAGTTAAGGAAGGAAAGGGGAGAGAGTTCGTTATGACATCTGTCGCCAGGAAGGGCAACTCCGCCACGTTAAGAAACATTTGCCATAATGAGGGGAAAACCTAACCCTAATAATAAAGGAAGGGAGGAGGTGGCGAGGAGAGAGAAATAGATACGGGAAGGTACTCAGAAAGGCGAAGGAAAGAGATGGATTGGGGGGCGGGAGGTGCACAGGGGTGGGGAACAACGCACCCCTTTTGGAATGGGCTTACTCTAGGAAAGGGAAGCAGAAAGGGGGTCGGTTTCCTTGCCCCAAATGGATAAAGAAGTGAGCAAGTGAACGATTTGCACAGACTGGATTTTTTAAATATATGGACAATAGTTGTTAACAGCTCTGGCGAAACATTTTGGCCTGGCCAGCGGCGGAACCTCGGGGTTGGGGTCTGGCTCGAGTGGCGAGGCGCTCTGTGCATGTGCACTGTCTCGTTCTGCTCCCCGTGGCCCCGGAGCCAGTCGCAAACCTGGCTCCCAACGCCCAGCACCCTGAGCAAATTGGGCAGGGGCTGTGTGTGTGTGTGTGTGAGTGAGTGTGTGTGTGTGTGTGTGTGTGTGTGTGTGTGTGTGTGTGGTGTCACCCGCACCTATATAGGGTGGGGGATTTTTTTTCGCTCTTGACTGTGAGGACGAGGCCGCCCACCCCCAGTTCGCCTGCTCGCAAAGGCTTTCTGGCAAAGGCGCTGAGCCGCCGCCGCGGCTCGGCCCGAGCCCTGCGCGCTCGCTCTCCTTGGAGAGCCAGATAAAGCTCCTGGCTCCGGGAAAGCAGCGCCTTGGTTGCAAAATGACAAACCTCAAGTTTTTCTGCTCTCCCTTTTCCCCCTCTTCCTTCCAGATACGTCACGACGGATCAAACAGCTACCGTTTGATGCAGCTTGGCTGTCTGGAGTCCGTAGCCAATTCCACTGTCGCCTATTCCTCCTCCTCTCCTTTAACTTACTCCACCACTGGCACCGAGTTCGCGTCCCCCTACTTTTCCACTAACCACCAGTACACCCCGCTCCACCACCAGTCCTTCCATTACGAGTTTCAGCACAGCCACCCGGCCGTCACCCCTGACGCCTACTCTCTGAACTCGCTCCACCACTCGCAACAGTACTACCAGCAGATCCACCACGGGGAGCCCACCGACTTTATTAACCTGCACAATGCGCGGGCGCTCAAGTCGTCCTGCCTGGACGAGCAGAGGCGGGAGCTGGGCTGCCTCGATGCCTACCGCCGCCACGACCTGTCCCTCATGAGTCATGGCTCTCAGTATGGAATGCACCCAGATCAAAGACTCCTGCCAGGGCCCAGCCTGGGGCTGGCCGCCGCGGGAGCAGACGACTTGCAGGTAAATAAGCATGCAGTGAATTTGTCTGCGCCCTCCCCTCTTCTCCTCCCCCTCCCGCGCTGTTAGTGCTCTGACTATAAGCCGATTCTCCTCTCTCTCTCTCTCTCTCTCTCTCTCTCTCTCTCTCTTTCACTTTCTCTCTCACACACAGACGCACGCACACGCACGCACGCACACATCACTTATGGAAAGTTATCAAAACAATTAGAAGAGGCGTGTGCCATTCGGTCCCTCTCATTGGATCAAGGCATTTCACCTGGACGCTCCGGAGTCCAGCAGCGGGCCCCCACTTTCGGTGGTCTGTAAGGAAGCCTTTGTGAATCCACATTTCTGTACCCGAGGGGATAGGGCGGGAGAGATCAAGGAGGCTTAGGTTGAGACAACTGGACCCAGAGTAAGACCCGATAAGTTGATGACCAATCGCTCCCTCAGTCTGGAGCTTTGCAGGGTCTGACCGCGTGTCTCACCGTTTGTCCCAAACTGAGCTGTGGGGAGCTTATTACGAACTGGGGGGTGAGCTGGTTTGGGAACCTTGTTAGGACCTTGAGCTCTAGCAGAAGTTTCACTAAAGGTACTAGATTGATGTAGAGAGCAAAGAATCGCAAATGAAAACCTCAAAAATGTATCTCAATGAAAGGATCTATACAAGGCACTTTGCCAGGGTAGGGGGTTGGGCTTCATTTTCTCCAACTGAGGAGAGCCCAAATCTGCCACCCAGCTGACTGGCAATTTTATTTTTCTTCTCCTACCTATTACCTTTTTCGTAATATCTAACTCTTTATGAAGAAGGAAATAAAGAAATAAAGAGAGAGTGCGGGGGAGATACAAGAAATAGGGAGGAAGAAATGAGAAAAAGAAAGGGGAGAGGGAAACAAAATGAAAGAGAGAAAGGAAGAAGGAACGAAGGTACGAACGAAAAACAAAATTCGGATACTGTTTAGGCTGCCACTCAATTAGATATCTCTTTCTTACATTTTTAATTCATTTTTGCATATCTTTGCAACAATAGAATTTATGGTTATGCAAGCTTATTGTTACAGCTTCATTTCAAACAAATAAATCCACATAGTCCTCCCCCGCCCCCCAAAAATATCCAGAAGACATGAAATTGCAACTTATTTTGCCTGAAAGTGCAGTTTGCTCTACCTGAGTTCTTGCTTTCTTAATAGGCACAAAGCTGGCCACCTTCCCCACAGTCGTCACAAGGAAAGGCAAGATACTTAAAAAGCACAAGTTGGAGACGTCAGAGGTCCCTTGTTGCGCACGGAAAATCTTTTTCCCTCATTTACCTCCAAGAAAGGGATCATTTTTAAATTAAAGTGAAAGCCCTTACCGTCCCAACAAAGAACCATAGCCACAAGATCGGCATACAAGAAGAAAGATTTGGCTCTATAAACCTTGACTTTCTACATTTATATTCACGAAATAATTTTATACGCTCAGGATATTTTTACATTTTTCACAAGGACCCCTTACGTCTCAAGGGGGGGAGGACCTGTCATTCAATGCTTAGTTCAACTAAAACCTATTTACTCCTTTTAATAGCCGCGTCTGCTGCTGATTTTTTTGTATCTGTACAAATTTTTTTTCTGTGCTAGGCACAAAGCCGGGCATTTTTCAAAAGAGGGGATTAAAACATTTGCAAGCACCAAACAAAGAGCGAATCCCATGCAAAAGAACACCGTAGTTTATCCAATTTTCGACTTAGTGCCATTCAACTGGTCATTTATGCAATGTCATCCGACCAAACAACATGTTTTACTTATGAAGGGGGAAAGTTAGTTAAGTAAAGAGTCCAATGTTGGTTACTTCTAAGAAAATAAACATTGTAACGGTGCGTCAGAGACTGGGAGGGAAAGGGTTCACTCCCTTAGAGAGCTTTGAGGCCTCTACCTTCTACATTTCAGATATTTTGAACTATTTTTTTCCCCTCAGCCTGTGTGTTTTTTGTATTTTTAATCTTTTCCTGTTTATTACTCATGCTGAGGGACTACTCATACTGAGAGAGTACTCTAATATACTAGAATAAATTAAATAGTATCATATATGATTTATTTATACCTATGGATATATATATATATATATATATATATATATATATATATATAATTTTAGGTATGTGTATATATGAAGCAAGCTGTAAATCTGGCTAGTTATTTTCTCCCACTCTTCCTAGACTTAGTTAACAGAATGAAAAGGAAAGAGAAAAAAAGTCATAGCTACTTTTAAAATGAGAAATGGGGAGGGGAGGTGTGGGAGAAACCCGTCTCTCTCCTTTTATTTCTTCCTTTTTAAAACATTCATCAGCATATGCCTCATTTCAAATGCAACAAATGTAAATATACCTTTCCCTGCACAGAATTTTAAGTGAAAGTCCAATGGTTTGGAGGGCGGTCTAAGTCTGCCTAACAGATGCAAACAGTCTTGTGGCTTCAGTTCCATCTTTGAGTCCCCTAAAAAGATTTGCTATGGCCAACAAAGGAAACTGTCACACCTTTTCCCATCACCGCTTTAATTTATGCTCAGACTCCAAGTTTTTTTTTTCATATTGATTTGATAATCACTTTAAGGCAGAACAGTTAAAATAAGAAAGAGCTTGTGAGTCGGTTGAAAAGGGGGCTCTTAGAGGCCTGCCTCAATATGGTGAAAATGGGGAAGCAAAGGGAGTCAGGGTTGTAAAGGTTGTTTTGTAAAGTGGGTTTTTATTATGCACCGACTCTCTTCGCATTTACTTAACTCTTCACGGGCTGTTGGGTAGGTTAACACCCTTCAAGGCCTCTTTCATGTCCAATACCTCGTTTGTTTGTAAAGGAAAATGAGCCTTTAGCACATTTGGACTCAGAAAGAAAAAAGACACAGAGAAAGAAATTTTTATTTTTATTCATCAAAAATCAGCACACCCTTACCTCCTTCCCATTTCAAATGATCTCTCAATCCATTAGAAGCCTGAGGATCTCCAGTGAGTGAACATGAAGGTGATTTTTCTGTAAGCCCAATTTGGGGCAGCATTATAGAATGCTCCTCCACTTCATGAGATAACTTGAATCTTCACTTGAGATGGCTCCTCTGAGCCCCTAAGAAACCCACAGTGCTGATCCTGACATACCTGTGGTGTAATGTGCTTCATACAGAAACTGCCATGGAAACTGTATAGAAGCTATGTGTCTTGATGGGGATTCAAAGGGTTTCTCACCCTCTTATGCCAACATGAAAAGCGCTCAGGCTCTTTGAAGTGTAATATTGTATGGTGCTGTAAAATGCACACCTTAAAATTCATACAAATTTTAGATTGCAGTTTCCTGACCAAAAAAATAAAATAAAAATTTCTCCTTAATACCATGCATACTGCCAAACTTGTTTCAGCTCAATGGTTCCTTACCAATGTCTACTATGGGGTTATGTGGACACGAGGTTCAGGGATGGACAGACTAAAAGGCTTAACTCATGTGGCCATGCCTATTAGTATCTGTCTGTGTGACTTCATTTATTTATTTTTTTTATTAAGGGTTCCGTGGAAGCCCAATGTGGGCTTGTTCTCAATGGCCAAGGTGGAGTGATAAGAAGAGGTAAGTAACAACATGTTAAAATGAAACATTCTTTTCTCATCTATTACTTTGTTTTGGTTATCTTTCTGGTAGTGGTTTTAAACATCAGATCCCTTGTCTGATGACTAAGAAAATTAATTACTCTTGTCCCACACAGGAATATCCACGTTAAAGAGCTCCCCTCTCTCCATCAAGGCTTGTACTTAGACTGTGCCCCAAAGACCTGTGATAGAAAAGATTGGCTATTTCTCACAGAAAAGTGACAGAATCAATGTTTCAGATCCCTCCACCCCCAAAAAAAAAAAATCCTGTCACTCTCCCAACACCACATCCTGGAGCAGAATCTCTGGTCTTTTTGAAAAAGTTTCAAATGTGCCAGCCACAGCCTGGGTATTCGAGGTGATGGTGTTAGCTTGAGGCTTTGAAGGATTCTATGAAAGGCTAGATTCGTTGAGGCTGCAAGGAGGGCTAATGAAACACCAACATTGTAGTCGCCCTTATTTTTCTAGGTGTCCTGAACATTTCTTTCTTTAAGGGAGGGTGAGAGGAGGAGGTGGTGTTAACTCTACCGGATAAAGCTTTCTTGTTCCCATCTGTTGAAGAAAACATCTGAATCCAGAGTTGCCCATGGAATTGGAAGGTGGGGGTGGTAGCTAGAGTAGAGAGCTGTTGATTTTGGCTCAGACACTGAAAGGGGCTGCATCTCAGATGTTCCATTTTGACAAAAGGTTTTGAACTATGACATCTTAAGGGCCTCGAGGCAGTGCAGATTTCGCTGGCTTCCCACTTAAATGTACCCAGAGCCTCTGAAGCTTATTTCCCTAGCAAGCTGAGTAACCCGAGGAGCACACAAGGCAAA